>JACEVL010000263.1:482500-822500 GCA_020284085.1 Aporrectodea caliginosa | reverse complement strand
GGACTGTCTTGATCAGTGATCCCTCCCTAAACAAATAAAAAAACCGGAACTCCAGTTTCAGGCGCCATATTAATCTAGACATTTTTACTCTTACGGCGTTCCGGTGGTCAAAAAAAGAACCGGAACGCCGTTCCTGTACGTTCCGGTCCGAGCCGATCTCGGTCCTTGATTAAAAAAGTCAAAAGGATTTGTTGTTTGTTTCTGTTTTGATTGACAGGTCGTCTAAACTATAACGTCCAGACAGCTGTACATATTCACAAAGCCTGTTATTCAGCACGACGCACAAGGTTCCGACCAAATCGCTGCTAAACGAAAACAGCATGAAACCGGTTTCCGTTTTGACGATGAACTGGGAGAACGCGTCCGAAAAATACACTTCTAAAAACGATTCATCGGATAACGAAACAACCGATGACTACGACACTTCCGGTTGGCCGACAGCCTCAGTCACTTTCATTTCCTGTTGCTACGGAATCACTTCCGTTGTGGGTGTAATCGGGAACGGGGTCATCCTGGTCGTGTTTATCATGGAGCGGAAACTGTTGCGCAACAACTTCAACCTGCTCATTCTGAACCTGACTCTAACTGATTTGTGCGTCGCGCTGTTGGACTTACCGTTCCAGGTGATTGCCAACCAGTTGGGGTACTGGCCTTTCCACGCCGTGGAATGCGCCCTGCTGGTATTCTGCGATTGGGGAATGACCTTTGTTAGTATTTTCACCCTTGTTGCCATCTCCATTGATAGATACTGGGCTGCCTGTTGGAGCCAGAATTACCGAATTCACAACACAAGAAAGCGAACACTTACGTGTATTGCACTGATATGGTAAGTGTCTTTGCAATGTTTGCATGTGTTACAAGGTGTTACTTCGGTTAAAACCTCCCTATCATGAAGAGAATGCGAGTTCTACAGTAAAATTATAACTTGATTAAATGATACTTAATTAAATCCTACTACTTAATCATACTACTTAATTAAATCATACTTAATTAAATCATACTTAATTAAATCATACTAAATTATACTAAATTAAATTCATACCTGATTAAATCATACTTAGTTAAATTATACTTAATTAAATCATACCTAATTAAATCATGCTTAATTAAATCATACTTTATTAAATCATACTTAATTAAATCATACTTTAATTAAATCACACTCAATTAGGTCATACTTAATTATAAACCTAAATCATACTTAATTAAATTATACTCTATTAAATCATATTTAATTAAATCACACTTAATTAAGTCATATTTAATTAAATCATCCAACTGAAAGCATCAATCCCACGATCAAATTTAAAACAATATTCTCCAGTTACTTGAAAGTGACATTTTGATCCACCTGAGACCCATAATTAAGAATTCTTCACTCGGATTTTTCCACTGTTCAGGCTTCTGCTGATGTTGACCTGGACACCTGCCTTCCTCGTCGATCGAATCCGCATCGGTACCGAACAACAGCTCTACTGCGATTTCTCCTTGAGCGACAACCGCGCCTTCGCCTTCTGCGTCGTCGTGGCCGGCTACCACGTCCCCAGCTGCATCATGATGTTCTGCTACGCCAAGGTCTACCTGACCGTTCGCAGGGCCCGCAAGACGGTCACCCCCTCGGTCAACGTCATCGCGGTCAACCCCGCGTCCACGTGCGCGGAAAAGGACACGAAAACCGTTGAGGAAACAACCCCGGACGTGACACACCACCCGAAGATGACACCCAGCCCGATCGCCTCGATCTCGAGACACCTCTCGGCGATGCCCAGCCCAGCGACGCCGGGACTAGGCTTCGAGAGAGTGGAGACGTGCCGTAGAGAGATGAAGGTCTTTCGCAGTCTGAGTTACATCGTCGCTGCGTACCTTGTCCTGTGGACGCCCTGTCATATTGTCGTCGACGTACTTTGCTTTGATCCGAGTCTCGTGTCCGATGATCTCTATTCGTATGTCTGTGTGCTGTGCTACGTCAACTCTGCTCTGAATCCTCTTCTCTACGCAGCCTCCAGCGATCCGACGAGAAGAGCCATGCGACGGCTCTTCTGCTTTGGCAAAAGAAGATGCTGAATTCATTCATTCACTCACAGCATCTATCAATCAATCAATATAAACTTGCTATAGCGACATTCCAGATACCTACTCATAGGAGCTCCTTGCTCTGCCGCGGATGAAAAGAACGGTTTATAATTATTAGTAAAAGGCAGAAGAATTTGTCCTTGGTAGCAATGGAGGACCGTTCCAAATTGTCGGTCCCACGACGTATAATTATAGTGTCTGTGCTAGATATCTACCCAAAGACGTTTCCAGGCCAAACCGGGCGGAAGAGAACAGTTTCGAAGCGTTTGTAGAAAGCGCATGTGGAGTCCTTTTCTAAGACCCAATATGAGTCTGGTACTGGTGATCAGCTCAACTATGGAAAAACAGTTCATTTAAGTAGCTGTTCACATTCTATTGTATTCCGACATTTATAAAGCGCCACTAGTAGGGTGAACCGTTCAGAGGCGTTCCAGTGCGCAAGGTCACGAGAGAAGAAATAGGTTATGAGAAAAGCAAAGGAGGAGGAAGGGTTACAAGCTAGAATTCGAGAGCGAGTAGATGTCATCGCTGTTCTGACTCATGGTCGTGTGTGGACTTCTGAACATCGAAACGAGGGAATATCAAATAAACTACAGCTGCACATTCCAGGCCTTTTGACATCGACTTGAAGCCGAATTTGATGTTACCTTCCCAGCGACGTTACTTTGACCGGGCGCCTCTCAAAAAGCCTGTTAATGTTCATCTTATCGTAATTGTAAACTCTAAACTTCTAAAGCGCCACTCGAAAGCCAAGCGCAGGGCACCAGCTTATCCACGAGCGCCACCAAAGCTTCTGCTGGTGCTCAGCGAGTCCCAAAATTACAATTACATTTACGACAGGGAAGACATCCGAGACTCTAGTCACGTTGAGTGACAGAAAGTCGTGACGATGATGCTAATTAAAGAACGACAAAAGACGCTTTAATTAGCGCTGACAGTTCAAGCAAATGATCGCAGAAAACCTGTTGATCACATTTCTAACAAAGCGTGAAATTTCAAAGGCGACGTCGTAAGGAGCAACACGTTATTTTTCAAACAATTGCATGTGTTTTCGTCTCATTAATTGGAATTATCCATGCCAGAATACTGACTCTTCATTCCGCTAATTAGAGCTCGCAGCAAGACTCGCACGTTCACGACCTTTCAAACAGGTTTCCGATTGACTAATAAGGCCCAATTGAGGCAGCATATAATAATGAAATCTCTCCGTGAATCGCGTGTTACTTATTAGTCTGTTTTGGTTCTCCTCAGGAGTATATCCTTTGGCGACTGTGGTATTTTGGATTAAGACTTATCTATGCCCAAGGCGTTGGGTTAGTACTATGAGTGAGAAGTGCATTGACAATATCAACAGGTAGTTGTAATTTTATTCACAGATTACTTTTGCGACCCATGGGATGGGCGGCTCATAAGAGGCGCTCAGTAGCAGCGTTGCAATGTAATGCAACTCTTCTGGATTTTTCAGCAGTCGCTTAACCTTTCGAGTCTTCGGACTTGTTATCGGAGCGGTCTAAAGAGCCTATGGAAATACTTTACATTGAACCGCGCGCCGTAAACTTACATTAGATAGTACTACGATACTTTACAATGACTTACGGGCAAATTGTGCAAATAACAAAAATGTAAGCGAGTGGAGACATCAGAGAAAGAAGAAAACGTTTGGCAGTTCAACGAGGTGACCACCATCCGTAGTAAGTACGTAGCTCTAAGCATGTATCCATATATGTATGTTTATGCATGAATTAAGTATACATGTATTTTGTATGTATGTATGTATGTATGTATGTATGTATGCATGTATGCATGTATGAGCACTTGTTATAGCGCCCCTTCAAGATTTCTACTCAGAGGCGCTCCCGACTACAGCACGGACACTGAATCGGAGTTTCACGCCGAAGCGCATGAGCATTTGCGAGTGAAGGACTTGTCCAGGGTCCCTACGCAGTTGTATGTTTACATGTATGTATGTATACATGTATGTTTGTATGTATTCATGTATGCCTTCTTCTGGTTATCTGCCTCTTAGTCAGATTCAAATGTCCGACGCGACGTCGGACATTTCACTGTGCATGCTCGCTGTTGGGCCTCTACTTTCAGCTTTCTTAATTCCTCTGTCATCATCCAATCCAGCATCATGTCTTGGTCTTCCTCTTGTCCGCCTCCCACTTCATTTTTCCTTCGATGACCGTTCTTAGTATTGAGTCTTCTCTCTGTGTATGTATGTATGTATGTATGCATGTATGTATGTATGTATGTATGTATGTATGTATGTATGTATATGTATGTATGTATGTATGTATGTGTGTATGCATGCAGAAATATTTTTAACACGTGCATTGTCACACAGAAATGCACGTGAGAGGATAATTTAGAATAAAAGTATGATCGCTGATAAAGCATTCGACAGGTATCGCCACGAGGTTGGAAAACATTCTGATCAGGTAAACTCCTGATGCTATTCGTTAATTTTTCCATTTCATGTTGTTTGAAAGAACCTTCGTAACGGGAAACTTAACTACAGAAAAACCAGAGACGGCCAGAGAAAGAGATACATACACAGAAGCACAGATAGAGAGAGAGAGAGAGAGAGAGAGAGAGAGAGAGAGAGAGAGAGAGAGAGAGAGAGAGTACAGACAGACAGAAGACAGACAGAGACAGACAGACAGACAGACAGACAGAGACAGAGACAGAGACAGAGACAGAGACAGAGACAGAGAGGCAGACAGAGACAGAGACAGAACAGAGACAGATACATTGATACGAACCGAGAAAGACGCAAGAAACGAACCAGACAAAGAGAAACAGAAGCATAGAAAGAAGCAGGCACACCGACGGCAAACGAGACAGACACATTGATGGCAAACGACTAGTATACGTCATAAAGGACTTTTAGAATGAACCACACCTGATAACCAAACTGCAATCAATAGGCTTACATTGCTTTTTACAATAATTTTTATAGCTAATAGTACTCTACAATACAGTACAGTATAACAAAACTCAGAATGATGCAATGCAATACAGAATCTGCAATTCAATACAAGTGAAATTTGACAAAAACTCTGACACCATTTGTCGTGAACCTTTTGTCCGTGAACCATTTGACGTGGAACCATCTTAGAGGTGTAGAGATACCTACAGTAATATCGGCGGAATACCTGCGTCTGACAAGAAGCAAATATTCCACCAAAGTGTTTAAACTGATTGAAGTATGTTCTGTTTGATCGCGGGGCCTCTCTGCTGATTCGGGAGCGCTGTTGATGAGTGTTTTCTTAAAGCTGAGCTTTACAAATTTTCAATTATTTAGGACATGAGTTCTGTTAACACTTGTTTCTGTGTATTATTTGACGATATGCATTCGTTTCCCAGTCACTCTTAGTGCTCTGTCGTCGTTAAAGTGTTAAATATGTTATGTTTCATTAAATATATGTTATTCCTACAGTACATGAGCAGGTATGAGGTCAGACTTCTAACTGTGCCATTAGCTGTTTTCTGTTTGTACACGTTGCGTCTGTGTCAACTTGCAATCATGATTAAACGAATATGGATTGATATTGACGTAATGTTATGCTAAAGCAGGTTTGCTTCCGAACAGGTGTTGATAAATCTACCTGTAATAATTATTCGTTATATCTACTTGTATTAGAAAAAAGAAGAAGAGCAATCCCTTAAGCCAGCACTGAGGCAGGCATGTGTATGAAGTGCAAGCGACTTCATTTGCTAAGCTTCGGCATATGAGGGTGGGTTGCCAGTCCTCTCCCTCGCCGTCTCATCTTCCCACTTACAGTGTACGGTCATTATTATCTTAGTCGGCATGATGTTTGTTTCCGAACAGGTGTTGTTAAATCTACCTGTAATTGTTCGTTATATCTACTTGTATTAGAAAAAAAAGAAGAGCAATCCCTTAAGCCAGCCCTGAGACAGCCATGTGTATGAAGTGTTAGCGACTTCCTTTTCTTAGCCTCGGCATATGAGTGTGGGTGGTCAGTCCTCTCCCTCGCCGTCTCATCTTCCCGCTTACAGTGTACGGTCAGTGTACTCATTGTATCTGAGTCGGCTAGGGGGCGCAGGTGGAGCAGAAATCTCGAACCAAACTTCAGCCCTGGCGGGGATTTGAACCCCCAACCTTTCGATTGACAATCCAGCACGCTAACCACTACACTATCGAGCACCCCAGTATTTGTATTAATTGTAATAAAATTGCTTTTTTTCAAATGTATGCCGTGGTTCACTGCAGCTGTTGTATGCTCATTTTTAAAGGCAAGCCACACATTGGGAAGCGCATGAAATGGAAACTGGAGATGTAGACATCCGCGAGAGCGATGCTTTGTTCTCGTTGTAGTCAGGAATCAGCATCTTCTGTTTTATACAAGTCTATTCATTCAATAGCGTGCATCCTCAGGCACACACATTTACCGTGCTCAGATATTTCCGTTTCCGCGTTCTACATTCTACTAACTTCTTTTTGTTTCTTTCCATTCCGTCTAAGACTTCTATTTCAGGAAGTCATTTTGTGCGTTTTGCGAAACAACAGGTGCATACTGGCAGAACAGCTAATATAAAGGACTGCAACGTCAGGTAGAAATCATTATACCTATGTTTGGCAGAACACAGATATTAATATTAATGTTATTGCTATTATTATGACTAGTATTATTTACTCTTAGTATAATTATAATTATTGTGCATCTTGTAAGAGCCATTACCTAATTGCCAAAGATAATCTATGGCGTTGAGCAATTGCGAGTAAAGAACTTGCTCCAGATCCTTAAACCCTACCCGACTCAGAGGAGGCTCATACCATACCATATTCTCGGCGTTACAAGGAGAGTGCTCTAACCAGTCGGCTACTGTGTCTAAATGTAGACCCATGTTGAGGCTTAGGCAACACAAAGCAGAGTCAGGTAAGTTTACTTACGAATCAAAAAGGTATAGTTAGGTACACAGTAAGGTATGACAAGGTAATACAAGGTAAGGTATGGTAAGTATGAGGTAATACCAGGTAATACCATTCAACGTTAGGTAGGGTGAAGCAGAGCAATTTAAGTACTCTCAATGGTGTAGTGGCTAGCGTGCTAGACTGTCAATCGAAAGGTCGGGGTTCAAATCCCCGCCAGTGCAGAAATTTGGTTCGAGATTTCTGCTCCACCTGCACCCCCTAGCCAACACAGCTATAATGAGTACACTGACCGTACACCGTTGGTGGAAAGATGAGACGGAGAGGGAGAGGACTAGTCACCACCCTCATATGCCGAGGCTAAGAAAATGAAATCGTCCATCCATCAAAATGCATAATATACATGCATAAATGCGTTGACACATTCATACATAAATAGCAAGCATACATAATTACGCATACGCTGACATTTATGCACAGATATAGAAAGACGCCTACATACAGATGAATACAATAAGCTGCACATTATGCTTCGTCGTGCATCTTCCCTTCCCCGTGTAATGGCGACCACTTCCTTGTCATTGATGCACTGAGTGCAAGCAAGCAGGAACACGTGTTCATTGTTTGGCTCGCACGGCTTTCCGATAGGCAAACGCAAAGAATGCTTAATGGCCAGCCGTAGAAGAGAACCTGGCACCAGGGAAAGCTCTCTACAGTCGGCTTGTGGGTTGATTACACCGCAGTCTCGATTCTTTTGGATAATAACATAATATACCAAACACACAGAACGTGATAGATCATCTGAGCTTCGACGTTAATGTAAATATAAACGGTTATCTATAGCTGTGGTATGGCCTCGACCTTGCTCAGTCATCAGTGAATTGATCGGGTGAGTAGCTTCAACATTGCTGCTCATCGTTGGTCAAGTTTGTCTTCAGTGGTTTTAATGTAGCACTGATAAATTTCGTAGACATAAATACGTTGTACTATACATACACAGATCGTTACGGTTGTAAAGTTTGGAAGCTTCAAATTGATTTGAGGTCCTTGACTACGCAATGTGTGAACAATTGATGCTTTTTCGCTCATACATCTACTCTAAATGTGATGAATTCGACAAGTGTTCAGCTCGATATTAACACTCACCATTTTGTTTGCTGGGTTAAGACTTCAACGCAACTGAGAAATTAATCCATATCCATTAACAAAGTTCAGATTGTATTACAGTGTTTAGATTTCGACGTAGCTGAGAGAAAATTCGATATGTATTGGCAAAGTCTGTGATGTCTCACAGAGTTTAGACTTCAACACAACTGAGAGAAATACTCGGTATGTATATTAACGGAGTTCATAATACTGGGTTTAGACTTCGACGTAACTGAAAGAGAAAACTTAGATCTGCAACAAAGTCCGTTTTGTTTTACTGGGTTAAAAACTGCGTTGCCCGATGTACAGTCCTACACGGGAAGGACTAAGATAAAGGCTAAGGCTAAGGGTTAAGACTTCAAAACAACCGAGAGAAATATTCGGTATGTATATTAACGAAGTTCACATTGTTTACTGGGTCTAGACCTCAGCGTCACAAAGAGATGAAATTCAGATCTGTAACAAAGTCCGTATTGCTTACCAGTTTTAGACTTCAACGTCACTGAGAAAGATGAATTCAACTACAGAACGCTGCTTGAATACTTGCACAACCTCAGAGGACATCTTGCGGCAACGATCCTTGCGTCCACAAGCCTCCGTCGACACAATCTCCGTGCTTTTCGGTTCAACGGCTGTGCTCGGATTACTCGGAAATTTATTAACATTGTTGGCTTTTGCCGTAGAACGAAAGCTGTTGAGAAAAAACTTCAATCTGCTCATACTGAATTTGACTGTTGCCGACTTGTTTGTGGCCGTTTTCGATCTACCGTTTCAGGTCGTTCTCAACCAGTTGGGTTACTGGCCCTTTGGGGTCGTTGAATGCGCCCTGCTCATCTTCTGTGACTGGGGAATGACGTTTGTGAGTATTTTCACCCTCGTTGCCATCTCGATAGACAGATACTGGGCGGCGTGTTATGTACAGAATTACAAGATCCACAACACGAGGAAACGCACACTCATCTGCATCGCATTCGTGTGGTTAGTAACCTATTCAATGTGTTGTAGGCTTATAGCTTCAAGAGAATTGCAAGAGTTTGTCACTCGCTTATAATCCTTGCTTCTTGAAAAAAGCATCAGTAGATGCATATTACTCTTTCGGATCAAATCAAATCGTTTATTGAAACATTTTTGCATTAGGTTGCGCACGCATTACGATTAAAAGGCAGGTATGTTTGAAACAAGAAGACGAAGCTCTTCAAGTGTATCCTTGCCATGTTTGTATCAGCAAAATAATTACTCAAGTAGGATATGCTACAAATGCTTTAGTTCCTTCATTACGAAACATATTCAACAACACATTCTATTCACAGATGGATATTGATATATTTCATTCGGATAAACCAGACTTGCTATGTCGAACTAGAACTACATAATATTATGATGCATCGTTGTACAATTGCGTAAACAAAAACAAAATAATTTAATTGAATAATAATTGTTTTCGATATGCTGTGCCTACTAGTTTTCGCGGCAAATCAATTAAACTAGAACTGTTACAGTTACTATAAGCAATAATAAGAGTGCAAGACTCAGCAAAATGTATTTAGTGTTTACTACGGTTTTGTATGCATTTTTCAAATTGCTTATCCACCATAAGCTGCAGCTCAGTCTTAGCGGCAAGATTTCTGGATGCTGACCTGGTTACGGCTTAATTTTGGTGCACCATCGGTTGATGCCTTGTGCATTCGTAATCGTAATCGTAATCAAATATTTATATAGCGCCACTCAAAACAGAGGCGCTCCCGACCCGAGCCAGTCTCTTCACTGGTAAAGGGGGGTTCCTTGGCATTACACACCAGCGCGATAGAATTCACCAATTACATTCACAATTGCGTCTAATATGCACTTATTAATTCATTTATTCATTCCGGAAACTTAGTGTTATGACCTCTGAGGATAAACTGTACCGGTGACCCAATGACGTCTTGCTATTGCAACCGGGTTTTGCAATTGTTTCATCCTTATAACAAAAGCACGGAATCGATCGCTGCGAACTGCAACCGATTTTGAGGAAAACTGCGACAGGCGACTATCAAAGCATTAGACTAATTTAAAAAAAATTTGTCCACCAACTAATCGTCCATTAACCAATGTGTCAGATTTCCGGAATCGCTTACCTAATTGCTGTCAATCAATCCAGGTCTGTAGATAACATATTCTTGTTTATTAAGCTTATTAATTCAAACTGTCACACCGCAGTATATATGATCACACGTCATAGAATGAACGGATTATTACAAGTTATTACAGGAATCGAATTTAACTGTTTGTCAGCCATGCAAGGCGCCTATCATGCCCTACTGTTCATTTTACCAACGCCGTCTGGCGAATGAAAGGCTGAGTCGACCTTTGGGCGGGTAGCTGGAATCGATCCCGGGTAGTGAGTTTAGTTTAATTATCTGTGCTTTTGTGAGTTTAACTGAGTTACCTAAAAATGTGCTGTATTAAGAGCTCTCATACATACATTATTATTATATTTTTTTGGTTCTCAAACAGAGGGACACACCTCTATCTGGTACATAGAATATATAAAAGTAGAGTTCGTTTCGTTACGATATGATTCTGTTTAGTGCACACAACGTGTAAGTTCCAAATGACTACCTTACAGAGTGTTATAAGTATAACGTAGTTGGAGTATGTAGTGTAGTCTACATAATAGTTGGCACTCGTATAGTGTAGCAGAAGCGAGCATAATCTGTGAAGACGGGTCGGATCATCTCTCGTGTCCGATGGCCAGTTCGCCCCTGCCCCCTGGCTGATGTACTTCGTGTCGGTATATGACGGTAAATAGTTTAACAATGAGCCTATTTTGGACGCAACTTGGTTCAGAGACTCTGAACATCCATGCCATCTTCAGCTGTCGACGGGAATCCGTTGGTTGGGACCTCGTGTGTGCGTGGGCCCGCCACAGTTGACTCTTTCAGCTGACGGTCGTCCATTGCTTTGCTAACTGATGTAATATATTCGCTTCTGGAACGGGCTAACACTAGATTTACGACACCTTCCAAACTGTTCTCAGTTTCACCAACTGTTGAAGACTGCATTCTTCCGTATGGCCTGGGTCGGGAGCGCCTCTGAGTAGGGATCCTGAAGGGGCGCTATATAAATTTTGATTGATTGATTGATATTCGTCGTTCGTTACGACATTTAACATCAAACAGGATAACGCAGTAGATATCTTGAAGGAGCGCTATATAAATGTTCAGTTACATTACGTATTTGCATATTGTTGCAGGGCTATGCTGCTCATCACGTGGATTCCAGTTTATCTCGTCGATCGAATCAACGCTGGTACGAGTCACCCTGAAGACTGCAGCGTCTCTCTTAGCGACCGGCGACCGTACACAATCTGCCTCACGGTGGCCGGGTATCACCTACCGACCGTCCTCATGATTTTCTGCTACGTCCAGGTCTACAGGGTTGTTCGACGTGACCAACGGACTATCTCCTCTGCGAAGGAGACCGGAAATCGACCCCCAGTGGACGCAGACAAAAGCATCACAAAGTGTGACTTCCAAGTAAAAATCGGCTGTGAACAATTTGGGATGCGATCACCCGGAACAGTTCCGGCATCGATCGCACAGTTGAACGGAGCTCGGAGACAGAAGAAGGTCTTTCTCAGTCTGAGTTATATAGTTACAGCGTACCTGGTCCTGTGGACTCCGAGTCAGATTATGGTCGATATAATGTGCTTCGATAGTTCGCTTGTGTCCACCGATCTGTATAACTACTTCAGCGCACTGTGTTACTTCAATTCTGCACTCAATCCGTTCCTCTATGCTGCCTCAAGCGTACAGACCAGACAGGCGTTTAGAAAAGTCCTTTGCAGGTACCGACGCTAGCTGGAAACAGTGAAAGATATGTATTTCTCTCAGGCTATGTCTCTGGGCAACATGAAACAGCGCTCGGGAATAAGTTGGTGCCCTACGCTCAGCTTTTAGATATCTCGTTATTAGTTTCTCTATTGCGATTATGATAGAGAGCAGAACGGAAGATGTGACCAAAGTCAACAAATTCTTTTTACTGGACATCATAACAAGGCTCTGTAAAATGAGTTGCCACAACTGAAGGGATAGATTTAGATAATATGGTTTAATTTTATTTGTATATTAAGGTAAAATTATTTATATATGTAAACCTGAAAGATTCAGGCAGTCATAAGCCAGGGCCTATCGTTAAGCACTGGGCCATCGGTTTCGTAGTCTAAAAAAATAATTTTGATCAAAATCACGTCACTGGGGCATGGATGGATATGCCAAGAAATCGAACAATTCCATGGTAATCATGAAATGAGGTTAGGAAGACCTTCTTAGCTGCCAGTACATATCACATATCTTAAATGTTGGATAGTTTACGAAGCGATCTACAACAGTCACAGTGTGACACCAGCGTTCGCATGCATCATCAACAATATTCTATCACAATGACGGATCGTAATAGCTAGAAAGATAGGCTATTTCAACCGATAACAAATTCATTTGGCGGATCATAGGCATCAAATTCGCATTAATTAGGCTTAATTGAATATTTCCAAATAGACCTACAGCAAACATAGGGCTATTATACTTTGCAAGACTTGTTCAATTTATATTTCAAAACAAATTGCCACAAGTGAATAGAGCTCCGAACGCGCTGTTGTGCAAGATTCTTTTTGCTTAGGCGCGTTATAAATGACAGTTTAATAATAATAAATTGATAATAAACGCACAACTGAACTATATATAATTATATATATATATAATATATATATATATATATAACCAATCGAAGTCTCTAGATACATAGATATAATTATTGGACTGCACAACGCATTTAGAATTTGTAGCCAGAGGATGTTGTTTCCATTCACAATTAGTTCTGCTTTCACTCGCTAGTATTGTTTTTGCCCCGTGTTGACCAAGTCTCTCAGAAGTCATCTCGATTCCAGTCTCCTAATTGACCTAAGTCCTGTCACGACCAAATAATGACCATCATCATTCTCATCGGCATAATTGTCGGATATAGCTAATTAGGTTGTAATCATAGTTATTGTTCTCCGTGGTTCTCGATGAATCCCTGCGAGTCACGTAATCGTACATACATAACTTAAGGACATACATACATACAGGGTGTCCAATAAGTTCGTGAACGATTTTGCTAGTTTGTTAAAAAAAACTACACAACAAAAATCAATAATTATTGTACCATTTAATAGGCAATAGTGTTGCCTTTGCTGGCTATAACAGCTTTCATTCGTCTGGGCAAAGATTCTATGAGGTTGTGCAAAGTTTCAAGCGATATCGAATTCCATGTTTTTCGCAAACGACGTTTTAGCTGAGCAGGAGTTTTTGGTTCAGGATCTTTGTAGACACTGCTTGACAGTATACTCCAGAGATTTTCAATCGGTGAGAGATCAGGAGAGTTTGGAGGCCAGTTTTCAATGTAGTTAGGAATATTTTCGTTCATCCATGCTCGCGAAACAGCAGATGTATGTGCTCGCGCACCATCCTGCTGGAAAACGCTACCGGCGTTGTCAGTGAATAGTCGTCGTTTCGAGATCGTTCCAGAAGTGTCCAGTCTGTCGTAAACTGGTTTCAATTCCTTCTTTAAAATGTTATTGATATAATACTCCGAGTTAATTGATGTATGCTGAGGTACAAAATGTAGTCGCGTTAATCCTGAGGCTGTCATAGCCTACCTCCCCACACAAGAACAATCGGACTAAACTTGACCTGCGAGGCGACAGGAACATTTTCTTCTTGCGAACCCCAAACCCCCAAAAACCCCATTGCGTGAGTTTGGAACATAGAACACTTGATACGGCGATTCGTCACTAAACAAAACATTAGACCAGTCTTCGAATTTCCAATGTCTATGCTGCCGCGCGAATAACAACCGTTTTTTCATCTGAGCGTCTGTTAGCAATGGCGTCTTTCTGCGTTTCCAACTTCTCCACTTCAACTTCACTTTCATGTAATTTCTGATTGTTTCTTTGTTGCCCTTCAGTCCACCTGCCTTGAAAGATTTTTCTATCTGTCTCAATCCAAATCCTCGTCTGTATTTCGCCTTTTGATTATTTTAATAGCAGCCTGTGTCAAAATCTTTGGTCGACCGCATCGTGCATGATCGCCTAACTCGCCTTGCTTGCTTCTTTCAACCCATTTTGCAGCCCAACCTTTCGATCGTCCTAATTTATGGCCTATAACGGAATATGAATATCCTTCTTGAGCAAGAATAGCAGCTTTCGAGCGTAACTGAACGTCTGCTATTTTGCCCATTTCCGAGTTTGTTTACGAAAAACGATCGCGAACTGCATAAAATTCGCTAAAATAGCCTCTCAGCATAAATTGATGACGTCATTTCCTAGTTGCAAAAACCTCACACTTTGTACACTTTTTGGTTTCGGGTCATACAGCTCTTTCAAATGACATAAGCATTATTAATGTATGTTGCATAAATTTTCTGCTTTCTGCAAGCAAAATCGTTCACGAACTTATTGGATACCCTATACATTAAGCGCCTCTGATTGGTGTGCACTGCGAGAGGCGCTATATAAATTGATAGATACAATACAATACAATACAATACGAATATACATGGATACATCTTACCTTCTGTAACTTCTAACTTAACCTATCTTACCTTACGGTACTTTACCCGACGGTGCTTAGTTTGCCTGAAGGTACCTTACCTCTGATCTTCAATATACGTCGAGGAACAAAACGCTGTCTATAAAACATAGCAAAGATATAGGAGGATTTTCACAAAAGTGCTACAAGTAAAGAACCAAGGCCTAGACACTGCGAAAATGTTACACAACATTATTTACATCGTGAATAAGTTCACAGAGTGCAAATTCTGTCCACCTTTCGAGCGTGCAGAGCATACATCGAGACAACGAGGCTAATAGAGGAAGCCGTTCGGGAATTAAAAGATTCCCAGCGGTAGATAGCGTGTAACGGAGTCATTTTTGCGGCGGCCATTCTACTAACGACATGCGAGACAAGCAGGCATATTTCTACAGGTATTCCTACGTGTAGCAAGAAATCACGAATGGACTAATTGAGCCATTCGCAGTTTCGACGTCAAAATAACGTTTCTGCTTCGACGATGCATGTATTAGTCGTCTGCATGCGAGACAGGACATCATTTTCGAGGAAAAAGATTCAATGCAGACAACGAACTATGGGCCAAAAAGACGTCTTCTTTTAAGCTAATAGCTTACAGTTGATTATTCTAATGGTTGCGTGAAGGTTCACGCGATCTAAATGCCATTGGTTTGTTCAGAAGACTGCATGCTTTCTTCTGCCGCATATTATTTTAAGGCTTCATGCAAGTAATGTTGCTTTGCATTATCTGAACAAAAGAATATGACACGCATTTTCATAAGGCTGAATTCGTGACAATTAACTAGAGCGCAGTGCTCTGTAAATCGCTACAGCATTTTTGTCGGGTATCTAAAGAGTAATTTGGAAGCCACGGTTGTTCGATGGTTTCCTGGATACGGCGTTGCAAGACGAAAAACGCAAATTCTTTGATCAATGGCGTTTATGGAAGTGATGAAACGTTTAACCCAGAAGACTGGCTTCCAAAATAATAATAGTGTTCGCCAACTCTTGCGGAACGAAAACGCGTCCTCTTGTTCAATCTATGTGTCCATTTCTGATCGACAGCAGTCAGTGTGATTCTCCTTACAGATTTTACTTTAGTTACAGTTACAGTTAGAGTTAATGGTTTTTCGTTTTAGTTATAGTTACAGTTATAGTTAGGATTTTTTTAGTTTTTAGTTATAGTTGCAGTTGTAGTTACTGAATTTTTATTTTGACTACTATTTAGTTACAATAAGGGTAAGCGAAATTGTCTAAAGACTCAACAGCTGTGCATATTAAGACGCATTACAAAGCTTGCTTACAGCTTCGAAAGGCCTTTATTTGTGACTGATTCGTACTTGAAATGACTCCAGACAGCATTCCCACGCTTGCGGTTGCTCAAGATCTTTAGAGACATTTTGACTACAAGATTACTGTGACTACCAATTTTTGCGCATTTGTGCTAGTCAACTTGGGTCGCAAACGCTATAGAAACGTTTACAAAATAACTAAATTTAGTCAAATGCGTCACTATCCCGGATTAATTCACAAATCCAAAATCTGGGGCGAACATAAGCTATTAGTTGTAGGCTTGTAGCGCATTTTCACTTTCTCATCCTTTTCGATATTGCACTTTTTATTTTTATTCTTTGTAACGAAAATAACGATGAATTTTCGTTAGTGCTATTTTCATTATGGCTAATAGTTATTGATACTTTTTAGTTACAGTTATTATTATCAATAACGAAATCAGTTTATTTTCGTTAACGAACATTTTCGTTTCCGTTATCATTAACGAGAATCACACTGACAGCAGTTCATATTCCTATTGCAGCTTCTTTACAATTGCGCCTGTTCACAAATGATTCGCATGTATGCATGCGTACATGTGACACCTTTGAACGCCGCTGTAACAAAACAATTCAGGTTATTTGACCGCAGTTCCAATGCGTGCGAAGACGATAGAAGGAGAATGGATAGTGCAATCTAACTAAGGCTCATGTTCCGACGCTTATGAACTTGCAATGTGTATATAAGCTTCCAGATCCATAAGCTTCTAGGTCAGTCAATCGGCGGTTTGTTTATTGGCTTCTAGGCAAATAGTCTTCTATCTAGATCATACCCGTGGAGACTTTTCCTAATAATTACACTTGGCCAGTGGTCGCCTACCAGGTGAGTATTTTCTGTGAATCCACTATACACATAATGCTTGTTTAGACTAAGATTCACATAAAAAGCCTAGTTAAAATTCTCCTCTTTGCAGTCGCAATTCGCCTGTACTGAGTAGCCTGTAGGTATGTATTAACGAATGTATCTCTGCATTGTATACTGCTCCCATTAGAGTCTTTCAAAAACTAGCCATAAGACCATAACGGTCACCGTTTAAAGGAATCAGTTGACTTTGATTCAAAGAGGGATATGGTCGGTTGGTATAGACTGCGTCCGTGAGCACACGCTTACACGTAACACCGAGAATTTATTTATTTGTTGCTTGCACATAAATGCAGGATTGATGTCAGCTATCACCAGCGGAAAGACGAAATATCATTACTTGTAAGTATTGTTGTCAGTTATAATTACATTTACAATTGCAGAATACTTATTAAACACAGAACGTCATTTGCGTAATGTATGTATGCATGTGAATATGTATTATTGTAGGACACAGTAGCCGATTGGTTTGAGCGCTCGCGAAGAGTGTACTACTGGATGAAACCTTCCCTGAGACGGTAACTGTGTATTGACCTTAGGCAAGTCCTTCACTCATAATTGCTCAGCGCCATCGATTGATGCTTGGTCATCATATAGTGTCGTTGAATTAATACGTAATAATTATATTTGTAATAAAATATGCATGTATTGTTTTGTATCGTATTCAAAACATTTATAAAGCGCTTCTAGTAGGGCAAACCGTTCAGAGGAGCTACCACTGGACAAGGTTTTGAGAAAAGCAAAGCTACAGGAGGGGTTACCAGCTAGAATTTGAGAGCCAGTAGATGGAGACAGCGTATTCCAAAGAGAAGGAACAACTGAAGTAAAGAACCGGGACTGAGCCGTAGCTGTTCTAATATGCATATATGAATATACCAGGTGTATTTACATAGCGGCTGTAAAAATCTATTACATATCTATGACATGACAATGTTTTTATGAATATGTCACATTATATGTGCTTCAACAGGTAACGCTTTCGTTAAGATCGCCTCGAAGCAATCCACCTTTCAGAATGGCCGCTTCACCCGAATATGATCTTGACTGCTGCAATACTTCGGAAAATGCGACACCAATGGTAGACGATGCAGTGGGCTTATCTCCAAGAATCTCCACGTACTTCGCCTCCGTCTGTTTCGCCTTAGCTGGGGTACTCGGCTTCGTCGGGAACTTCGTCACGCTGTTGGCTTTTGTCATGGAACGAAAGCTGTTGAGAAAGAACTTCAATCTACTGATACTAAACTTGACTGTGGCCGACTTGTTTGTGGCCGTTTTAGATATACCTTTTCAGGTCGTACTCAATATACTGGGTTACTGGCCGTTTGGGGTGGTCGAATGTGCCCTGCTCATCTTCTGTGACTGGGGTATGACGTTTGTGAGTATTTTCACCCTCGTTGCCATCTCCATAGACCGATACTGGGCGGCGTGTTATGCGCAGAGTTACAAGATCCACAACACGAGGAAACGCACGCTCATCTGCATCGCATTCATTTGGTTAGTACTAATTAATTATTAATCGCATTGTCTAGGGTTTATTCTGTGGACTCCGGTAACCAACTGATAGCGGAAGCGTGTCTTACGGATGAATTTTCTGGTTATTGACATGATGACGACTCTTTTGTGGCGCCATCGGTTGATGCCTTGTGCATTAGACCCCGGCGCGATAGAAGCTACAAGTCATTATTACAGTTATTACATATATAATATTGAACTGGTGCGCCATCGGTTGATGCATTGTGCATTAGAAACCGGCGCAATAGAAGTTATAAATTTTAATTGCAATGCTTTTGTGAAAGACAAATGAAACTGCTATATGCTACCTGCTGCAAACGCAATTCGAAAAAGGCTATTGATTAATTTATAAAACCAAGCTCACCTGAAAAAGAAATCTGATGAAGGCAATTGACATTTTAAATCCTGTTCGTGCTTCCAGTTTCATGTTTAACAACGGAAATAATTTTTTTATTCATTTGTCCAGGTACTTTTTTATACGAATCACTGCTATAACGAAGCTGTATAAGAAACTATAACGTCGTAGAATTAAGAGTTTGTTTTTATTGGGTCTGCCTTGCGTGCTTTACTTTTCCGAGAACAGGGCCCTAAAGACTAACAACACTAATAAAGGCAGAAGGAATTATTTGCTGTTCCATTCAGCGCAGTCATTAATTAGCTTAATTTATTGTCCGCTATTCAATACCTGAAGAGCTACCTGCGACACAGGTAAACAGCATGCCACTTGTAACAGATTTGGCCTCAACAAAGGCCACAATTTATAGCGCAGCAGATGTAGTCACCAGTGACGACGTGCACTTTCTGTCGGCAGAATTAGAAGCATCGATGCCGATCAAGGTCTTTGTGGGCTTCAAAGATCCGCAAGGCTATAGATTTAATGAGATCTGTTGGTTTGAAGTATGACCGAAGGATAAGACTTATTCCCCAAAAGTCATTTTAGTCTACATGTGCTAAGCAGTCTTATTCGCTATGTACGGTTTTATATATATATATATATATATATATATTTGAATGTATTTTTTCATGCATGTAGAGAAAGCAGACCCAATTAGGAGGGATTGTGGCCCCCAGTGAGTCTACCGTTGCTACCTGTTTTGTTTTCTAAAGTCATTCTTGGATCAATAAACGAACATGACTTATGAATGAATGCATGCATGTATGTGTCGTATATATATATATATATATATATGAATGACATGAATGAATGTATGTATTGTATGTATGTATGAATGAATGCATGTATGCATATAATTATGTATGTATGTATATGCGTGTATGTATGTATATATGAATGTATGTAATATGTATGTATAGGCCCTATGATTATGTATGTATATGTGTATGTAATATGTATGTATATATATGTACGCATGTATGTGTATATATATATGTATGTATGTATGTTTGTTTGTTTTTATGTAAGTATATATATATATGTATTAGGGTGGAGTGAAAACATTATTTTTTGAGCAAACGTTTTCCAATAGTGATCAAAAGTTGCCATCATGTTAGTGTAAACAGAATGCAAAATATTTTTGATTTTGCTTAATGTCTTCTGCCCTCTACCGGCGGTAATATTTTACTATGTAAAATTCTTTGGAAACACGTTGTTAATGTAATGCAGTTTTCTTCAACTGTGGCCGAAGCTTCAGATCGATCCACCATGTCAGATCAGGCAGTTGCCGAAATCGCATCTGGTGTGATACAGGATTGTGGAACAGTAGCGCCTAATGAGTGCAGTGACGTCATTGACAGGAACAAAATTAAGAGAGAAGGAAAGAAATGCCGATCGAAGCTCTGCTACAGCAGGATGTGTCAGTATGACTGTGAGTGTTGTTGCCTTGGCATTTATTTTGACGGTCGGAAGGACAGAACCTTTGTTCATGAGAAGGTTAACGGAAAATTGCATCGTAGAGTTAATTCATTCATTCATTTCGAAAATTTATATAGCGCCTCTTCAAGATGCCTCCTCAGACTCCCAGCCCAGCCACGGCTAAAGATAAAGGACTTAAGCAGTTGGTACAAAGCAGGCAGATTATTCAGAGGTAGTAAGCGGAGGGACCAACAACGGAGAAGGCTCGACTCTGTCTGACCGAAGAGTGAGCCCGAGTGACCATGAGCTCCCCTTAGCCAAAGAGCGCAGAGCTTGACGCGGGCGACAGATGTCGAACAGGTAGGACGGAGCACTACCTTTGAGGAAACTACCAGACAAGCGTTACTATCGTATAGGAAAGCTAAGGCGCCCTAGTAAACCCGAAGGGTGACCAGCATGAACCGAGCAACAATGATCAACTCCACAGGTGACAAAGGCGTGGACAATTAAGGACAACAGCATCATCGTGGGAAAAGGACAGTAGGAAAACACGCTAGTGACGGAGCTGGCAGTGACGAAGATTTAAAATAGAAGAACACAAATCGTTGGTTTTAGAGCTAAGGGGGAGCACCTGGTCACTCGGGCCCATTCTTTGGTCAGATAGCGTCGAACCTTCTCGGTCGTTGGCCCTTCCACTTGGAATGGGTTCCGGCTTGTGCTAAGGTTACTGCCCCTCAATAATTATCTGCCTGCTTTCTACAAACTGCTTAAGTCCGTTATCTTTAGCCGTGGCTGAGCTGGGAGTGCCTCTGAGTAGGCATCTTCAAAAGGGGCTATATAAATTTCCGAAATGAATGAATGAATGAACTCGGCGATGAAATTTTCTGTTCACATTCTTATGAACTAAGGTTCTGTCCTCTCAACCGTTAAAAGAAATGTAAAGGGCATCAACACTCACAGTCATACTGACAAATACCGCTTTAGCAGAGCTTTGGTACTTTCTTTCGTTTTCTTTTAATTTTGTTCCTGTCAATGACGTCACTGCACTCATTAGGCGCTACTGTTCCACAATCCTGTATCACACCAGATGCGATTTCGGCAACTGCCTGATCTGACATGGTGGATCGATCTGAAGCTTCGGCCACAGTTGAAGAAAAATGCATTACATTAACAACGTGTTTCCAAAGAATTTTACATAGTAAAATATTACCGCCGGTAGAGGGCAGAAGACATTAAGCAAAATCAAAAATATTTTGCACTCTGTTTACACTAACATGATGGCAACTTTTGATCACTATTGGAAAACGTTTGCTCAAAAAATATTGTTTTCACTCCACCATAATATGTATGCGCGATAGAAGTTATGAATTAGAATTACACAATAGGGCCTACAACTGATTACAGGTGTTTCCTGGTGTTGACCTGGGTCCCTGCGTTTGTCATCGACCGAATCAACGTCGGCTATCGGAATCCTCGCATCTGCTTCTATTCCATCCGGCAAAACCATTCTTTCGCCTTGTTCGTAATCATAGCCGGCTACCACCTGCCCAGCTGTCTTATGATCTTCTGCAATGTCCGCATCTACCTGGCCGTACGTCAGGCACGCTCTAAGATCGCACCCTCTCTAAGAGCTCCATCTGAACGAGCTGTCACACGCATCGAATTTCAATCAACACCTGCCACAGTCGATGGAAGAATGCGTGACGATAACGCAACGTCTGCTAATCGCGAAAACGATCTAGCGACGATTTCTGGAACTGTTTCCGTTGCTGTACGTCGGAACGCCGAAGCGAGAGGCGGCGAGAGGGAGGCGAGAATATTCCGCAGCTTAAGTTACATCGTGACCGCTTATCTCGTTCTCTGGACGCCCATACACATCACAGCAGATATCAACTATCATGACGTTTCTCTTCTGTCTGACGACATCGTCAATTACGTCAGTATTCTGTGTTACCTGAACTCGGCCATCAATCCTGTTCTCTACGCCGCTTCGTGTGAACTCACGAGGCAGGCGATGCTACGTGTGATACGCTGCAATAGACCATAGGGTAGGGTGGGGTAAGATAGCCTAAGTGGAGATTGTTGGACCATCGTTATGGAACAATTTATCTACTGAAATTCGATCAGTTCCACTTGTTGCAGACCAGGGCCGGATTAGCAAATGTGGTGGCCCTGTTCAGTAAGACTGTGGGGGCCCAGCCCCATAGATTCACAACAAAAGGACACATAAAACATGTTACATTCAACGAATCAATATTCTTCTATTATTATAATTCGTGCCTTCTTTCTTTTTGTACAATATCATTAGGGTTTATAATTATCCAATCTGGTGTTAAAGACTAACTTAAAGTAGGCCCTATACATCTTTTGCGGTTTAGGGGCCGTCCATAAATGACGTCACGCACCTAGGGGGGGGGGGGTCGGAAATTTGTGACGATGTGTGACATGGGGGTGGGGGTCTGAGTAGTGTGACGTCACACCAGGTCTATGTTATTAAATTTAACAATTAACAACAATTTAATTTTAATAATAACAGCACTAATTGTTAGGATTAAATTTTCATTATTTTCTTAATTATTTTAATGTATGCGGGCACCATTATTAATCATTTTCTAATTATTTCAATATTTGGTCACCGTTAGATTTTAAAATATTCATGCTTTCGCTATTTGTTCCATGAAGAAGCATTTTGCTTTGCCATGGAAATTGGTTTTAGGGGGGGTCAGAGCTTTGTGACGTCATTTTCAGAGGGGGGTCTTACTTTTGTGACGAAGTGTGACGAGGGGGAGGGGGTTAAAAATCGGCCAAAATAGCGTGACGTCATTTATGGACGGCCCCTTAACAGTATTAGAGTGACTCGTGGTAAAAGAATAATTATTATTAGATTTAGGTCTACAACTGCAGGCTTACCACAATACTGCAGAAAATAAATCTAGGCCTAATATGCTTAGGCTAACAATATTATAATCTTGACTCATTGGACACAGTGTTTGCAGTTTACATTTTGTAGCAAAACTAACAGTTAGAGAGTTAGGAGCAAAAATATTATGAATTGACAATGACAATCAATATCGCTAGAATTGTCATGGAAATTACACACATAGGCCCATACGTTGCGAGCCTTTTTAAGACTTTTGGCTATGTCGTCAAAATGTAGCTCACGTTCAGGAAAATCCGCAAGCTTCGCTCTACTCTTGACACAGTATAACTGAAAACACTGATACACTGCCATATTCTGACTCGAATTGACTACTGTAACTCTGTACTCTATGGTCTCCCTAAAACTCTCTAAATGCCCATTGCTTCCTCTAACCAAAATAACGCATCAAGCTCAAGACTGTGTCTTGGACTCTTACCGAGACCATATCACACCTGCTCTTCGTTCTCGACACTGGCTTCCTGTCTGTGAGCGTGTCCGCTTCAAGCTGGCACTCCTCATGTACAGAGCACGCGCAGATCATCTGCCTTCCTACTTATCTTTCATGGTCACACGACTCACACCTTGCAACTCTGTAGGCCGCTCCTCTCTTCGATCAGCATCTGCTGGAAAGTACGCCTATGTTGTCCCCGGTACACGTCTTGTCTTGTAAAAGTTGTCGTTCCCTCCATCTGGAACTCTCTATACCTCCTCAAGTTCGCCTTAAACTGAAAACTTGCCTCTTCCATGCAGTCTACCTACGGCTCTTAATGGTTGCCCAACTTCAATGTGCACTTCTGAATTTTTAAGTATTGTACTGTATTGTATGTCACTTTCGATGCTCAACATTGTCAAACTAACGAGTCTGTCTTCGACATTGACGCTCTCGGTCTGTTTTTAATCAATTAGAGTTTTGTAAACGAACGTTCTCTGCTGCAGTCTGTCACCATCAGGCCTGTATTCACAGTGCTGTCTCAACATTTGGAAAGGTGTCGAGTCCTTTTTGTGATTAACCAGTAAAGGACGTTTCATTTGTTTCAATTGTCTGTTCATGAGCAAATGACTTTGCTAGGTCAGCAAACTGAATCATTTCGTTTTCGGCTGATTTTGAGATGAACCTGCCTGATAATAGAAACTTTAACAGGGGCCCACACAAGTGCAAAAGTCGTTTTTGTGTGTGTATTAAAATGAGCAGTTTCTAATAATTTATTCTGAGTTTTTTGCTCATTTTTACTGTTAGACTTAACAAATAACAATAATAATAAAATATTGAAAAAATGTCTTTTGCATTTGTGGGGGCCCCTCAAGTGTGGGGGCCCCTGTTCGGCCGAACATGTTGAACATGCCTTAATCCGCCTCTGTTGCAGACTGCGTTACATTTCTCGACATTAATAATAATAATTATAATATTTATTCTTTAAAGAAGCGCCTGACAAACGCACTGCGCTGTACATATACATGTTCTGACGATTAAACAATTCACAAGAACACAAATTATAGAAGACATAAATCAACAAAGGTGCAGACATGCAAGACGCAAGCTCATTGTACTTTTGCTGCCACCTAGGGAATGAAGGCTAAACCCAGGGGCCTTACGGGAATCGAACCGGGTCCGTGAAACACTTCAGGCAAGAGTGTTATTCTTTATTCTATCCCCTCCCCACACTTTCTCCACCTGACTAATAGCAACTTACACAGCGTCTCTGAGAGTCTCTTAAGACTCGCTATGCAAGTATTCTGTTAAACTACATTACCTATTCTGAAGCCTGTGATCCATATTAAAGGTAATTGTGATCTCGAAATTTCTTCAGCGCATAAGAAATCGAGGGACACTGAAACCAGCTTATTCATGTGCGTTCAATGAAAAGCAAAATCGGAAACAGATAAGAACAGAATCGGTTTCAGGTGAAGATCGAAGGTTCTTACTTTTAGTGTGATAGGCTAGCAATCTTAAGAAGTTTGCATCAACAAAGCCTACGAACTTCCTTGCAGAGAAAACCTCTTGGATCTTTTCTGAACTAATCTGTATCTATAGCTCACGGACAGCTCTGGCTGTAGTCATTGGACGCCAATCACTGAGGAGGCCGACCGACCTTAACAGGCAACGAACAGTTTCCAGCTCGTCCTGAATCACAATCAAACAGCCTCTTCTACCAATAAGATAGTTCTGTACACCGCGCGAATACATCAAGCCTGTTATTCTTATGACTACGTAACGACGTCTGCTTCGATTTGGTTGGCCAGTGGAAGCAACCTGTCAGTCATCAGCAGCCCATTGTCGTTGTCAGTCTCCTAATGAATCAGCATATAATAGACCGCTACCTTCAGAAACGCAATCTATGCTACGTTTAATAGCAAAGGCTGTGCGCAACTGCATTGATCAACCGCGTTGCGTTGATGTTGGATCAGTCAACATTCATCGCTATTTTTGCCGAGGAAACGTCGCGAGGCTTCGGAGTCGATAGACCTTTTTTACAGTAAGAAAGAGTTTGTGTTGGATGTAGAATACATACGGGTTACTTGTCATTAGTAGCGCTAGTTTCATGCACGCTGATGTCGAGGTCTATTACACAGTTATTTCTAACTGACATTTCGACGGTTTATTGCGATTAACACCGGACAGTTAGATGATACTGAGAAACCTTGGACAACAGATAATTCTAACTAATATTGGACAGATAATTCTAATTAGCATTAACTTTCCAAAGATGTATCACACATGGGATGTCCTTACGGAATCAAGGCCATAAAATACTCTAGAAACTTGTCCTAAAAGTCATTTTAAATTCATTAATCAAATAAACTTATTAAATTAATATTTGTTTCCATATTATATAATATCCTATTTATTGATATATGCCAAAAAACGACAACTGACAAATGTACACCTGGTGGGTGTTTTAGCTAATTTCTTCAGTTTTATCACTGGCGACTTCCGCCTTTTTGCCAGAGCTGGTCACATAGTATAGCAAGTAAACTCACCACCGCTATCACCATCATCATCGTCGTCGTCATCATCATCAACAACAACAACTCTTCTCTCTTACGTAACGGAAGATATGATAATTACATTCGGATCAATTTTAAACGTGTCTGAGGTCAGGATGTAATTCTCAAGCGTACTGCTTCTGTCACCTTCTGCGTGCTCTGAAACCATAAGCCATTCTAATCTAGACCGGATACGTTCGTTAAATCATCCTCAATCAACGCACTCAGAGTAAGCGATTTCTGAAGATTCAGTGAGAGTCAGTGATGTAGTGAGGAGTTCTAAATATCAAGCAAAAAAGAGCTATACCATTTTTAAATATGTAGAGATTATATGCATTGCGAATTTCAGCAGGAATAGAGTTCCCAACTGAAGTGCCAGATAACTTGATAGTGAAGCGACAAATGTTGGAGTGTGTTCTAATGTTGCAATGTTCTAATGTGCAATGTTGTGAATGTCAGAGCCAAAATGGAGGTAGTCGTTATCAGCCCCAAATTCGAAAATTAGGAAGCAACGAATAGATCTAGGGCTGAGGCGGTTTACTTCAAAAACATTCAGATTACGCAGAATAGCAAACCAGATGCAACGACCCTCACAGAAGACTCACTGGATTGCCACAACGCACACGAACGGCGTCAAAGATCTGAAAATGAATAATACACAGGCACCAAGTATAGTGAACCACTACAGACGGTGTATTTTCAGCCAGTGCTAGTTTTCTTTGAGCTTAGAGAAGCAGAGCCATGACAGATGAAAACTTCTGGTTCCAGAGACACATTTGGGTCCAAAGAGAACAAAACTTCTGTTGAAGTTGGCGAATCGTTTCAAAAACTTGGAAGTGCCAAAGTTAGAAATCGAAATGATGTTTGCAATTTCTGCCCTTGACTCATTGTTGTGAACATAGGCGTGTAATGAAATGAACGATTGTCTGGCCTTACTAACCTCACCTCACTTAACCTTTCCTTGCATAACTTTAGCTTATATACCATATTTAATCTTACCTTTCCTTAACTAATCACACCCTAACCTACACTTGCACAGCTACTGTTCTGCTACAATTACATTTAGAATAACCCTATCTTTACACTGTTTATCTGAACTCATTCTAATTAAATTTCATTACCTAAGTTTGATTAATTTTCCAGGAAAACAGAAGATAAATACCGTCGTATACGAAGTTTCTTTTTTATCTTAAGAATATTCTCTCATCACATTTCAATCTCACCGTCCGCCACAAGCAATGAATAACAGCGTCGACAACGACAATTCTTCGGAGTCCACGACTCTTCCAGGAGTCGCAGACATGGACACATTGCCGACGGGCATCATAATCAGTCCACTGCTTCTTATCATCAACGCGGTCATATTGTCGGTCATTGCAGTGACCGGCTTTTTCGGAAACCTCGCGGTCTTCGCTGCATTTGGACTGAACGCAAAACTTCGTTCGAAGCACTTCAACCTGATGCTACTCAACCTGACTTTGGCTGATTTTGGAGTCTCATGCGTTATCCCGTTCACTATACTCTTCGAGCAGCTTGGATTCTGGCCGTTGGGTGTTGCCACCTGCTTCTTTTACATCCTAGGTGACTATGGTATGACAACGATGAGCGCACTGACCATAAGCCTCATCTCAATCGACAGATGCTGGGCTGCCTGTTGGAGCAATAGCTACAGAACATTGAATACAAGGAAAAGAACTTTGCTGTGCATCGCAATCCTATGGTTAGTGTTGATCGATTGTCAACAGAAATTGAATTTAGTAACTTCTGTTGGCATTAGTCAATTACACTGTAATTACTTACTTCTGTTTAAAGTCATCATCATCATAAACCATTGCTTCAACGCACAATGCCGTTCTGACTATATTTTTCCACAGCTGCCTCTCCATCGCAGCGTGTGTCAGTTCTTGTTGCGATGCTCCGCACCACTGAGTTATGTCGTCCACTTTGTGAGGTCGAACTCTCTTGTTTGTACCGTCCATCATTCCAAACACCAGCATTTGTTTAAATTACTAACTTCTATTGTTATTAGTAACTTCTACTGTTATTGGTAACTTCTATAGTAATTAGCGACTTCGATCGCTCCCACGTCAAATGCACTATAGATATCAATCAATGCATTCATGAATATTCTAATTTTCATTGATTTTAATCTAAATGTAGGTACGACTATACCAAATTATGTTCAACATACGATAATATCCAACGCGAATATCCTACTCCTCTGTAAAATTATAGCATCTGTACATGTCTTATCAGAAATTATATTCACTCCCTCTGCACAGTTTTCTTCTTAGTCTCATTGAAAAGACGTTCTATAAATACTCCATTGCGATTAGGCTACGATTAGGATTACACTCAGTGCCAGCAAACTGATGCTATATCGGGACTTCATTAAGTGCGACAGAAAATGTGTTTTACAGGTTGTTGTTCTTGGTTACCTGGCTCCCAGTTATCATCTCAGATCGCATTAACCACAGTTACGACGCTCCTGGAGATTGCACGTTCCGTACAGCCGAGGATCGACGTTTTGGCATCTTCTACTTAACAGCCGGTTTCCCAGTTCCAGTGACCTTGATGATCGTTTGCAACATCAAGGTCTTCATTGCGGTACGGCGATCCAGAGCATCTGTCCAGCCGACCACAAGATCTGGTCATAGTAACACAACATCAACGACAGCTACAACCACAGTAAAATCGACGATCATTTCCGAACGTAAAAAGGAAGCAACTTTACAGCTTTCCGACGTTGCCACTATCAGCCACCAAGGCACATCCGGGTCCCAGCAGAATCACGAGACCACCACGGTGACCCCAGTGACCCCGGTGATCCCGGTGATCCCGGTGACCCCGGCAGTTCAAAGGTCATCAGATGTCGAGAAGATATTTCGCAGTGTGTGCTACGTCGTCGGCGCCTACTTGATTCTCTGGTTCCCCGTTTGCTTCACCCAAAGTGTCGTGGCTTTCTACCCTGTATCAGATGTTCTCCTTGAGAGTCTCATTGTCTCGAACATCTTCTCTTACTCGAACTCGGCAGTCAATCCGTTTCTTTACGCCGTCGGTTCCAACGACTTCAGGGTGGCGTTCAAGAGCATGTTCAAGAAAGTCCGTTTCTTTCGATGATGTAAAAAACCTTAATCAAATGATTTGTGCACAGTCAGTGGAATTGCTGTGAACAGACCATGTAAGAAATTTTAAACCGTCGACAATGGAATTCAGTTCATAAAAACTTCTACATATTTTAAAAGATATAAGCATGAATTTGCATAGTGTTCTTGACGAATAGGCAAACAGAGGTGCAGTGCAATTGTGACTTATAACTACACATTTAACTTTAACGGTCGACATGGTCCTGTATTGTTCAAATGAGCCATTCTGTGCTTCTTCTGCGATGACCTATGTATTGTCATCGTCGTCGTCGTCGTCGTCGTCGTCATCGTCGTCATCATCGTCATCATCATCATCGTTCGTTTATTGATAATTGTACTGTCGATGAAACGCAACAGTTTACATAAGTCAGGAGAGTGGAATAGTTTCACCTATCGAACATATTTTGACATTTTATTTGAACATATAAGTAGTTCTTGTTGTTCTTTGTTGTTAGTTCGGATAGGTGAGACCTAGAGCTCAGGCTATATTTGCTAACTGTGAATAGCATAGTCCTGTATTGTGTGAATAGCATACGACGATATTGTCTTTACCCCAGATAATAGCAGCGAAGAGGGCAGCATCTGCGACTCAAGCCATGTGGGTCGCAGTCGGAGCATCAGGTGGTACGAAGCCAACACTATCTACGCAACGAGTCATAAATAAAAGCCGGTCTATTGTAATTATACCTATTGCAATTGCATTAAGTACACTTTTGTCACTTTCCTCGCAGAATAAGGTAAACTCTGCGTTTACCTTATTCTGCCATAAGACATCGTTAAGCAATTTAAACTACTACTCAGTAATTTGATAAGTCCACCACTGATGTATTCTGGTGGTGCCAGTCTTAAGTGTGGATAGAGGATGAGGGAGATACTACTACTACGAGCGCTTCTGAAAGGCTTATGCTATGAGAAGCGCTTTATAAATGATCAAATACAATACAATACTACTCATTTTCAACTGAGATTCCCTCTTTAATGTCCAGGTGTATTTAATTTCTCAATTCGAAATACAATAATGAAGAACTGCATGCTGCAGCATAGAATCTAGAATGCATACATGTGCTAATGTGTAGCTTTGAAAGCAAAATTGTAGGGGTACAAAAGACCCGACCGGTATAATAAGCAACAGATACACCCACGGCTACGGGTCGGGTTGGGTAGTGATTGTCACTGCGGATTGGGTACGGGTACTGGCAACGGTCCTGTGTTACGGGTACGGGTCGGGTATACAGAAATCCTCTACGCGCAGACATCTAGTAGAAACGTATTAGGAATGACTGGTCACACGCACGCATGCTCTTGTAATTCTACACTTCTCTCGCACTTGTCACCTGCAAGTCATACCAGCTGTGACGGTTTGTGACGATGCCAAAGGCATTTGATCCTCAACGATTCTTTAATGGACAGGTAGCAGCTGAAACATGTCAGATCATGTCAATTCTAAAAACACTTAATCGTCTTGCGCACCTGATCGGTTTATCCTCTGGGATAAATAATTGTATAAAGGTTAAACGGTTCGAGGGTAAGCTGACACAACTCCACTAGGCTTCGAACCTGTAACATATACATAAACGGTAGATCAGACTTTTCAGATGCGACTCTCGCATCACCGATTATAAGACTATTATAATAAAGATACTCGACTGGAAAGAATATAGTTGATCGCAGCAGTGCACGGCATGTTTGAGTCACCTGATTAACATTTGAACAAAGGTAAAGTGAGGAATCCTTATCTAATCCAGTCTGGTTCACTCTCTAGTCCTGTCCCATTCTGTCCCACCCTACCCTACCCTAGCCTACCATAACATAACATGTCATACCATACCACAACTACTCTATACTACCCTACCCTACTCTACTTTATCCGACCATATCCGATCTTACCATGCCATACCCTGGCCTACCTTACCCTACTATACCCTACCCTTTCCTGTTCTGCCATACCCTACCCCACCCTGCCCTGTGCTGCCCTTCCTTACCCTGTCCTGTCCTGTTCTATCTTGTCCTGCCCTGCTTTACCATGCCCTGTCATGCCCTGCCCTTTCCTGTCTTGCTCTGCCCTGTCTAGTACTGCCCTGCCTTGTCCTGCCCTGTCCTTCCATATTCTATCTGGTCGTTTCGTATCTTCTCTTGTCTTAACCTATCATCTAACTTTAGTCTGATAGGCTAGCAGTCGTCAGAAGTTTGCATCAACAGAGCCTACGAACCCCTTCCTTGCACATAAAACCTCTTGAATCAGTTCTGAACGAATCGGTATCTAGTCCAAAGAGTGCCCTGGTTGTAGCACCAGACGCCAATCACCGAGGAGGCCGACCTGAACGGTTTCCGGCTCAACCCGAGTCACAATAAAACTGCCTCTTCCACAAATACGATTGCCCTGTACACACCGCGAGAAAACATGAAGCTTATGATTACATAACGACTTCTGCTTCGATTTGGTTGGCCAGTGGCAGAAACCTGTCAGTTACCAGCAGCTCAGTGTCGTTGTCAGTCTGCTAATGGACCCGCACACAATAGACCGCTATCTTCATAAACGCAATCTATGCTACGTTTAATAGCAAAGGCTTTACGCACCTGCATCGATTAACCTCGAGGTGTTGATGCTGGATCAGTTGGCATTTGTCGCTATTTGCCGAAGGAACGTCGCTATATAGGCCTCGGTGTCGATCGACTTTGTTACAATAGGAAGCAGTTTGTGTTGGATGTCGAATACATACGGGTTTCTTGTCATAGTAGCGCTAGATTCATGCAAGCTTATTTCTAGGTCTTTTGGACAGTTATTTCTAATTGACATTTCGACAGTTTAGTTTGATTAACACCAGAGAGTTGTCGCAGTTAGTTAATATTGAGAAACCTTGGACAGCAGTGAATTAACATTGGACATTTCATCCTAATAAGAATGGTACAGTCAGTTCTAATATTGGACCGGTTGTTCTAATTAGCAAACGACGTAAAGTATTAATCAACACTGTACAACAGTTTATTCTAATTTGCAGCTGGCATTTAATTTTAATTGACGTTGGGAAGTTAATCCTGGTGAATCATTGTAAAGATTCAACAGCTCTTAAAGGTTTTGTTTAAAAGAATACACGATAGACCTATAGTAACTGTAACATAGATTAACTTAAGAGTCAAGTTTGAATTATGTCTTTAATTGTTTTTCAATAATTGCAGTAATAGTAGAACCGTGTCATTGATTAGTGACGTCGAATGCATAAAATTCACGAGGTAAGTCACTTCACGATTCACTTACTGCGAGAAAATGCAAGTGAAATGCTGCAACAGAAGAAAGGTAAAAGATTAAGTTAATAAGATACAGCTTCGACACGGTTATAACAATCCTTCAAAGGCTCTTTGCAGCCCGACTGCAATGCCATCTTCCAATCATCACAGCCTTGTTTTAATCTGTTTAAAATTAAATATAATAATTGAACATTTAAATAGCGCCCCTTCATTTTATCTACTTATATGCACTCACTGAGCTAGCCTACTTTAACTTACATGTACTTTACTTATTTTGACCTAACCATACCTAAGCTTAACTTACCATAGGCCTACGTGATCCTACCTAACTTTAACTTACCTTATTTATTCTGACCTAACATTTCCTAACCTTACACGAACTAACTTTCACACCTAAACTGTTCTGCTACAGTTACACTTACAATAACCCTACCTTCTTTACATATTTATTTGACCTCATTCTGCCTTACCTTGCATTACCTAAATTTGATTAATTTTCCAGGAAAGCAGAAGATAAATACCTTTGCATACGCGGTTCCGTTACCTCCTCAGAGCATTCTTTCAACACTTTGCGATCTCACCGTGTGCCACAAGCAATGAATAGCAGCGTCGACAACGATAATTCGTCGGAGTCCACGACTCTTCCAGGAGTCGCAGACTTGGAAACGGGCATCGTAATCAGTCCATTGCTTGTTACAATCAACACGGTCACATTGTCCTTCGTATCAGTGATCGGGTTTTTCGGAAACCTCGCTGTCTTCGCTGCTTTCGGACTGAACACAAAACTTCGTTCAAGGCACTTCAACCTGATCCTACTCAACCTGACTTTGGCTGATTTCGGCGTCTCATGCATTATCCCGTTCACTATACTCTATGAGCAGCTTGGGTTCTGGCCGCTGAACGTTGCCACTTGCTTCTTTTATATCCTAGTGGACTATGGGATGACAACCATGAGCGCACTGTCCATGGTCCTCATCTCTGTCGACAGATGCTGGGCCGCCTGTTGGAGCACCACCTACAGAACATTGAATACGAGGAAAAGAACTGTGCTGTGCATCGCAGCTCTATGGTTAGTATAGATCGATTGTCAACAGGAATTGAATTTAGTAACTTCTGTTGTAGCCTAATTAATAACTTACGTTGTAATTACTAACTTCCATTTAAATTAGTAACTTCTATTGTTATTAGTAACTTCTTTGTAATTAGTAACTTCTATCTTGTCCACGTCAAATGCGCAAGATATCAATTGATGCATTCGCGAATATTCTGATTAAAATGATATAGCCAATCTAATCATGTTCAACATAGAGAATATCCTACACGAATATCCTACTCCTCTGTGAAATTAAAGCATTTGTGCATTTCTTATGTGAAATTATATTCACGTCTTCTGCACATTTTTTAAAGTTTTATTGAAGAAGCATTCTATAAATATTCCATTGCGATTACGACGATTCTCAATGCCACCAAACTGATGCTTACAAGTACTGGGACCTTACTAAGTTAGACAGATGGTGTGTTTATAGGTTGTCGTTCCTCCTAACCTGGCTCCCAGTCCTCATCATCGATCGAATCAACCACAGTTACGACGCACCTGGAGACTGCATCTTCCACACAGCGGAAGATCAGCGTTTCGGCATCTTCTACTTAACAATCGGTTACCCAATTCCAATGACCCTGATGATCGTTTGCAACATCAAGGTCTACTACGCCGTACAACGATCCAGAAAATCTGTCCAACCTCACACAAGATCTGACAGTAGTAACACAACAGCAGCAACCGCTACAACTACAGTAAAATCGACGATCATTTCCGAAAGAAACAAGGAAACAACTTTACAGCTTTCCGATGCTGCCACCACCAGTCACCAGGGCACATCCGGGTCCCAGCAGAATCACGAAACCACCACGATGACCCCGGCAGTTCAAAGGTCATCCGATGTCGAGAAGATATTTCGCAGTTTGTGCTACGTCGTCGGCGCCTACTTGATTCTCTGGCTCCCCGCTTGCATCACCCAAAGTGTCATGGCCTTCTACCCTATATCATATGTTCTCCTTGAGAGTCTCATTGCCACGAACATCCTCAGTTACTCGAACTCGGCAGTCAATCCGTTTCTTTACGCAGTCGGCTCCAACGACTTCAGAGTTGCGTTCAAGAGCATGTTCCAGAAAGTCCGTTTCTTTCGATGATGTAAAAAGACTTAATCAAATAAGCTGTGCACAGTCTGAAGAACTAAATTGTGCACAGACCATGTAAGATATTAAACCGTCGACGTTGGAGTTCAGTTTATAAACACATTGCTACATATTTTAACAGATAAAAGCGTGAATTTGTATATAGTGTTCTTGACGAAAAGACAAAATCGCTGAAAACTTCACAGAGGCACAGTGCAATTGTGAATTATAAGTGAACGTTTAACTTTAAAGGTCGACATGTTCCTGCAGTGTTCAAATAAGCCATTCTTTACTTCTTCTGCAACGACTTATGCATCGTCATCGTCGTCGTCGTCGTCGTCGTCGTCGTCGTCGTCGTCGTCGTCGTCGTCGTCGTCGTCATCGTCATCGTCATAACCACCACCACCACCACCACCACCACCACCACCACCACCACCACCACCACCACCACCACCATCATCATCATCAATCATCATCTTTCGTTTATTAATCAATGCACTGTAGACAAAACGCAACAGTTTACATAAGCCAGGAGATGGTCCATTTTCACCTCTGTCGGGTATACGGGTGCTTGTAACGGTCTTTTGTTACGGGTACGGGTCGAGTAACGTATTACGAATGACTGGTCACTTGCATGTCATGCTCTTGTAATCCTGCGCTTCTCTTGCACTTGTCGCCTGCAAGTCAGAGCAACAGTGACGGTTTGACACAGTGCCAAATCTATTTGATCTTCATCGATTCTTTAATGGACAGATAGCATGCAGCTGCAAGACTTCAGATCATGTCAATGCTAATATTTCATCGTCTCGCTCACCCGATCGTAATCCACCCTGCCTACTTACCACACCCACCCCACCCTAACTTACCCTGCCCAGCCCTGCACTATTCTTCCTTAGTGTATCCTATCCTGTCCTAATCTACCCTACCCTACCCTACCCTATCTTACCATACCCACCCTGCAACACCCAACTTACGTTACCCTAACCTGCCCTATACCACACTTAACCCTGCCCTGTCTATCCAACTCTACCCTGTGCTACCCCACCCTATCTTGTCTTATCCTATCTTATCTTGTCTTAACTTGTCTTCGAACTTCTATTGTGTCATCGTAGGAATCGGAAATCGTTACTCAGTTAAACTCCCCAAGCAATCGTGAGAAGTATGCATCAACAGTCTGCGATTTTTCTTGCAGAGAAAACCTCTTGGATCTGGTTAGTAACTGTTTAAAGAGACTGTGTCGTGACAAAAATGATTAGCGTCTCCCACGTCCTTTCTTTATGCTTGGGACTGGCACTACCACCGTAAACGCTTAGTGGTGGAGTTAGTAATATTCGTTGGTTAGTGCGGTTTAATTAGCGTCGCTCTCCTGCTCTCTCTCCAGGTTTGGGACTGGAATTGCCAGAGTACGAGCAGTGGCGGAGTTTCCTCTTGGACCTATTTTCAACCGATCCTTATAGTTCAGGGAATGGTCCTTGACTCCTTGGTCGTAGTCACCGAAAGCCAATCACCGGGGAGGCCGACCTTACCAGGTTATGAACAATTTCCAGCTCATCCTGAATCACAATCAAACTGTTTTCCCACCAGTACGATTATTGCTCTGTACACGAAGCCTGCAACACCTTATGATTACGTAACGACCTCTGCTTGGATTTGGTTGGCCAGCGGCAGCAGCCTGTCAGTTACCAGCAGTTCAGTGTCGCCGTCAGTCTGCTAATGACTCAGCATACAATAGATCGCTATCTTCAGAAACACAATATTATGGTATGTGTAATGGCAAAGGCTGTGCGCACCTTCATCGATTAACCGCGTTGTGTTGATGGTGGATCAGTCGGCATTCATCGCCATTTACCGGGAGAAAACGGCGCTAGGCCTCGGTGTCCATCGACTTTGTAACAACAGGAAACAGTTTGTGTTGGATGTCGAATACGGGTTACTTGTCATTAGTAGCGCTAGTTTCATGTGCGACGATGTCGAGGTCTTTTGGACAGTTATTTCTGCTGGACACTGGACAGTTAATTCTGATTAACATCGCAGAGTTAGTTAATTATTAAAATAATCCTTGGACTAGAGTTAATTCTAATTTACATTGGACACTTAATCCTATTTAAAACTGGACAGTTAGAATTATTTCTAAATAACATTGGAATTTAATCCTGATTAAAACTGAAGATTTAATTCTAATTAACATTGGACAGTTAATTCTAATTAACATCAGACAGTTTATATTACTAAATATTGTAAGAGAGACTTACAACAGTTAATTCTAATTTAAAATGTACATTTAATTCTAATTTACAGCGTACATTTAATTTTAATTGACTTTGGACAGCTAATTTTATTACTCATGTAACAGATTTAATAGAAATAATTCTAACATCGATTTACTTAATCCTCAAGTCTGAATAATCTCTTTAATCGTTTCTAAATAATTATAATACGATTGTGCCTCTTAACCGTGACGTTGAATACACTAAATTTGCGAGGTAAGTTCACTTACTGTAACTAATAATATTCGTTTGTAATTCAAACTGACAATACGCGGTAAGGTTACACGATGAAGTAGCAACAGATAACAAGATTAACAGTAGTCGAATTTAACTGTATGGCAGCCTGCAAGGCTTCCATCTGTCCGACTGCTCATTTTAAGTCGCCCTGGACGGCTGAGTCAACCTTATAGGGTAACGGCTATCGAACCCGCGTTTTCTGATCTGCATGTCACCATTCGACCATCTCCCTTCCAAACTGCCAAGAAATGGTACAACAGACAAAAGGTAAAACATTCTGTTAAACGGATACAACTTTGACACGTTTATAATAGTCATTCAAAAGCTCTTTCGTTATCAGTTTTTCTACCTTCAAATCATCACAGCTCTGCTTTAACAGTTTTTAAAATCAGAAGCACGGTTAAAATAATTCTGAGAATGCCAGAGCAGAGATTTAAACATTCAGTTTGATCTGATTTAACTCAGTAATCACGCCTTTTCTTTAATTGTCTTTTAAGTCTTTATTTCGGAATTGACTCACTTCCACCGTGTAAGCATACCGTCGTGTGGCACACGGTAGCCGACTGGTTAGAGCGCTCGCCTTGTAACGCGAAGAGTGCGGGTTCGATACTCCTCTGAGACGGTTACTGTGTAGGGACCTTGAGCAAGTCCTTCACTCACAATAAGCTCAGCGCCATCGATTGATGTTTGTTAATGAGACAGTGGCACTTAATAAATCCGCAATAATCATAATTAATTTGTCCTGTCTTGATATTTACCTGAATTACTGAGTATTTGGCCGTGTACACTAATTGCTTATACTGTACTTGGCATTAATCCAGTCACCCCAAACGAGCCCTTGGATTTTATTCATGATATTAGGTATTAGCCGATGTCAGCGTGGGGTATTGGAGTACAGTGGCGTAACGAAGGGTTTCAGCGCCCAGGGGCAAGGGTTGATAACTGCGCCCCCTTTTAATTTTCTTGTTGACTTTTAATCGTTCTTGTCATAGTACTTTGTACCACTGAAAGCTAATTTTGCGCCCCTCTGGTGCTGCGCCCGGGGGCGGCTGCCCCTCTGTCCCCCCCCTTCGTTACGCCACTGTTGGAGTATGCCTCTTTGAAGTTTAATAAGCTTACATGCAAAATCGAGATAATTTTAATCCACTGTGATAGCAGGAATATCATTACCGATACCTCAGGTAGGCTATCCATGAACATAATCATCATCATCATTATCTCTTCTCTCGTACGTAGCGGAAAATGCGATTATTACACTAGGAGCAGGTTTGCACGTGTCTGAGGTCAGGATGCATTTCTCACACGTACTGCGTCTGTAGTCTTTCAAAACGTGAGACATGGTAATCTAGATTGGACACGATCGTTATATCATCCTCTGATCCCAGCGTCATTAAGTACGGTTATGTATTTAGGATTTCGTGCGAATTTGCCATCAGCACCAAATATCGAAAACTAGAAAGCAACGAATAGATTTAGGGCTGACGCGGTTTACTTCAAAATCATATTCAAATTACGCAGAATATCAAACCAGACGCATCGATCATCACAGACGGGTCACTGGATTGCCACAACACACACGAACGGCGTCAAAGATCTGAAAATCAATAATACACAGGCACCAAGTACAGTGAAACACTGCAGACGGCAAATTTACAGACAGCGCCAGTTTTCGTTGAGCTTCGAGAGGCAGAGCCATGACAGATGGAAACAACTCTTGGTTCCGAAGACACATTTTTGTGTCAAAAGAGAACAAAATTTCTGTCTGTTTAAGTTGGCGACTTTTTCAAAACTTGGAAGGACCTAAGTTAGAGATGGAAACGATGTTAATATCTTATGTCCTGGACTCTATCTTGTTGATATAGGCGTATAGTAAAGGTGTACGATTGTCTGGTCTGACTATAGCCTTACCTTACTTAATTCGTCCGCCACAAGCAATGAATAACAGCGTCGATAACGATAGTTCCTCGGAGTCCACGACTCTTCCAGGAGTTGCAGACATGGACACATTGCCGCCGGGCATCATAATCAGTCCATTGCTTCTTATCATCAGCACGGTCACATTGTCGTTCGCAGCAGTGATCGGTTTCTTCGGAAACCTCGCGGTCTTCGTTGCATTTGGACTGAACGCGAAACTTCGTTCGAAGCCCTTCAACCTGATCTTACTCAATCTGACTTTGGCTGATTTCGGCGTCTCGTGCATTCTCCCGTTCACTATCGTCTACGAACAGCTTGGATTCTGGCCATTGGATGTTGCCACCTGTTTCGCGTACATCCTAGTGGACTACGGAATGACAACCATCAGCGCACTGACAATGAACCTCATCTCAATCGACAGATGCTGGGCCGCCTGTTGGAGCAACACCTACAGAACACTGAATACGAGGAAAAGAACTGTGCTATGCATCGCAGCACTCTGGTTAGTATAATTATATCAATTATTATGGTCAACAGGACCTTCGTATCGTAGGCCTAATACAATTAGTAACTTTTATTGTAATTAGTAACTTCTTTACGCGGTCCTGTCACGCTGAAAGCGCTTCTGAATAGCTTTGCCGTGAGAAGAGCTTAATTAATAGTCATATTAGATTAGATTATTAGCTTCTATTGCAATTAGTAACTTCCATTGTAATTATTAACGTTTATTTTAATTAGTGACTTGTATTGTAATTAGTCGCTCATTTAATTTCGTTCTCTACTTCCCTCTCCCTATCCTTCTCCCTTTCCTTTTCCTTTCCGCCTCCCTCTCATTTTAATCTCTCTATATATATTATATATATATATCTCTAGGTCTCTCTGTCTCTCTCCATATATATATCTATCCTTATCTTTCTCACTCTTTCTCGCTTTCTAACGCTCTCTATTCCTTGGTATCTCTCTCCGTCTCTCTCTATCTATCTCTATCTCGTTCTCTATTTATAATGTCTAACGGCTCTCGAGCGCCTCTGATTGGTGTGCACTGCAAGAGGCGCTATATAAATTGATAGATACAATACAATACAATACAATGTCCATCTGTCTTGGTTGGCTGATATTTGGATCTCGACTTGACAACTAGCATATTTGGTTCGGATGCCCAATCGGTCGATATCTTTTGCATCAGACACCGCCTTTATAGAAGCCACAAGTTAATAATTGCCGTCTATTAGCATTTCAGATTTTATCTAGAATTCTAGATTTTATCTAGAGATGTCAATTATCTATTTTTATTCTTTATTTGCATGGCATTTTAAACGATACCCAACACTAGGTGCAAATCTATTCTTTAAACGCTCATTCATACATACAAACATATAATTAAATGAACATTATTATGTATATATACATAAATTTATAAATAGAGTCTACATACGCACATAAATAGCCTACGTATAGGCCTACATAGCGTAGGCCTTTCAAGTGACCATCAAAGCGCTGTACAAATGACCACATAACTGATATTAAGAAGTACTCTTTATTTACGATTGACAGAAGATTTGTTTCACAGGTTATTGTTCCTCGCAACCTGGCTCCCAGTACTCATCATCGATCGCATTAACCACAGTTACGACGCACCTGGAGACTGCATCTTCCACACAGCAGAGGATCAACGTTATGGCATCTTCTATGTAACAATCGGTTTCCCAATTCCAGCGATCCTGCTGATCGTTTGCAACATCAAGGTCTACTACGCCGTACAGCGATCCAGAAAATCTGTACAGCCCCACACAAGATCTGGTCATAGCAACACAACATCAACGACAGCTACAACTACTGTAAAATCGACGATAATTTCCGAACAAAAAAAGGAAACAACTTTACAGATTTCCAACGCTGCTACCTCCACCCACCAAGGGACATCCGGGTCCCAGCAGAATCACGAGACAACCACGGTGACCCCAATGACCCAGGCAGTTCAAAGGTCATCCGATGTCGAGAAGATATTTCGCAGTCTGTGCTACGTCGTCGGCGCCTACTTGATTCTCTGGCTTCCGTATTCCTTGATGCAAAGTGTCATGGCTTTCTGCACGGTGACCGACGTAATGGTTCACAGTCTTATTGCCACGAACATCCTCTCTTACTCGAACTCGGCCGTCAATCCGTTTCTTTACGCCGTCGGCTCCAACGACTTCAGAGTGGCGTTTCAGAGCATGTTCAAGAAAGTCCGTTGCTTTCGACGATGCTAACTAAACCCTAATAAAATAATTGGTACATGGTCAGTGCTGCGAAAAGACAAAGTCTAAAATTAAAAGTGGACAGTGGAGTTCAGTTTATAAAAACTGCTACATATTTTAACAGATAAAAACATGAATTTGTATAGTGTCCTTGCCGAAGAGAACTCACAATGTCGCTCAGAAGTCAGAATTTGACAGAGACGGAGTGCAGTTGTGACTTATAGCCTAATAATTATTATAATTGAAAATTTAACTTTAGCCTAATGACCGACATGGTCGTGTGGTGCGCATGGACCAACTAGGCTATTCTGTGCTTCTTATGTGATGCCTCGTGTAGCCTATCATCGTTTAAGTTTAGATTAGATCGGACTAGACTGTGGCAGACTTGGTTTGATTGATTGATTGATTCATTCATTCATTCAAAGAATTTATATAGCGCCCCATGAAGATATCTACTCAAAGGCGCTCTCTACGCTAGCCTAGATTGTGTTAAATGTCATTACGAACTAAAAATTACATCAGTTAGCAAAACAATGCACAGTAACAGTTACTGTAAGTAATCTAGAAGAGTCACCAATGGCGGGCCAACGCACACGCGTGGAACCAACGGATTCCCGTCGAAAGCGGAAAATGGCTTTGATGTTCGGAATCTCTGAGCCAAGTTGATGGGCTACATCCACCAATTATACTCAGCGCAAATCCTGAAATCCTGAAACCAATGTCTTGAAAGTTGAAACCAACAGTTTAAGGTGCTGCTACTCATCAAATACCTTCAACCGCAAGGCTGTGAACTGTTTCGACATAGGCCCTACCTTGGAGACATATTCCATGCTTCTTCTCACGTTGATCTTTCAAATTTTCTGAATTGTAATAAATGTGGTTGATTCGTTTAAAACGCTTTCAGTTAAAGTACCAATTGCCACTAAAATCAACAAACTCAAAATAGTTTTATTTCGTTTGGCACAGCTTTTATTTGGCACGTGAAGACACCACAATCTGCGCAACAAGTTATAAATAAAAGTCCGGTCTCGTAATTATGCCTAGTCAAGTCGTCTCTTTCTTCGTTGAATATGGTAAACTCTACGTCTACCGTACGGTAGCCTACTGGCAGCCATAAGATGCCGTTTAGCAAATTTAAAGTACTACTCACTACTTTAACAACTCCACCACTGATGTACGTGGGTGGTGCCAGTCCCATGTCTAGAAAAAGGAGGGAGACCATACTCATCTTATCACACAGTGTCGTTAGCACCTGAAAGACGAGTGTGTACTAAAAGTGACTGGGAAACCAAGCAGAACCATCTTCCTAAACTACACTGCTAAAACTCTGCTGCTGCTGCTTCCTCATACTCGGGAGGTGCCAGTCCAAAGCCTGGTACGGATGGGGACAGCGTCGTTGTATCTCAACAATAGAAAGTCTGATTTACCTGAAATTAAATCTATTTAAAAAATTAAGTTTGTTTCCGAAGAATAATATCAAATGACGTAGCCTAATTCTTTTACAAATCCTAATCTTTACTTTACGTAATTCTTTTACAATCCTAAGTTATGATTACGTTATGTTGCGCAGCTTCGTTTACGCCGTCGAACATTCATGATTTCGCTTACGTTGTCATTTAAGTTACGTCTAATTACATTTTGTAATTTATATGTTGCTTTGATATTTACTCTATGAGTTACACCGTAGTGTAAACTGTATGGTATGGGTTACGCTGTAATTAAATGTAACCCATAATTTACACTTTCCTTTGCACTACTGTACTGTTGTAGGTGTATGTATAAGCTTATATGAATATGTATTTGTATATGAATATTGTATCTTTATAAGCACGTGCATACGTGTATGCATAATATGTATATCTACATGTATATATACTTACCTAAGTAGATATTATTTACTTATATATTTTAAATGTAGCACTTTCAATGACGAAATGCTATCTTGGTGATATTTTTCGGAATGTTGTTGGTCCAGGCACTGCCTTCCTAAGATCCTAGCCTGTGCTTGTTCTGGCACACACAGGTTAAGGTCTCAGGGAAAACGTGAGTGGAAAACGTGGACGTCAATCTAGGAACCCATGAGACCTTCTACGACCAAATCGGAGGTTAATGACAGATGCATGTCTACAACGACCCTGGTGACCATTTGGGTACCATGGTGGCCCTTTGGGTACCGATCCCTGCCTCTTCTACCACCTGCCATGAACCACCAGCTGGTGTTTGTAATCGTAATCGTAATCGCAAACTCCAAATTTATAGAGCGCTACGCGAAAGCTAAACGCGGGGCACCAGCTTATTCACGAGCGCTGCGTCGAGTCAGAGGAGTTGTCCAGAGGATCTGTAAAAGAATAGCGTAAACTTCCGTAAAGTAAAGCGCAGGATTTGTAAAACAATTACGTAAAATAATATATTATTCTTCGGATACATGCTTCAGTGTTTAGATAAATTTAATTTCAGGTAACGAAACTGTTCTATTGTTGACATCAAAAGAGGCTGCGTCACAACAAAGGCGATAAGCGTTGTCCCCTTCTAGTGAAGATCCGAGTCCGGTTGCCAGACCAGACACCAGAGAGAGGAGCAGAGGAGATGCCAAGGCGGGTTTCGCCGAGGACGAGAAAGTTTGGAAGGCGAAGGTTTGAATGGATTAGGTTTGGATGGATTAGGTTAGGATGGATTGGATGGATCAGGGTTGAACTTCTTGAGGTGGACACACTTGAATATGGATAATTTTAAGAGAATTACACACTTGAATGGTGGCAACATTTGATTAAGAACAAGCTTGAATAAGGAAAGGACACACTCTGATCAGGGCAGCATTTGAATTAGGACAGCACCTGAACACGGTTGTCCTTATTTGTGTGGACGAGGATACCGTCTAGATAAGGACAAAAGTAGGATGATGGCAACATGCACTTTGACGAGGACAGACGAAGAAAGTGTACCTTAAAAATCACACAATTAGATTCAATGACGTCTAACTGACTAACCAAATTTTCATCCGCCTCTTAACATGAATAAACTTCACTTAGTACATCTTTGCACAAGTCATATCTGCAGATTATAATATTCAGTATGAGTCACACCAGGTGTCGATATGTGCAGATATGTGCAATGCTTTGTTTTTTGTGCCTATTTTCAGTTAAACTTGGACGTTGCATCAGGTTCAACAATACCTCTTTCCTAATCCATTTAAAGATTTCTAATCACACTTCTTCAATCTTCTCCAGCTATAAACACAGAGATGTTGATCCTATGTTCGCAGCACAAAAATTTAAAAAGCAAAGCTCTCTAGTCCAACAGAGGAACGTAGGCAGGTGGTCTCTCCCGCTCTTCGACCCTCCAACTAAATGGACAAACCCCATAGTCCTGGCTGATCACGAGGCTATAGCGCATCGCAGTTATTGCCCTTCACGTCCCAGTAAGCTTACATGTAGTTTCAGTTTAACGAGACTGTGTGATAACAAAGATCATTAACGTCTCCCTCCTCCTTCATCCAGGCTTCGGACTGGCACTAGGGCTCGGACGCGTGCAGTGGCGTCCCAGTTTACATCTGAACCAAATTGTACTCCTTGGGTGTAGACACATGTGCGTGTGAACAGCTTGCCCGAGTTTATGGAGTCCAATCAGCACGCCCGAACTTGTAATCGTTTCAGTACAGCCGAGGACGCTACCAATAAGTTTTTTCTTTATCATTCTCACTGTATATAAGTCTAATTCGTGTGGCGCTCTTTTATTACATATTTCTCTTTAGAAATCCGTAAGTACAATACAATACAATAGGTTTCTACCTTTTTATGTTGTTTGTGATTCAATAAAATGGCGTCAATTCAATTCAATTCAAGTCGATCACCCTGTTGAATATGTTGGTAACCGGTTAGATTTCTTTGCATAGTAAATCTGAAACTGTTGATAGTTTAAATAACAATAGGTTTACGCCAGTGAACTGAAGTCTAAGTTCTTATTCGAATTTTAGAATACCATTACTTTTTTAAATGCTACATGGTTGTAGAGATGGTGGATTGGGGGTTCTAGTCGATCGTTTGAAATACCAGTTTTACAAGTTACATGTATTGTCCTAGACAAAATAATTTTAGTCGAATATTTGACTAATTAAGCTAACTTTTTAAAAGCTAGAGAGATAGTGTCGCAGAGATAGTGAGTTTAGTCCAATATTTGACAAATTAGACCTACTTTTAAAGCTACTGTGATTTTAGTCGAATTATCTAAGTATTACATTTTAAAAGTAATTTCTTGTAAAGATAGCGAGTTTACATCGGCGGTTCATGTCATTGCCCCACTTACAATGGTCCTGGAATCAAGGTAGCTCAATCATCGTTGACATCGAGTGCCTCTCCGACAGTTGGTTGCGAAGTGGAACCTCCGTCTTCCTAAAATAAACAGGGTTTCATTGTAATGTAGCCTGTCTTTGAACAGCGCCAATCAAACAGTTCAATCGGATATAAGTAAGACAAAGAATATTTAAAATTATTGTTGGTATTCTTAGTAGCTGTTGTATTACGTATTTATTTAACGCTACTATCTGATGGTCAGGTATCAATCGATGGCACTTAGCAATTATGAGTGAAAGACTTGCTTAAAGGTCCCCATACTGAATAACTGTCTCAGAGTACGAGGTTCGAACCAGTACTCTTCGTGTAACACAGCGAGCGCTCTAACCAATCGGTTGCAGTACTGCACAAAGTTAAGGTAACAGGTGAGTTTGGTTTAGGTATAGAAAGGCGAGTTAAGATAAGATAAGATAAGAGAAGGTAAGATGGATAAAGTAAGTTTTAAAGCAAAAGAAAGTAAATGAGGATGCGGCAAGGTAAGTTACAATAATGAGAAGTAAAGCATGGTATACTTAAGTCATTTAAGCACGATACAAGTGGTAGGTTTAGCCCAGTGAAAGTATAATAAGGTTACTAGGAAAGGTAAGTTAAAGTGACATAAATTCAAGAATGTTAATGCAAGGCAAGGTATTTCTCTTGGTCATCGGCATTCAATTATTTCGCTTTGTCTTCAGGTTATCTTTATAGCTTTCTTTATCTCCCTGTCATCATCCGCTGTCGAGTCCCTTTTAGCTTCATCTGTTATTCCGATCCCGCTTCACATCCCCTCCATTTCCCCCTCTTCCCGATCCTCTACTGCTTCTCTGACAAGCTTTTCTATGTAGATATTAAATAGTAACGGCGACAGCGGGCATCCTTGTCTCATTCCTCTGCCCACCTTTCCTGGGTCCAAGTACTCTCCATCTATTCTTATTCACAACTCTGCCCCATGTTCAAAGTTCCTATCTCTTCTTATATCTCTCCAATCTATTCTCATCCGCCTCAATGCATGCAATAGCCTTCTCCAGTCAACTCTATCAAATGCTTTTTCACAATCCACGGAGCACATACCTTATGCTCATCCTGACCATTCTGGCAGATCCTTTCTGTTGGTACTCTTAGAGTACTCTCGCATCTCTAGTTCCCAAGTTTTCTAAGCCCAACTTCTCGTCTCCCAGCCGTTCAACTGCCTCTGCCTTTAAACTCTCTTTGATATATTCTTTTCACGACATTTGATGCATGGGTGATCTAATGGTTCGGCTGCTGCAATTGGTTTCAATTGGTATTATAGCCTCACTCTTCACTACCGTCGTATTAATACTCAATTATTAAAGCATGCTTATTTCAGCAACCCACAGTTGTTGGAGCGTGTGCTTGTAGTGCAGTCAATGTAATAAAAAGGCGACATCAAAGAAGAATGTTTCCTTCTATCCATTCTGGCAGATTGCTAAACTCTGTTGGTACTGATTAGAGTTCGAACCCATGACATTACGCATCTCTAGTTCCCAAGCCTTTTCTAAGCCCAAATTGATCGTCTCCCAGCCCCTCAACTGCCTCTGCCTTTACTTGCACTCTCTTTGATAGTATTCTTTCCACGACATTTGATGCATGCATGGGTGATGAGGCTAATGGTTCGGCTGTTGCATTTGGTTTCTGCCTAATTGGTATTATAATGGATCACTCTTCACTACCGTCGTATTAATACAAGGTCAAAGTTCATTGTTTTGATATTATCAAGTCAATTATTAAAGCATGTTTATTTCAGCAACCAACAGTTGTTGGATGCGTGTGCTTGTAGTGCAGTCAATGCTTCTGTTGAATAAAAAGGCGACATCAAAGAAGAATGTTTCCTTCTATCCAACATCTCTTAGCAAGAAATTACATAAACCACTATTTATAGGAACCAGCGTGATTCGAAATTCGAACCCATGACATTACAACCGTTTCACCGCAATACCGCCTACTCACCCCGTATTTTCTTCTCGCCCAAAACAATCGACCTCGGTTGTCTTTCTCCGACGTGCAAAAAGACGACAAAATTCTACCATATTTTCGACACAAACAGAAAGTAGAAGTGTCCGAAAAGAGCACCAATAAAATTCTTTATTGTCTGGCTCCACGATACGCACACCAACTCACACGTACCTATCATACCGGCGCAGTGGAAGGAGTGTTCTAACCTTGTCCGATATGCATCGACAGGAACAGGCCATTGTAAACACACAGCCACATCAAGCCAGCGTCCGTGTTTCGCTACGCAGCAGAATGTCTAGACTGTAGAGACTTAGCCAGAAAAAGTGGCCCAAGCATGTAGACTGAACCGCACGCAGTTAGGACAGCTCGAGCAGCTATATAGTCTAGAGGATGGAAAAACTATTACGCAATGGGCTATTCCATGATGAAGTATACGCTGTAGCCTACCTGGCGTTCGATGCAGATGCCGAGCATGCTCATGTGAGCTAAAAACCGGGCCTAAGAGCATTAGACCCGGTCTAAAACTTCTAGACCTAGCCTGAAAGGAATAGACCTAGCCTAAAAGCTGTAGACCCGCCCTAAAAATGGACTAATTTGTTCGTTACGGACAAAACTAACTCGACCTCGATCGTGGCACTCGAAGCGAACTTAGATTACAGCGGCCATTGTCTAGACGACTGCCGGTAAATAAAGAAAACGAAAGTGCTTTGTCGGATTCTTCACAGACATCATCATCATCATCATCATCGTCATCATCGTCATCAGCATCAGCATCACCATCACCATCACCATTACCATCATCATCACCATCATATCACCGCCACCATCACCACCACCATCATCAACATCATCATCATCAAAATCATCAATCACCACCACCATCACATCATCATCATCATCATAATTAATTTTCATCATCATCGTCATCGTCATTATCATCATCATCATCATCATCATCATTTACATCATTCATCATCATCATCATCATCATCATCATCATCATCATCATCATCATCATCATCATCATCATCATCACCACCATCATCATCATCATCATCATCATCATCATCATCATCATCATCATCGTCATCATCAGGCATAATCATCATCATCATCATCGTCATCATCATCATCATCATCATCATCATCATCATCATCATCATCATTCTTCATGATCATTCATCATCATCATCACAATCATCATTATCATTTATCAACGATGTCATTCGCCCAGTTCATCACCATCATCATCATCATCGTCATTGTCATCGTCATCATCATCGTCATCATTATTTACCTTCTTCATAGTCATTCATAATCATCATTACCATCAATTCTCATTGATATCATTCGCCCAGTTCAGTCTAATTGCATGTTGGTATTTCTAGTTAGTACCAGTTAGTATCAGTCGGCCAGTATATTTTTCTACATTGACTACCAATGGCAATTGCATTCACAGCCGCGCCTCTCTACTTAATCAGGGGCAGGCATGCACTCATGAGTCAACGATTTCAGCAGTTTCTACTTCCTTGATGTGTAAATGTATAAATATTTAGATTTTTCTGTATCTTAGTACACATACACAGAGAAAGACAGACATACAGACAGAGAAAGAGAGACAGAGACAGGGAGACAGAGAAAGAGAGACAGAGACAGAGACAGAGACAGAGAAAGAGAGACAGAGAGAAAGAGAGACAGACAGAGACAGGGAGACAGAGAGACAGAGAGAGAGAGAGAGAGAGAGAGAGAGGCGCGCAGAGACAGAGACAGAGACAGAGAGACAGACAGAGAGAGATGAGAGACAGAGACAGAGAGACAGAGAGACGAGAGAGAGACAGAGAGACAGAGAGACAGAGATGCAGAGACAGAGACAGAGACAGAGAGACAGAGAGACAGAGATATAGAGACAGAGACAAAGGACAGACAGACAAATAATGACAAGAAGGTCAACTGACAGAGAGAGAGAGAGAGAGACGCACAGTTTTAGAATTTTCATCGTCGTCATCATGATCATGATCAGCATAATCATCAATTAAGACCTAGAGCACACAACCATACTCTCCCACCCAAGGACAACTCTCAATTTATTCCCAGATCATTATATAAAAATATAATAATATTTACTAGTTTATTCTAAAACTTTCTAATGAACTTCAATTATTCATTTTATCACTCATGTTAGCATTTCTGCGTTTTTGTCACATTGTTTTTCTCAATAAACGAATATATATCATCAAGATCACCACTATCACCACCACTATCACCACTATCATCATTATCATCATCATCATCAGTTCCGGACACCAGCCATTTGGCGGCGACGAGTACGAAAAAATGACCTCCATTGTCCTCTGTCATTTGTCATGTCCAATGCTCCTCTCAGTGCTAATACAAGTCTAGTTAAGTCCTCATTTAAATTGTCTAACCAGCGCATATTAAATCCAACATCTTAGCAACTGGAATTCGCCCATTAGAATCTCTGAATATTCAACTCCTACAGGCTGCCTCAGTAATCTGGACCTTTAGTACTACCACGAAAATTCAACCAGGATCAACTCTGAATACAAAGAAAAAAACGAATTACAATATCTCAGATTACAGTCAGACGTTGAAGTTTTGCCTACTATGAGCGCAAGGTCGGATTCCTGCAACCGCTTACTTAAATTAGTCAGAGAAAATAAATCCGAAGCACGTAGGCCATACCAAGGTATGCCATAACTACTGGCGAAAACAACTTCAATTCGGGTATGCATATGTAGCCGACCCTTCTGCCAGTACGTATGCACGTATGTACGTGTGTGGATTTTTATATAGCGCCTAAGTTGCACCTTAAAAGAGTGCTGCTGCTAGACCTAAGCATCTTTTGCAGCCTGCTATTGTTTTTATCATAATGCTAGAAGTTTTATGTGCATTGTGCATTGATATAAAGCATACTTGTCCAATGTCCATGCATGTAACCAATATTGATAACACCAATATTATATATCTACATATATATATTACATATAAATATTATGTACATATATAATGTACGAAATGTACGCACTGCAGCTGTGCACTACAATTCATTATAATTATTATAAGCAGACTGTACACAAATCCCACAGTCAGGTCTATATATATTATAATGGTTATATATTTATATATGGGAATATGAAGTATTTTTTATATGCGTGCATATTTATACATATAATGTATTGGCTAAGTATACTTGGAAACCAGTTGCCAATATAAATATACATAAAATAATAGACCGCAGAATCGATAACGCCTATATACGTAGCTCTATGGACCCAGAGCTATATATAAGTATATAACTATGCCTGCCTGCCTGCCTGTCTGTCTGTCTGTCCTACTGTCGGTCTCACTGTCCTTTTGTGTGTTACTGTCCGTCTGTCTGTCTGTGTCTGTCTGCCTTCCTAGGATATTTATCTCATATCTTGTCTGTCTGCCTATTCATGCAAATACGTCGGCTGTAAGAGCCCAAGCATACTTCTGATAGAGTCCTGATATTAGGTCTGTTCTTATACCTGAGTGCAACGTTCTCCAGTTACGTCCTCCTTCCTCCCTCCTCGTCCTCCTCCTCAACCTTGTCCTCCTCCTTCCGCTGGCCTGCGTTGTCCTTACCATGTCCTCGTCTACCACCTGTAGTAACCGGCAGAGGTCGTGCACGGACCCGACCCGTCTGGGGGATCGAATCATAAACACTCGACCGAATCGTTTACCTTGGAGGGCGACAACTCTTCGGGCGGTCACCGATCCCTCCATCCGTCCATCCGTCCGTCCTTCCATCCGTGGTCAAGCACTCCGATGAACGGACGAGGCCAGCGGCTGTAATCCATTTTAATTTATAGCCGTAGCCACGCTGCTGGTCACTCCGCCGACCACTGACCAGTCGTCGCAGACAGACGGTCAGTCTGCTGGTCAGCGTTGAGTGGACGGAGATCGATGGTCATCTGGCCAGTCCTCCACCAGACAGTCTAGACTTCGGAGGAGACGAGCTGGCGAATATTTTATCGACCAGTACTCGGGGTCCGGCTCGTGGGGTGTACAGCCAATCGGGGCCCGGCGAAAACAGTTCCGAGTAGGGCTGGTGCCGGTTAAAATAATTTTAATCGATTAATCTCCAAAATTTAATTGGTCCATGTTACATAAAGCGTGAAAAACTGTTTATACTGTATACACTGCAAACTCCTTCAATCATTTGACATGCTAAAGTTCAAATTGTCAAGCTCAGAAATGTAGTCAGTGGTAACTACCTTCTATCTGCAAAAATCTTCAATAATTTCGCAATCTTCGACTTTCCATCAGCATTTACCTTCAATGCAAAATGATGTTTTAATTTTCCACTCAAATGTTTCACATTATTACTGCTCACCATATTGTTTATTCCGGAAATAGGTCGGTTGACGTAATAAAAACAGTAAACAAATTAATCGAAAATTAATCGAACAAGCCGAAATTAATCGATTAAACTTTTTAACGATTAATCGATTAATTAATCATTAAAATCCGCAGCCCTAATTCTGAGACGTGTTTTACTGGTTCACGTGACCGGACGCGGGAATTTGAGTCTCTTACTAGTAATCGTAATCGTAAACTCGATATTTCTAAGTCGGTAATCACCAAAGCCAAGCGCACGACGATCGCTGTGTCAAATCAGAGAGGTTGTCCAGAAAGTTATCAGGTGGTGAGGATAAAGTCCGGTCCGATGAGAGAAAGCAGGTAAATATGCTGCTCAGAAGGGTTTGTTTAGTTCGAGATAGCTGCCATCTCTCTCTGGCGTGCTTGTTTCATCTCAGGAGAATCCGACAGCTTCGCTCTACTCTTGACTCAGCATGACTGAAAATACTCATACACTGCCTTATTCTGACGCGACTTGACTACTGCAATTCTAGAAAGATTGAAAGGCGGATGATCGGGTGAGTCAGGGTATGAATTCTTGAAGAGGTGAGACTTTAATCATGAGGTGTGATGTGATTGGTTCACCTTATCCCGATTCCCGATGCGGAAATTTAAGTATGAGACTAGATCTGTATTCGTTGCTCTTTCAGTAAAATACAATACAACTGCAATTTGATAATACCCTCCTTGCAAAGTTCAGAAGTGCACTTTGAACCATTAAGAGCCATAAGTAGACTGGAAGAGGTAAATTTTCAGTTCAGAGCGAAAGACAGTCTCGATAGAGAGTTGCGAATATGTCTATGCACCTCAAATTTAACTATTACAAATCTGAGCTCATCTGGTCTGACCGTTCCTCTAAGCTCCTACAGTGCGCTGAACTCTCACTCTCTACTTCCTCCTCTCTACTCTCTCCATCGTCTACTGATCGGGATCTTGGAGTCATCCTTGACTCAACACTTTTCTTCAAACCTCATATAGCTGCTATCTCTCGGGGGTGCTTGTTTCACCTCAGGAGAATCCGACAGCTTCACTCTACTCTTGACTCAGCATAACTGAAAACACCGATACACTGCTTTATTATGTTGCGACTTGACTACTGCAACTCGGTAGTCTATTGTCTCGCTGAATACACTCTGCTTCCTCTAAACGGAATACTGCATCAGGTTGCAAGACTGTGTCTTGGACTCTCATACCGAGATCATATCGCACCTGCTCTTCGTTCTCTACACTAGCTTCCTGTCTGTGAGCGTATCCGCTTCAAGCTGGCACTCCTCATGTACAGAGCACGCGCAAATCATCTGCGATCCTGCTTGTCTTCCATGGTCACACTTTGCAACTCTGTTAAAGGCCGCTCCTCTCTTCGATCAGCATCTGCTGGAAAGTACGTTGTTCCTGGTACACGTCTTGTCTTTGGCCGGCGTTCATTCGCAGTTGCTGGTCCCTACATCTGGAACTCTCTTAGTCAGTGCACGGGCCTTATTATGCATCGTACTGGGTCTAGCCTCCTCCCCGAGATGGTAACTATTGATGGACATTGAACAAGTCCATCACTCATAATTGCGTAGCGCCATCGACTGATGCTTTGTTATTAGATATTAATAGACACAAACATGCCTACTTTTGTAAATACGCACACTACTTTTTCTTTATTTTTCAGCTAGCAAACATATTGTTTCCCATCAAATTCTGCTATCAAAGGCACTGAGATACTTTTAAATGGGTCCTACTATGTTGTGCTAAATCTTGGTGCAGTCGGAACCTTCTTCGCCCAGGATCTGACGTGGGACCACCCCGGCCATGGGGCCACAGATCGAGCCGCAGCCGCCTGTGAAGCAGGAACCATGCCACTCCCTCGATATTTCGCAGACGCCCAGCTATGCAGGCTATATACATGTATGTGTATAAATGTGTATGTGTTTCTGCATGTATATGTCTGTGCACGTGTGTATGTTGTCTCTCTGTGAATGTATGTATGTGTGTCTGCGTATGTATATATGTGTGAATGTCTTGTATGTGTTGTATGTATATTATAAGTGTATGTGCTTCTTTGTGTACATGTACTTCTGTGAATGTATGCGTATCTGTGTGCATATGTGCGTATGTGTCTGTATGTATGTTCTTCTATGTCTGTTTGTATTTGTATGCTTGTTTATGTGCGTATGTTTCTATGTATGTGTGCATATGCCTCTGTGTATGTGTTTGTTTGTTTCTGTGTGCATGTATCTGTCTGCGTTCACGGATGCAGAAGAGGGTAATGCCATGCAGTCCTGTTGTCTGTAGTCAGTTTCGATATGCGACGCTATATAAATGATGGAGAAACAATGGCGGATCACGTGATTTTATGTTTGGCTCGTTTATGGGTTCCTATTTTAGAACAGCGGATCGTTCGGTTAGCCTGTCTGTCTGTCTCTTCGTCTGTCTGCTTGTCTGCATGTCTTTGGTTTCTACTATCTGTCTGTCTGTCTGTCTGTCTGTCTGTCTATCTGTCTGTCTGTCTGTCTGTCTGTCTGTCTGTCTGTCTGTCTAGGATATTTTATCTCGTAGCCTATGTCTGTTTTACAATCAACGTGTGCTCCTCTCAGGGTATCTATCATTTTGTACGTGTTCTGTCTCTCGCTGTATGTTTGATATTGATATAGATATGGATACATATATGAATGTAGATAGAGATATAGGTGTAGATATAAAAGTATAAAAATAGATAGGCCTATTATATGGACATGGATATAGATATAGAAATAGAAATAGATATGGATATAGATACGGATACGGATCTATATCCCTATCTATAGGGACATAAAGAGACAAAAATATGGTATGAATGAGATTAGATTAGATTAGATTAGATTGCATTATATTAGATCACGCTGGATTGGATTAGATGTGATTAAATTAGAGTAGATTAGATTGGATAGTATCCTTTACTGTTTGATAGCAGTGGCGTCTGGATGCAGAGCTAAGACTCGTTTATTTGACCTTCGAAAGCCCTTGGCACCGGTTCGCGTGCATTCAGGTCACCTTGAGTCCGCGTGCACTCAGGTCACCTGGAGTCCGCCTCTCCTGAACAGTGGCCCACATTGAGCACTATATAAATGGAAGACTGGACATCTATCCATAAACGTTGTACTGTTTTATCCTCTACTGCGTGAATGGTTCTGCTTAAATATCAGGAAATAGGTTTCTTTGTCATTTGCGGAATAGGAACTACTTACTTATTTACGATTGACTGATTGATTCACTTACATACTTACTTAAATACTTGTTTACTTACATACATACTTACATACATACCCGCATACATACATACAAATCGTAGTTATCTGATTCATCATAAAGAATTACCCACCCAACTGTGTCTAAGCAGTTCAGACTATCTGCGCATTTAAAAATTAGACCCGTTGACTTCCGGTTCTCGTCATCTGTGAATTACTAGTCTATTGCCGGCTGTTCAACTAAGTACAGTGCCAACGCCTAATATTATAACTCATGGGAAATGTCCGAAATCTGCGAAAATAAACTTGCGGAAATCTTGAATGTAACTATGTAACTATGTAACTATGTTTGAGCCACAGGCTAAAAAGTCAAATCTTTCGACGACTAATTCGATCACTTACAATCATTCAATCGTCATGAAACTTGGCAGATAGACTCGCCCTCGGAGACATTTCATTCTATAAAAATTTCAGCTCCCCAAAAAGGCTAGCTTATAGAATCGGGGACTCAACTTTTCGAATCGGGGAATCCCCTTTTCCCATACGCAGCGTTGCCATTGGCCAGCGTTGCCATTGGCCGCAACAGAAACGGGTGCGCTGCCTCATTAAACGCATGCTATGTTGTAAAATGAACGCGGACTATTATCCGACTATATATTTGTAGAGGTAACTGCTTCGTAAGACGCATTATAGGATACTAGATGGATATAGTAAAAAACTTTGTTTTTACGGGCTGTATTTTATTATTTTATCTCAGTACGGGTTACTTCACGCTTTCCAAGTAAGCGTGGCCTCTGGGTCGCTTGTATGGTACACGTAGGTGCCTAATAAATCTTCTGCTATGAGCCTATGACTACATGTGAATACGAACCAGCCATGAACAAGGAAGAAGATAACATAGGACAACATTCATTCATTCATTCGCCTCTGAGTAGATATCTTGAAGGGGCGCTATATTAAGTTTCATTGATTGATTCATATTCATTTAATTCCGAAATATGTGTAGGAGTGAATGATATTCAAATTCATAGCATAATTAGCATACTATATATCAATGACCCTAACTAAGTACAGTGCCAACGCCTAATATAACTCATGGAAAATGTCCGAAATCAACGAAAATAAACCTCATTTTTATTTTATCTCAGAACGGGTTACTTCAAATTCATAGCATAATTAGCATAATATAATATCAATGACCCTAACATAACATAGCAACACATACCATTATAGCACAGCATTACATTACATAATACAACCCAACAAGACATAGCATAGCATAGCAAATGATAAAATGATATGACACAGTATGACACAACATAACAAAACATAACATAAAATAACACAACATAACATAACATGACACAACATGACATAGCGCAACATGACATAACACAACATAGCATAACAAAACATAACATAACACAGCATAATCCAACTTAACATGACACAACATAACATAACTTAACATAGCATAACATAACATAAGATAATACAACATAAAATAGCACAACCCAGTCTAGCATAACATATCACAACGCAGCAGAAGAATAGCCACACCCTTGCATAGCATACGATGAAGATAAAGGCATTCTCGGCGCCACCCGAGGCTGACAGCTATCTCAGCACAAGAGTTTTAGATTAATGGACTGGCTCTTTAGATCGTAGTACTGTCTGTGTGTGAACATAACCGATGCATAGGATGATGCTAAACAAAACTGACCTTGAAAATAAAAAACTTCTAAATGCAAAAAACCGAAAAAATCTAGTCTATAGATTTCCATACCGCATTGCGTCAATCAATGCTATGCAGTTTTTTGCCACGAATGAACGAACGAACGAATGAAAGAACGAATGAATGAATTAATGAATACATTAATTCCTTGAAAGTCGTCTCATCCGCTTTAAAAAACTACGATCATCCCTTGCTATGCCAAGTATAATAGGCTATGTAGTGCTATGCCATGTCATGAAATGTTAAGTTATGCTATGATAATTATGTTATGTTATAATATGTCGTGTTATGTTATGATATATGTCATGTTATGTTATGATATGTCATGTTATGTTATGATATGTTATGATATGTTATGTTATGAAACGTTATGTTGCTATATGTTATGTTTCTATATGCCATGATATGCTATGATATGTCACGAAATATTATGATAATTATGTTATGATCTCGAATCCTTTAACTACAATGCGTTTTGTTCTTTTATGCCATGAACAATAAGTAAGTAAGTATATTCTTCATTATACCAGTTGAATGACCGAACTCTGGTATACATAGCCTACAACTAAATTAAAAAGTGCACAACACTGTACTTCATTGTACAACACTGGACTTCTTTATTACATAAACATTGCACATGCATCGCAGGCCATCCATATCCTACGGCGCAAAAGCGTGTAGCCAACGTCTACATTATTATAATTGCATCAACTCTATACTTGACAGAAATGCCTGAAGGATAATTACATATGAACACAGACAGGTGTTGTTTCCAATCATCCAGGTGCGAGTAGACCGAATCGTTGAGTCATAAGTTCGTCATACATGGCTGGACTCATAAATATGTCTAATCATAAGAAAGTTATGGTTGATTGACATTGTGTTTATGATAGAGCATCAACGTTCTAACCTACTATTTCCCAGACATGTCTTTCGCATTGTTATGATGTTTATATCTACAGAAGCAATGAATGAACGAATGAATAAACGAAGGAATAAGTGAAGTTTCGAACTACTTAATAATAATAATTATTAATGAGTTAACGAATGAATAAATTAATGAATCAAGCAATTAAAAGTACTTAAGAATATTTAGTATACCAGGTGTATTATAAGCCTTATGTTCTGGCTCTAAATTTATCATCTTAGCACATAACTAATTATTTTGTGAACCTCACTGCGCACATAAGGTCAAATGCAAATATTTGCATGCAACATATCTCGCATCACTGTTAAATTCTGTGTAAAAACTGAGAACTCTTAACAGCGGGACAACTGCTTCCTTTTTGGTTCACCTTTTGACGTCAAATTCAAAGATTTGACGAGTGCCTTAATCTTGCAATGTTTAAACGGATTTCAATAAACTTGTCAAGGAAGAGAGCAATAAACAAGATCGCGTGTAGAATGCGCTACCGGTATATCAGCAAAGCCTCTAGATTCTCTCACTAAGAGGTAGTTTCTTTTCTTTTCCTCGTAACTGCAATCGTGATTGCGACAATTTATATACGGCAGTATCATCAGTAGCGACAGTAAGTAAGTAAGTATATTTTTTATTAACCAATTGCTAATCGCACTACCTTACTGTTCACATGTAACTAGCAACTTCTATTGCGCCGGTGTCTAATGCACAAGGCATCAACATAGTATTATGCTACTTCTGTATTGTGCTTAGCAATGTGAGTTATCAGAGCAGGCACTAAGTACTTCCCAACGAAGGATGAGTTAACGAAATAAGCGCACTCACCTTGTTCACCCAACTCCTGGCTTGTTCCGGATGATGGGTCCCAATTGCGAGGCAATCCTGCGCAAGCAACTTGCCCAAGGTTGTTACAGTCCTCAGACTGTCTCAACGCAGAGTCTCAAGTCCATGCATTAGACTACTTTTTCGCCTGCAGATTTCAAGCCAGTGGTAACTCTGCAAGAGCTATCCAGGTTATGGAGATGTCGCTGTCTATTTATGTCATGCAATTTATAATGTATAGAGCAGCTGTTCTGCATGATTTACTAATAACTGAATGGTGTGCCAAACAGATTACAGCAGATTTAATGCTCGTTTTAAGCAAACAACTTGCTATCACTGTAGTCATACTACAACTATTATTCTTATTCTTATTCTTACAATTATTATTCTTATTATTATTACCATTAGTAGTATCATTATTATTATTATTATTCGTATTTTTTATTGTTATTACTATTACTACTGTTATTATCACTGTTATTATTAATATTATTATTGTTGTTGTTGTTTAGCAATTTCTGTAGCGTCGATGTATAATGCCAAATAAACAAGAACAAGATTGGTCACATCCAGCCAAGCCGTAAATGAGGTGAACATCCATGAAGATCGGAAGATCTCTTGTAACGCGAGACAGACTGAACAGCGAGTAGCTGAACAACGGCGATATGCCGTTACAAGGCGCCCTTGTAACAGCATGGCGTGTTACGGCGCCATATAAATGGTCGTAATTATTATTATTATTATTACTATTGTGGTTAGAATACTATCACAATCCATTCTAATCTATTCAATTATAATCTAATTTAATCCCATCTCCTCTAAAGACTTCAATAGCGCCATCACTATTGCACTGAGGGCAACAGTTGATGATCAATTCGTGCCAAGTAAACCTTAATCCGTAATCCAATCTAATTGCTTCTATAGCCACTTTAACATAATGCCAAGACATTAATCCATTGTTATCACAGTTGACTAGACAAAGCCTGTTCAGGTGTTTTTCTTCCATCTCTAAGTTTAGTTATTATATTATATATACACCTTCGCATCAACAATATTGGCGGAGAGTTTCTCGCCCGAGGCAGCACACGAGAAACATTCCAACCATAGACTTCTGAAGTGTTTGGCATGCTTATAATTCCAAGCTAAGACCTTCAGCTGGCTAGTCATGAGCCTCGGTTCGCTCAGTGTATATGGCGTACCAGGCAACGGGAATCGCTGTACTGGTTCGGAATGTAAGCATCGAGTATAACACGATTATTCCGAAACATCTCTCGCTGATCAGCTAACGGGCAGACTACATAAAATAACATCACATAAAATAACATATCATTACATAAAAACCATAACATAACATATCATGTAGCTCATGTGCAATTCCTTCCCTCAAAAAGCGACTCAAAACTCACTATTTCTCCGTAGCTTTCAAGGATTTGGATATCTAAGTGAATCTTCTGTTGGTAGCCGAATATCCGTGCCTCAGATTCACATTTCGGTGTGACCTAGCGCGCGTTACAAATTTTATTAATTAATGAATTAATAAATTAATAAATTAATAATAATAATAATAATAATAATAACATAGCATAACATAAAATTTCATAACATAACATATGATTCATTCATTCATTCATCATACATTCATTCGGGAATTTATATAGCGCCCCTTCAAGGAAACTACTCAGAGGCTCAGAGATATGACACAGTATAACATAAGATAAACATAACATGTTCTGACAGCTAGGAAAAGGACTACCCATGCGGCCTCACATGCCGAGGCTATAAAAATTAAGTCGCTAGCGATTCATATTCATGGCTGGCTTAAGGGACTGTCTTGCTTCTTCTTATTCAGTTAGGTAACTCTGAAAGAATGCATTCGCTAGGTGTCGCTAGGTGTCACTGCTGTTGTGCATACTCTTACAACGATGCTTGTTTGCTCATATTGTGGTCGAGCGTTAGTTGCGCCGACGTTCGCTTGGGGCGTAGGCCTACCTATCTCAGCACGCTTGAAGAAAAGGAACAGAAGAGCAGTTCTTTAAGCCATCCCTGATGCAGCCATGGGCATGAAGTGTTAGCGACTTCATATCCTTACTCTAGGCATATGAGGAAGGATGACCAATCCTCTCCCTCGCCGTCTAATCTTCCCATCGACAGTGTGCTCATTATAGCTGAGTTGAAGTTAAATGAAATGTATGGACTATATGATGTAAATCCCCAGATTTCCTCTGAGTCTCACGAGCCTCTAGTCCTCCTCATCCGGGAGGACTAGAGCCAGGCTGTTTGGTTGGTTTCGGTGCTAGGTCAGAATCCGGGAGGGATCAAACTGGGGAAACGGCATGGTGGAAATCGTCGGTGGTGGTGGTTTTCAGCCTCTCATGGTCAACTCGAGGTCCCTCGCAACGTTTCTGCTGTGGGTCCGTCTCTCTGGAACAATCTGCCACCGGACATACGATCACTAGCGTCTTTAACGGTTCAGGAAACGTGTTCTGCTCATCTTAAGACACATTTGTTCGGCGATTATTAGTTGATATGGTGATGGAGCCCCTTGTGAGTTACTGACAGGGCGCTATACAAGTTACACACACACACACACACACACACACACACACACACACACACACACACACACACACACACACACACACACACACACACACACACACACACACACACACACACACACACACACACACATACATACATACATACACAAGACGTAGTGTCAAGAATATTATCAATGCCCTCCTTCCTTCACCCAGTCTTGGGACTTGCACCACTTGAAACCGGCGGTGGTGGAGTTATGCTTTCGACGAGTCACATCATGAGTGTTAATTGGTTCCTGTTTAACGACACTTTTCAAAACGAAGATGATTATCGTCGCCCTCCCATTTTCTCCATGCTTTGGACTGGCATCATCCGAAAGCGACAGTCACGGAGTTCCGGTTTAAGCATGTGACAGTCAAGAGGATACATGTCTACAGGTCTAAGGTTTGCTCATGGTTATATCGAAAAGTTTCCGGATATACATCCTGTAGACCTAACGGACAATTATCAGGTTATATTATAGTCTAGTCGTGTCGAAGCAATTGTTGACTTTACTTGTGCGCATAGGCAATAATTTATAAGACCCTATAACTATCCCAACGTGGAAATGCAAGTGAAACTAGCCTATTACAGGCCTACTGCAAATAGCATCATACATAGCAAGTGCGCGACTAAGCCTATATGCTAAAACAGTGTCGCGTGTAACGTCCAAATTGATGAATATATAACTGACCTAGTTACGTTCACAGCGCAGGCGATGAATCTCAACAGTGTATGAGTTCTTAAGTATTGCGAAGAGTCTTTGCTTGTCTATAGTTAAGTTTAATTTAAATGGGAAAGATCCAACAATGGAACAACTGTTTCGGTTGTTGTTTGTAGGACTACTTGGTGGTGAGTGAATATATTTCTTTTAAATTCTTGTCGTTAGAAACAGCAAGAAACCGTTATTTTGTATTGTGTAAGAGCTAAACTTATCCTTAGACTGTGTCCAGCATACATCCTGAAGCTTTGTATTTCAGTACCGATTCAGCTGATGAGCTGGGTCGACAATAGTTGCATTCTGTTACCCGTTGAAAATATAGTCTACAGCATAGAAGTAGTAGTTTCAGTTTAACGACACAGTTTGATAACGAAGATCATTAGCGTCGCCCTCCTCCTTCATCCAAGCTTGGGACTGGCACTCACAGAGTACAATCAGTGGCGAAGTTACAGCATATAAGCACAGCTGCGTATAATTTGTTAAGCAAATTTGTTCTAAATACCGGTGTCTTAAAATAGACTTAGTAGATTGATTGGAAAGTCGTATGTGTTCAGGTTCTTAAACACGCACTATATTATGATACAACACATCCATTGACATACATAGAGATGGTCTAATAGTAGGCATAATTATGCGTTGCTATTCTTGCATTTATATAGCGCCAATTCAGTATAAATTGATTTTGAACAGTTGTGAACCAAGGTACTGGTAATGGTCTTACGGAGGTGGTTTATGGTAGGGTGTTGGTTCTGAACTTCAACGATTGCGGCTTCGATCCTACTAAGAGGATTCCGTGCAAATTGTGCAAATTCAGGGCAAATTGTTTGCGAACAACTTCTCCTAAGCTGCAAAGTAAACGGTACCTCTAGCAATGCACTGGATCTGTGTCCAAAATCCTGGAATAGTCAAAAGGAGCCTATTGGGAAATATTAGTGCCTTTCACATGTACCGCTATGAAAACGAGATACTTTAGTTTATCTAAACATTCACCAGTCACTAAGGATTCCAAAACCTGTAGCTTTGCCTGCGCTACAGCTGAACTAGACTGGCTCCAAAATAACTTTCCGAAGTACAAGAGACTTCTGTTTAATTGCACACATAATAATAATAAAAAGAGTTACGATATTAGTAGAATGATGTTGCCAGAAGGCTTTTGGCTTCTGCTGTAAAGTAAATATATACTTCTGTTGTAATAGTTATCGTTTGTGGGCATGTATGCGACTAGACTCAACATTCTTTAGATGATCTTGAATCGAAGATCAATGATTTTTCCCGAACCAAGAAAAATTGCATAATTATGACGGAAGGCTTGCTTAAGATTCGGGATCTATGAAACTTATTTTGCTGCTGTATGCCTCTATTTAGCAATATGGATTTACGTTGAAACCAAGACCTATATTAAATATAGGTCTATGTTTCAACGTAAATCCATATAATAAATCATCATAAATGTTATGATGATTTGTGATATGTGTTTAAGTTGTTATGAATCTACTTTTCGTTCATGTAGGATTGTCGTTGTCGTTGTCATTGGAAGCGGCGCAGTGCCGTAATTTATACAAAGGCGAATATCAGACGTCATTCTGCTGCGACACAAGTTCAGGAAGGACTTGCCTTACGACATTTCTTGGCACCAACAATCACCCAGTACGTAAGCCTTTCTACGAAGCCAGTCGCTGGTGCAAATCAAGTGTTCCAGGTTCCTCTTTGATCATCATTGACAGCCTTGACAGTCTAAGAACCCTTGAGAGGTTCATTGAAAGTCGAATATTAGCTTATGAGACAATCATCACCGATGCACAACAGCTCTCAGCAAGAGATAGTACGGAATGGTCATGGGTTAATGGTCACTCAACAATACCAATAAGTAAGTGTTTGAAGTTCTATTTAAACAGTAAAGTTATAGAACCGTCACTTTTTGGTTTTAATTTCAATATGGTTTCTTAGCGGATTGATCTTGTGGACGATGACCTGATTATCACCTAGATTTGATGCGTCATCTGTTGATCTGTTTACAAAATCTTGCTCAAACATCTACTTGCATCTCCCCTTCATACTTGTGGTCAACGATATAAGCTTTCTGCCTGAGCCGCAATTTGAACCGCTAACTTGAAATAATGCCCAGTTCAATGATTGTCAACTCACCATCATCATCAACTAACATTCGTTTGGTGTCCTTCAGATGTTAGAACCGAAGCGTTACCAGGCCTAGATGGAGCTTGTGTGAAATTAAAGCATGGGCAATCACTGGCCTATTGTACTGGTACTCACCAATCGCGAAACCGGTACATATGCGAATATTCAGGTAAGTTTACGTATTTAATATATAACACTATTTAATTACTACTCTATGTTATCATCATCAATAGTCACTATTGATTATTTCGCGGCATAGATATCTTTCAATAAACTGCAAATTTATGTCTCGATAATTCAAAGTCGGGCACGTGGAAAGATGAATTCCTTGGGTGTTTTTGAAGTTAGAAAAGAAAAGATGAAAGGCCATTGAGGATGGAAATAGTGAATTCTACATAGATGGACTAGATGCACGTAAAACGGCAGGTTTTTAAATCCAGAAATGAGCTGATAATAAGTTTGATCTTGTTGTCTGCCTTGTGAGCGGAATATGTTAGCATTATGGGGAGTTTAGCGCGGAGGGTGTTTAGAAGATATATACGTACATGTATGTTCGTTCTTATATTATTACTAGTTTTAATTGATATTACAGAATCGAATTCCACCTTCAGTTACCGACACAACAATAAGTCTTTCGTAGCAAGTGAAGTAGATGCCACTTGGTATGATGCCCGAACAGAATGCTTACGATTGGGAGGCGACTTGGCTTCTATTTCGGATCTCCAAACGATAGAGAAATGGTCGCAGCTGAAAGAAAACCAAAAACAAAAATATTGGATTGGACTTCACCGAAATAAGTGGATCTGGAAGAGCACAGGTGGTTTATATTGCAATACTCGGGCATAGTGGATAAACAGTGAAACGAAACAACGCAGAGAATCATTAATTCATGTAGCCTGTACAAGTGTACATGCTTAAAATATAATATTATACAGACATGCTTACATCACATACATGCAAATAATGGGCAAAATAGGCCTACAATGTCATGTCCTTTAAAATATGGCACTTCCTAATATTCGCCTTTATTGTCTAGGCGTTCCACTCCGGAATTTAATTACGTTTTCATCAGTTTCACATATCCATATATTTTTGTTCAGTAAGGGATTAACGATGGCCGTTATTTTACGCTATTATTTATTGTGACGTATCCAATGGCTAAAGATCAAAGCATGAATATACAACCACAATTCTTGTAATAAGTAACTTCTATAGCGTCGGTTTTGATGCACAATGCAACGAAGCACCATTACCAAGTCATAATAAGGTTGATATCCAAAAGAAGACCAGTCTGCAAAGACGGAGAGTCAGCCTATGGTGGATAAGGAAATTGTAAAAGGTTTACGCTGGGAACGAAATAAGCGACTGAGTTTGCTTTATAACGACCATTGACTAACGCGCCTTAGAAATTCTCAGAAGAATTTTATTAAAACTTAGTAGAACAAGTAATTACATGTAGATGTGAGCCAATGAAATGCCTAAAAAGCAGATCTAATCAAAGAATTTATTATTCAGCTGGAGAGTTCCTGTCCTATTGCTATTAAGAGCTTTCTACTTCTGTCTTTATTCTCAGTTCTTTGTGGAAGAGAAACGAACGAAATTTGCAAAACAAATTAAGCCCACAACCTCACTATTAAAACAATTAAAACATGAAAACACAATAAAACAAGGGGCGATTAAAACCATTTGCAATGATTCTTTTCTTGTTGTTTATTTTGTTTTGTGATTAGGTGCTGCACTCACTTATACTAAATGGGAAGGTGGTTATCCCGACGAGGTTTCTGACAATCAGTGCGTTTGTATCAAACCACAATGCAGGAGAGAAAACAACAGAACCATTAAATTTTGTGAACTTGATCGGAAGTGGAGGATTTGCAACTGCAGCCACAACTATGCCATTGTCTGTCAAAAAAGTCTGTGTCTTACAGCTTAGGGGCCGTCCATAAATAACGTCACGCAATTTTGGCCGATTTTGAACCCCTCCCCACTCGTCACACATCGTCACAAAAAGTAACACCCCTTGAAAAATGACGTCACAAAGCTCTGACCCCCCTAAAACCAAATTTCTTTCACTAAGCCAAATGCTCTTTCGTGGAACAAATATGGAGAGCATGCATATTTTAAAATCTAACGGTGACCAAATATTGAAATAATTAGAAAATTATTAATAATGGTGCCCGTATACATTAAAAAAAAATAATGAAAATTTAATACTCACAATTAGTGCTGTTATTGTTAAAATTAAATTGTTGTTAATTGTTAAATTTAATTACATAGACCTGGTGTGACGTCACACCTCTCAGACCCCACCCCATGTCACACATCGTCACAAATTTCCGACCCCCGACCCCCTAGGTGCGTGACGTCATTTATGGACGGCCCCTCTAGGTGCTCTATATGCATATGTTTTTAAAGCTTCCGTAGGACCTCGATCTTGCTCATTTACCAATTGATCGGGTGAGATCCTTCACCACCGCTGCCCGTTTGAAAGTGCCTCGCAAATATAAGATCCCCTTGTACAACTCGTGATGGCACGAAATTCAAATCTCTGCCAAAAATATGATGCATTTTAATGTGTCTTTTAATTTTGGTTTAAGCCCATACCTCACCACAGAAACATTCTTATAAGACAAATGTTGTCTTAAGGTCTTATAGGATAACATCGCCGTACCTTTGTCGTCAAAAAGCCGAGCTGTGAGCATGATATGATGCCGCAGTCAGTCTACGCTTCGTGAACATTTGCCGTAGCTAAATAATCAGGTAACCTATTCCATGGATTATAACTCCAATTCCTAACTATTTTTCAGAAGAAGAAACATCTGGTGCTGTTACCACAGAAGTCGTTGTAACTGGAAACACGTTGTCGTCGACATCAGAAGATTTCAAGTCATCTGTCTCCCTGCCTGCTTATACCACTACCAGTTCCCTTAGTTCATCGTCATCGTCCTCAGTATCCTTATCAGCATTATCAACAACAAAATCACCATCAAAAACAACGACGAAAAAACAAAAACGTTCAAGTTCAAAAGCTAATCCCACTACTAGCGTTACTCCTGCTACCATCACTATTACCACTTCCACTAAAACTCTCATTGCTACTACTCCAACCACAACTGGCATTTCCACTAGAACTCCCACTGCCACAACTACCACTTCCACTAAAACTACAGTTGCTACTACAACCACAACCACCAAAACCACCACCGCGACTGCCCCTCCATTTAGTCCGGAGGTTTCCACTGTGACTCCGTGGAAAGCTTCGTCTTTGACTCAAAAACAGAAGAATCATTTTTCTGAGGGTCAAACTACTGCTCTGGTATCATCATCAACAGGTATTGTTTTATTGTGAATATAAAATATTATTCACGCTATTATTGAAATGATAACGTGTGCGATTTCTACTACACTGTAACGTCGCGTTGTCCGACTTAAAAGTACATCTTTGAAAAAGGTTAATTGATGTCAGATAGTAATTTGCTGCGTTTTCCTGTATTGTATTCAATCGTTCTGTTCTGTATTGTGCTGCGCTGCAGTAACGCTTCAAAATTCTACACCCAACACTACACTAGAGTCAACTACCTTGCATTAATATATAAAGCTACACTCTTCCTAGCAGCATTGTCGATGATGTGTTTCATTTGACGTTACAGAACTATTCAGCTCGACCGACACAAGAGAAATTCTCCTTATTCTTTTATTCGTGGCGGTTGTTTTCATTGTCGTTGCCGTCATCATTATCATCAGAAAGCGCAGATAGTAAGTGATTGTGCTCATAGGAATTTACGTTCATGCATATTTTCTCTAAGATTTCAACAGTTATCGAATAAAATGAAATTTCTTTGTTGCACTTTTGGCTTAGCCAAATGTGCATAAAGTGCATGTTGCGACCAATTTTTGACTAACAAAAACAAAACCAACACAATTTAACAGTTAAACTTTGCTTTTATGAAGTGGGGTCATATGAATGCTGCGAAACTTAAATATGCAGAACTCAATTTAGCCCGACTTCCATCTAGGAAAAACGCAGCGAAAATCCTGGGATGCATTTGCCGTGTGACCATTGCAACCAGTATTATATATCCCAGCATCCACCATCGAACCTTTCTCGTCCTCGATGAAATCCGCCTTAGAAGCCACTCTGCCTTTTCTATCTGGTCTCTCTGGAAACCGAACTCGAAACTTCACTGAACATCGATCTCTGGACAACCCCTTTGACACGACACAGCGCTTGTGAATAAGCTGGGGCCCTGCGCGCTAATTTTAGAGCAGTACTCAGAGCTTTGGAGTTTACGATTACAATTAGGATTCGGATTGGGGCTTGACTCCTGGAGGCTCAGGATATAGGCAGAAGCAGTACGTTTCTTTTGTTATGACTGGCGATATAGGCAAGATTTAACCCTCAATGGTTTTATGTACATGTAGTAAAAGACGAAGCGAGGGGTCACCAATGAAGAACGCAACACAGAGTGAAGTGGTATCTGCCGTATATGCAACAGTGGTTCCAGTCAACAGACCGTCGGTGGGTACTATTCCACCTGGTAACACCATCTATACTGATGTGGAAATGACCCAACAGCTGACATCTTTCAACACCATCTACGCCAGCGTTCAACCCACCAGCGAAGCCGTTGACATGGGCAAAAGCATCGTCTACTCCGACTTAAACTTTCCACAGAAAGGCAAACAAAAGCCGAGGAGTGCCGATAAAATAACCGCCTGTCTTAGCCCCATTTATTCCCAACCATTCGAGCCACGCACGTCAGCCACTAACACAGAGTACGCAGAACCGTTCAATCCAGGTAAAAGACCTACAGCTACTGCACCCGTTCGAAACCACAATCCAGCTAGTGATCAACAAAATATTTATCCGCTTGCTAAAGCAATCCCATTGGGCGATCCCAATGTGATTTATTCTGAACCAAATAAACCAACAAAGTCATCTACACCGACGGGTAAAGCAGTTAAGACCGCAGGTCCTATATATCTGAATATGATTGAAGTAAAACCTGGAGCTGAAAGTGGATGCGTTGCTAAGCAGGATCCAACTGCAGTTTATGCTGAGCCAATTAAACTGAAAAAGTCGCCGTAAGTCGTAAACACGACCAAATACTTTAATTGCGACTTGGCCTACCATCGTTTAAACAAAGCCTGACCAGTGTGCATGTATCTATGCAGGTATGAATTTACGAGAGTAGGCCCCGATATATGCATGTATATATGTATTTATATATTAATAGCACACCTACCACTGTACTCTCACATTTCTGCCTTCATGTTTGAACAACTGCACTGGCTTCCTCTCTCTGCTTGCATTAAATTCAAAATCCTCATTTTAGTCTTCAAGGCACAAATGGGTCTTGCCCCAAAACATTTAGCTGATGTCCTCTCCGGCCTCTTTCAGCCTCCTCCCATCGACCATTACGCTCATCAAACAGGCCTGACCTTTTAGCAGAGTTGTATTGTCTCGAGACACTGTCTCGGTCTCGAGACGTCTCGAGACAGGTTTTTTGATGTCTTGGTCTCGGTCTTGGTCTCGGACCCCCACTGTCTCGGTCTCGGTCTCGGTCTCGGTCTCGAGATCATTTCTTGACTTTTGGAAACTGTCTCGAAGCGAAAGTCTTGTCTTTTGGAAACTGTCTCGAAGCGAAAGTCTTGTTCTCTTGTAGAAGCGGTCTCCAAAGTTCTCGTGCAAACTGTATTTTGTTCGGAACTTCGTACAGTATTACGCTATAAAATTGTCTTGTGTCGAACGGATAACTAGTTAATCGTAAGTGCCAAACAGACAGGAAGTTTTAAAAGCGGTGTTTCTGGTATTAAGATTTAAGAGTATTGAAAAAAGCTCTTAAGTTTGTACTTTCAGTCCAAAATTTCCAAATATAATATCTTAAAATGTCTCATAAAGAACCTGAAATCGTGAAATTTGCATTCACGCAGTTCGAAATCAATGAAAAACAAAATAAATGGCATGCCGTTCGTCGTTTGTGTAAAGCCAACATAAGCGAAACGCTTGGAACAACATCTAGTTTCTCAAGGTGAGTGATGTGACTTATGTCGCTAAATCGCTAATAGGTCTATATGGAATTTTGTTGGTTTAAATTTTAGAATTATTTAGAAGATTTGAGAATGGCTTAAATATTTTATTTCTTTATAGTTTATACAATTCAGGTGATCGGCTGATTTCAGTGACTTGACCCTTTTTATTAGACTTCAAAAGTTGAGAAAAATTGTTTCGGGACTTGGGTCCAATGTGCATTTCACTCGTTTTGAACTGTCTCGAACTGTGTCGGACCTGGTGTCTCGTCTCGGTCTCGGTCTCGGACCCCACTGTCTCGGTCTCGGTCTCGGTCTTGAGTTTTATGTCTCGTATACAAGTCTGCCTTTTAGTTCCTCATACTAGAACATCTATGGCCCCGTCCCGTTCATTTAACTCAATTGGTCCCTCTCTTTGGAATGCGCTGTATCCATCTACTCGCTCTCGAATTCTAGCTAGTAACCTTCTTCCACCTTTGCTTTTCTCAAAACCTTTTCTTCTCTTGTGGCCTTGCGCACTGGGAGCGCCTCTGAATGGTTCACCCTATATATGAGAGCGCTTTATAAATGTTTGAATACACAATGTATATGTGCATGTCTTTGCATATGTGTGCTTGCGTGTCTATATTTATAGTCTTTGTGTGCATATGTGTATGCGTGAATGGTTGTATTGATGGACGCATGCTGGTATGGGTGTTTGCAGATACATGCATATGATGGTTGGTGGCTATTATGTACTTGTGTAAAATTTCTGTATGCAAATAAGTTCTTATATTTGTATCTATGTAGGCCTATGTATGTACGAAATTTTGCCGGTATGTATGGATGCATACATGTGAGTAGGTAGGTAACCATCTAGATATGTAGGCCTATGTATGTATACAATATACATATAGATGTATGTATGTATGTATTTCTATATGTATCGGTGAATGCATATATATGCATTTTACTGTTTGTATGTATGCAGTTTAAAGTTATGCTTATTTTTAAAATCACTTTAAATAGAATGGACATGAGTATCCCTCAAAAGAGCCGTTGTATGCTGAACAGAGTGAAAATCAAGAATATGCATAAGTCTACATACAGGGCATTAAAAAGTGCAGCTTACAGTGATGCCTAAATGACACGAACAATAGTGTTATGTATTAGGCCTAAGACTGAAGCTGTATGCTCAACAGAGTGAAAAGGAACAGTATGCATATGCAGCGCGACATTGTTCCGAGATGATGATCTAAGACATGAGAACGCTTGATTGGGCGCAGTTATTAAATTTGCAAACAGGAACTCTGGTAGGCCTATACACAAAACTGTCTGTCACTTTCAAATAAATAGTTTACATAGAATTAGGATAACAGATAATTTTATTTTACGTATAATCGGTTGCTACTTAATTGGGTTTTGTTTGACATTTACAGCGAGTTGTTGTTCTTGCTACATTGGCATCATTAATCGAGAGTTTTTTGGAAAATGTACGAAATTTTAATGGCAAGCATTTGTATCTGGATGTAGCTGTAAGAAAACTGAAGTTGTTAGTCTCTGGTGTTATAATCAACGTTGCAAAAGCATCTGATGTATCACAGCAAAGCATGAAACAAAAATGGAACATTTTTTACAAATGACATTCCTAAAGTATGAACTTAAAGATGAAGAAACAATTGTTTAAGATAATTAGTTAAGTTCTTTGTTTAGCTAATCATTGCAATTACTTGGGTTAGAGTAAAGCATAGTTTGTAACCTGTATGCATAGACCTATATACAGTGATAGTTAATAAAATACAAATAATCATTGTAAATCAACACGTGGAAATGGCTTTCGAAATGCTATTTGCTGGCCATAAGGCTAATGTTTTTATTAGAATAGTTCATAAATCATTTAAATAAACCCTGCATCAAATTTTGAGATGCCTCACTGTGTAAACATTCGACACACCAACAACTCATCGGATAAATTTACTGAAAGTGTCAGCAACAAGGATCAACCCAATGGTTTATTCATACTATGCTCCTCTCGGTTATAACAGAGGAGATGGACGTAGGGTCATGGTTATAAGGATCTGATCTCATAATGCTTGACTTCTATGACACCGTTGTCATAAGACATAAAGCATCATTATAAAGCCAGCTGCGTACGGCCTCTCATGGTCAGATGATGGTAGGCATGAACTGAGCGAGCCTTGTCCTCTGGAAGTCCGTCTCTCTCCAATTAGATTAGACATACGTTCAGTGGCATCTTTAACAGTTTAGGAAACGTTTTCCATTCAACTTAATACTCATTAAATAAGTATTAAGTTGAATAGAAAACGTTTCCTGAAATTTTATTCGGCGTGCTGGAGAGCTATTGTCAGTTACTGAGAGGGTGCTATACAAGTTCTCGTATGCACACATGCATACATACGACGTAGCGTCAAAACTAAGATCATGAACATTGCCCTCCTCCTTTCTCTAGGCTTGGGACAGGCATTACCAAAAACGCACAGTGGCGAAGTTACGCTTTCGACGGGAGCAATTTCTGTTTCTAAACGCTGTTTTAAAACGAAAATAATTGGCGTCTCCCTCCGCTTTACTCTATGCTTAGGACTGGCCTTATTCGAAAGCGACAGTGACGGAGTTCCGGTTTAAGCGTGTAAGAGTCAAGAGGCTGAATATCTACAGGTCTAATGTATGCCTATGGTGATATCGAAAGCCATGAATGTATGCATACTGTAACCGACAATTATCTGGTTAGAGTCTTGTCTAAACAGCGGCCGATTTTAATGGGCTGCAAAGTAAACATAGGACGTAGAAACTACCCACATGCGGAAATGCAATTATGGATAATCAATTGCATAATTATCGTTTTATATAATAAGGCCAGTGCGCGATTGAGCATATATTCTAAAGCAGCGTTGAATACTGTACCGAAATGAATATATATACATGTAGCTGACCTAGTTATGGTCAAAGCGCAGTCGATGAAATAAGAACAGCTTATGATTTCTGAAGTAGGCCTCCTGGTTTATCCATAGTCAAGACTCAACTAACTGGGAAAGATTCAAAGATGAGACACCTGTTAGGGTTGCTGTTTGTAAGCCTTCTTGATGGTAAGTGAATCTATTTCTCTTAAATTCTTATTTTTAGAATCTGCACGAAGCCCAGATGAAGCCCATTGTGCTCATTGTAGAAGCCCATTGTGCAATTGCTGTCCTTTTTCCCTGCAGGCTGTGTCCGGCATACATTGGGAAGCTGTTTTCTGTTTTCTAGTATCGAGTCAGCTGCTAAGCTGGGTCAACGATAGATGTATTCTGCTTGCTATCCGTGGAGAATATGCAGGTGCCACGTTAACGCACAGTTGCTTTGATGCTTTAAACTTTGTGCAGCAAATTTCTCAAAGTCTCTTCGAATGCTCTATTTTAGATCAGTTAGAAAATCGTATGGGTGCAGGTTCTTAAACATGCACTATATTATGAAACATACACTGACATACCTAGAGATGATTTAATTGCATGCATTCTAATAATTTGGTATGAGAAGACGACTTGCTAATTTACAATGAGCAGCCCAGAAATGTCTAGTATTAGCCTATATATCTTGTAAAAAGATATCGTGAAAACTACCGCATGACATGTTTCACCTACCATCAATGCTGTACTATCGAAGTTAGTGTGCGTTTTATGAACATTTGCCGTAATTGAATCATCAGCCAACCAACGTATCCTATGGATGATGATGATTTCTCTGTTCAGAGTCAGGTTCATTGGCTTTTATGCCACCCGGGGATTCATGAGATGAGTGAGGTGGTATCCTTTTGCCTTCCTCACCGACAATTATGGATGTTCAACTTGTCCAGGTTGGTACGCAGTGGCGTCAGGTATATTCGAACCTGCGACCCTCCGGTTACAATGCAAAGAACATACCACTACACCACCGCGTACCTATGAATAATAACTCTGTAATTTCGAAATGTTTTCCAGGAGTAGAAAACCATGATGCTGCCACAACAGAAATCGCTGTTACAGATATGTTGGCATCATCAACAACAGGTAGGGACCTGCCATGGGCAAGTCCTTCACTCGCAATTACTCATGCGCTTCGGCGTGAAACTCCGATTCAGTGTCCGCGCTGTTGTCGGCAGCGCCTCTGAGTAGAAATCTTGAAGGGGCTCTATAACAAGTGCTCATACATACATACATACACAATTTTATGATAAATGTCGGAAACTACGTTCGCTTCTCCTATAGCTTTGTTAAGATCGTCATTTCATGCTACCCAGGAGCGTGGTATTGTCAGGCTTCAAAGTACACAATGTCATTTGAAACACTATTGCATCTTATTTTACGCCTATTGCATAGCACCATACTTATTGTTAACTTTAACTAAATTGAGCATTAAATCCCGCATTGCATAAACTATCAATTAATGGTCTATTGAAGTGATATCAAAGTGAAAGGAAAGAGAAATGAGGATAATAACTCTAGAATTTCAAAATGTTATCCAGGAAAAGAAAATGCCGATACTACCACAACAGAAACAGTTGATACTGAAAAGATGTTGTCATCGAAATCGGCATATTTTAAGTCCTATGCATCCTCTTCTGTCCTTACAACCTCTGAGGATCAAACGACTATTTTCGCATCATCATCATCAACAGGTTATTTTACGATAACTGTACGAAATTAATTAAGCTTTTACCACAGCCTTGGTGAATATTTTTTATCCATACTACCTAAGAGCGCGGTATTGTTCGGTTTCAAAGTATATAGTTGAAACATTTCTTGCATCTTAGTGTTTTTGCCATGCACTATTTTATATATTAACTCATACTACACTAATCTGTAGTCACACTTTTCACTCGGCTACGTTGCATTTGACTTAATTGCTGTACAGCAAAACACTGATCACAGACGGTGTGTTTTCTTGTAGGTCTTTTCAAACCCGTCAACATAACAGACATTGTCATTCTTCTTGTTTTATTCGTTACGGTTGTTATCATTGTCTTTGTCGTCATCTTGGGCATAAGAAAATCCAAAAAGTAAGTGGCACGGAATTCGTGGTTTACGAAAAATATTGCAAAGGTTTTTAATTTACGGTAATTTTACTTTTAAAAAACAGCTGTGCTTGCAACCGTATATATATGCTGAGGCCACATTACAACTATTAAATATAAATAACGTGCTGCCAATAACTGCTGGCTAATGTAACTGCTAAAGCTGCCAAGCTACAATTAGTTTAGATACCTAAAACAATTTTGAGCATTGTTTACCTATGCGAAAACTCATTCAATTTGAGTTAGAATGCACATGCCTTATTGTTCTGCAGTCTTTGCTTCCTCTCTTCTTACGGAACAATGCGTCAGTTGTGAGGGACTGCATTGCTACCAATGGAAGAGCATTCGGTTAAAAATGCATGGTTACCTATATGCGAAAACGCTTTCAGTTTAAGACTCCTTAATCCTTATTGTCCTGCGTGTTGTGCTCCCTATAACCTTAGATAGCTTTGAGGCTCGGTCTCTTCAATCAATAGCTGAGGATTTCTTCACTCTGCTGCTCAATGTGACCTGGTTAAACTGTAAACCCAAAATACTGCTGTCTGTCATAGACGTTATACTGTTGTCAATGTCAATCTATCGTTCACGAATAAAAAGCTTGTTCCCAGGTTCTGGGTTGAGCTTTTTGGCTTTTCTTTCCATTTTCCTTAAGCGTTTGAGAATCATTCTATTCGATCGTGGTCTCATATTGTCGGGTCCGAGGATCCTCTGATTTGTTTATCCTGGAGTGGCGCTATATAAATTTGCTATTAAAATAACACTAGCAAATCTTACACAGAGGTCGAAGTAAGCAACTGAAAAGTAAAAGTTGGTTCATTATATGTGCAGTAGTAAATACTACCTTTCTTATAACATGTTGTGAAATAGGTAAGCCTATATTATTATACTTCTTGTGGTTTTACGTAGTTCTATTATAGGGAACGAAGAATCGCAGATAGAAGAGGACTTTCCAGAATATGAAACAATGGTTCCAGACAAAAGACGGTCAGATGATAGTCTTCCTATCTATACAGAGTTGGAATTGACCGAACATCCAATGCCTTCCAACAGCTCCATCTACGCCAACGTGCATCCAACCGGAGAAGCGGTAGACATGGACATTAGCGACGTTGATCCACACACAGTCTAACAAAGGCCAAGGACTGCTTTCAAAATAGCCGTCTGTCTCAATCCCATTAACTCACACCTTAAGAGCCGCCCACGCATTTATCTGGAAGTGAATGATGTGAAGCCTTGATCTGTTAGTGGAGATATTAGTAGACAAGGCCCAAGAAGAGGGGAGCTGGTTGAATGGTAACACGCTGGCACAAATGCCAAATGAACGCGGGTTCGATACCCGCTAGCCCAATAAGGGGCTACCTCAGTCTTCCACTCCATAGGGGCGCCTGTTATATGAGCATTAGGACGGATGAGCGCCTTGCAGGCTGCCATACAGTTAAATGCGACTCCATGAACTTTTTGTCAACTGTTACTACTATAGCCTATCCTACATGTAATCTTACTTCGTACATGTACTTGTTAGCTTGAATTAGTAAACGAATGTCATCATTATCACTATTATCATAATCAAATTAACAGAACGCTAGTTTGATGAAGTATTTTTAGGAGACGGTGGTCTAACACAAGCAAAGACACAACCGATTCGAATTCATTTGCACAAGAACGGAACCTACATTATTATTATTATTATTATTATTATTATTATTATTAAATAAATTTGTAACGCGCGCAAGGTCACACCGAAATGTAAATCTGAGGCGCGGATAGTCAGCCGCCAGGTGAAGATGCACTTAGATTTCCAAATCCTTGAAAGCCAAGGAGAAACAATGAGTTTTGAGTCGCTTTTTGAAGGAAGGAAGTGAAGTTGAGCTACGAAGAGAAAGTGGTAGTCGATTCCATTCCTTTGGAGCAGAGGCATGGAATGCACGAGAGCCCATAACTGTTCTGCATCGTGGCTCAGCTAGAAGACCTGTACTTGATGATCGCAGGCAACGAGGAGGGATGTAAGGAGTTAGTAGTGCATGAATATAGGTAGGTGTGCTGGTATTTAGGGCTTTGTAGGTCAAACAGGCCAATTTAAATTACACCAAATTGTCTCACACTTTTCTATAAGAATTTAACATAATGATATTTGACATGTTACGAAATTGTAATTGCATGCATTTGTAACTGGATATAACTGTGGCAGAATAAAACTGATGTCGTTCGTTCTCTAGTATTTATTACGATGAACGTTTGTGAAGCAATTGAGAACAGTAATTGTAATTAGCAACTTCTATTGCGCCGGTGTCTAATGCACAAGGCATCAACCGATGGCACACCAAAACCAAGCCGTAATCAGGTCAACATCCAAAAGATCAGTCCGTACGAGACAGAGAGACAGCCTACGGTGGATAAGCAATTTGAAAGAGGTAAGTTTTCAGCCGAGAACGAAATGACACAAGCGACTGAGCACAGCGCACAGACGCAGGAAGAGAGTTCCAAAAAGTAGGTCCAGCAACTGAAAAAGCTCGTTTGCCAATATGCTTTTTCAGTAGAACAGAGACTATCGCTAAAGAGACATCTTATACTATAATTCTTAAAGTTTGTCCTTCCGTATGTATGTATGTATTTTCAATGCATCGCTGTCCGGCTAAAGGCTCCGAAACGGAACGGTTTAGCGAGTTGAAAAAATTTACAAAGCATTATTACGCAACGTCTAGGTCAACGCGACTATTTTCAGTTCGCAATTTTATTTAAACGCCGATATATGGCCATTTTAAATTTAACTTTTCAGCGAGCTTATTTCAATACCGCCCATAGTAAGGCCATTTGTTCACGTCACGCATGCTTAATAAGCAATCTTACGTCACACGGAGCATCTAGCAACCAATCAGAAGTCGCCACGGGCGAATTTCTAGGTCAGCGCAACCATTTACAGATTTGGTGACCTAATTACACTAAGCTCACATTTTTTGCAACCACGGCCATTGCCGATTTTCTAGGTCAAAGCAACTCGAAACTTACTTTAGCTATTCGAATTTCTATCTCATCCCAATTACTTTCAGCTCATAATTTGCTTTCAATTCCGATTTATGGACATTATAAGCATGCCCATTTGTCCACGTCACTAAAATTAATATGCAATCTTAAATTACGTCACGCGGCTAAATATGCAATCTTACGTCACGCTGGCCAACGGCAAATAATACGCCTATTATAATTTAGAAATAACCCGTGTAGTACGGGGAACAAAATAATGCGCCTATTTCAGGTAGAGATAAACCGTAAAGAACGGGGAACAAAATAATAATATTGCCTATAATTATAAGGTAGAATAACCCGTGCAGTACACGGGCAAAGCAACTATGTTCACCTCTAAATATCGTTTCCATTCAGATTATGGACATTTTTTTAAATATTTGAAGCCCATCAGCAAATATAGTAAGTAAGTAGCCTTTATTTGCAGCCGTTAAAAATTACGCCTGGGGAAAACCCGGGCGAACGCCGGGTAAAAATTGCTAGTAGATTATATGAATTTACAGAAACCATGTGATGATGGTTCAAATGATCACAACAGACATATGAAAACATTTTACGCGTCGTTGTTGACTCTGTTGGCTACCAGTTTAGTGAAGCCTCCTTGCAAATCGCAGGAGCAGAAAAACCAACCGCACTCTGCTATTGTCGCCAACTCTGGGTTTAATTGCCTCCTGGTGCTTTATGTGAAGGACTCTTAGCCTCTACCGCAGGTACGAAGTAGACAGGAAAAAGAGGCGATTCAGTCACCTCACAGGAGAAGTGGAAGATAAGAAAGAAACCTTGAAACGCCACAATAGGCCACAATTATCAGTAGGCCTAACTATTTTAGGAATATTAAGTTGTGCCCGTACATCAAGAGATGTACTGGCACAACTTAATATTCTTAAAATACCATTTTATATATAGACCTATCCATCGTGAACAGTCCAAGCAGTCGTGACACGCATTAACTACTAAAATGATAAATATTACTATTTTGGTTTTTATGCTGTGTCAAAACTAAGGTAAGTAGTGTCGCTCTCCTCTTTTCTCCATGCTTAGGACTGGCACCATCCGAAAGCGGCAGTCACGGAGTTCCGGTTTAAGCGTGGGACAGTCAAGAGGCTACATGTCTAAAGGTCTAATGTTTGCTCATGGCTATATTGAAAAGTTTCCGGATCTACATCCTGTAGGCCTAACGGACAATTATCAGGTAATATTATAGTCTAGTTGTGTCAAAGCAATTGTTGACTTTACTCGATCGCAAAGGCAATACAAGACGCGATAGCTACCCCGATGTGGAAATGCAAGTGAAACTAGCCTATTATAGGCTACTGTAAATATCATCATACACAGCAAGTGCGCGACTAAGCCTATATGCTAAAACAGTGTCGCGTGTAACGTCCAAATTGATGAATATATAACTGACCTAGCTACGTTCACAGCGCAGGCGATGAATCCCAACAGTGTATGAATTCCTAAGAATTGCGAAGAGTCCTTGCTTGTCTATAGTCAAGTCTCTTCCAGATGCGAAAGATCCAAAGATGAAACAAATGTTTCGGTTGCTATTTGTAGGATTACTTGGTGGTAAGTGAGTTTATTTCTCTTCAATTCTTATCGTTAGAAACAGCAAGAAACGTTTCCATTGTGCAAGTCCAAGAGCGAATCCATGCACTTCAAAGTCTTATCACTAACTGACAACTCCCTACAATAATTCGATTCCAAATAATTATCTTCGCGAATTCTTCACCATCCAGCCAAACCGCTCTTCCTGATCATCCTCCGTTCTCAGTGTTTCTCAACCCCCGGTCACTACTCAACTCAAATTCTCCAACCGAGCTGTATTTATAACACACTGAACCACGTCTCTGGAACGATCTTACTCTTGAATTTCCCTTCCTCCAAAATGATTGCCAATCACCTCAGGCTCCAAATTTGTTCAACAAATTTCTTCTAAATAACTTAAAATGCACTCGCTTTGATAAGGGGCCGTCCATAAAGTACGTCACGCTCCAGGGGGAGGGGGGTTTAAGAAAGTGTGACAGTTTGTGACGGGGGGGGGTCAGGCCATGTGTGACGTCACACATTTATTTTTTTTAATTTTATCTAAAATTTATTTTTTATTTTTTTAGTAGAATTTCATAGCTTTAAAAATAATTTTCAAAAATTTTCTGAAACATTTTAATTAGTTTTATGTCAAAATAGCATGAAATGCATATCTCCTGAATGTGTTTTCACGATTCCTCTCGCTAGGAGCGCTAGTAATAATGCTGTTGCGAAGCCTTGTTTATGTATTAGCCTTGCTTTCGGAAGTATTATTATTTCTATGTTGAAAGTGTGACGTACTTTATGGGGGGGGGTCCGAGTTTTGTGACAGTTTGTGACAGGGGAGGGGGGGGGTAAAATGGTCAAAAATAGCGTGACGTACTTTATGGACGGCCCCTAAGTTGAAAGTCATATATATTATGTGTAGTTTCTTCTGCATGCACTATTTTATTCCGCGTACTTTAATATACTTTTAGGACTAGAGATTCGATCCTGCTGATAAAATTCCACATTTTGGATCCATGGCATGTTGACCTCGAACATTTTTCTCGGTCACTAGGAAGTGGAATGTTTTCGTAATGATAGAAGCTGCAAAGTTAACGGCAATTCCATCAATGTACTGGCTCCATATTCAGAAGCCCATGAGAGCAACATTAACTCCTCTTGTAGATACCGCTATGAAAACAAGAAACTTTACTTCAATAAAGGCATTCACCAGTCTTAGCAATTTGTGAAGTCTTACAAGCGCTACACAGAAATAGATTTAACTTTCCAAAGTACCGGAGACACGTTTTTTAATCACACACATAATTTAAAACTTGCAATTAGCAGGAGGTTGTTAAAGTGCTCTATTTCAAATAGTCCAATACAATGTAGGCCTAATCCTGTAAATCTTCCTAAAACCACACACTCACACTCATGTATGAATTACATGTGCGTGTGTATATTAGATCCTTCTGCTAAAGTTATATTCCGTGGCGTTATAGCATGGGCGTATTTAGGGGTGTTTTTACGAGTTCAAACCCCCAAATAAGTTTCCGATAAAATATTTATATGCTTTTACATGCAAAATGAAAAAACCTGGACTTTTGCGACGATTTTCAATTAAACCCAACCCCCCGAAATCTTTAAACCGAATTTTGTTTCTGGCTACGCCCATGCGTTATAGTCATCGTTTGGGACATAAATGTGAATAAAATATTTACATTATTATGTCTGAATTTGATTGGAAGATGAATGGTTGTTCCATCGACGAAAAATATTCGTTTGGTAGGATGCTTAACTTAGATTAGGTGCATTGAAAGCTATATTTCGCTATATGGACTTATGCTGTACACCAGACCTAAATATACAATGATTTGTGATATTTGTCTTATTGATGGCCTAATTTTATTTTCGTTCATGTAGGTTTGTGGCAGTCACTGGAAGTGGTGCAATGCCAGAATTTACCAAAAAACTGGAATAATATTATGTCAGACTGCTACAACACTAGTTCTGGAAAGACTTGCTTTACGACATTGCTTGCCAACCGTAGTCACCCAGTGCTTAAGACTTTCAAAGCAGCCAGTCAGTGGTGCAACGCAACTGTTCCAGGTTCCTCTTTAATCATATTTAATAGACAGGAAAGTCAAAGAAATGTCGATAGTTTCATAGGAAGACGAATATTAACGAATGAAACAATCATTATCGATGCACAAAAGCTCTCGGCCAGTGAACGTCTGGAATGGTCATGGGTTAATGGTCATCCAACAGTACCAACGGGTATGGTATCGTATTGTATAGTATAAATTATGAGAATTTATAGCGCGCCTCTTACAGTACTAGCTATTCAAAGGGTATGTGCTGCGCGTTGAATTTACAATAAAATGACAAAACCCTCATTTATGGTTTCAAATGATCCTTTTGCTAACTATCTACTTACAAACAGCTAATGACAGGTTAAGGTATCTTTAGCCTATTTAATTAACTTCTCAAGCCGTTGATTTCTTCATAGAGCGGTTTAGTGTGCTTCATTGATATTTCGAGCTTGTTGCGCAGTAAGTTTCTCTTAATCGCCGATAAATACAATTCTATAAAGGCAAAGTTATTCGATCCTGATGCTGGGACCTCGGCTGGAAGAAGAAAATACACATTCACGTAGTAGAAAAGAAGAGAATCTACAAAACTTCGAGAGCCTGATATGAAATGTTAGCTGTTAGGTTAGATCGGATGTGTTAATCTTGTCAGTCGCCCTTTGATATTCAAACTAAACTGTGATTATAAGTCTTTCCTTTTGTTATCGTTTACTACGATGTTAATTATTACGTAGGTGACAGTATCTAGCGGGATTATTGTCCCTTCAGGGTCCCCTATTGTTGCTAATGATGGAAATAATTGTGCTACTATTGTGTTATGTTGTTAACAATGGACAAATAATCACTTCTGTTTCGCTTCTCAATGGCTTCAGTAAAAGAATTGGTTGATTGATTTTATTGACTGAACGGATAAGGTGAGTTCAGACTATTCATTTAAAAACGCATTTCACCAGAGGAAACATTAATCTCTAACGCAGCTTTCTGCCCGGGAGTCAATTTCAACCGTCGTCTTCAAATAACGCCTTGCCATCATCATCTGCTAACAAACATTTTGATTAGTTTAGATGTCAGATACGAAGACGAACAGATTCATGACGGAGCTTGTGTGGAATCAGCAGATAGAAAATCACTGGCCTACTGCTTTGCTAAGGTCTCGTCACTGTTCCGTTTCATATGCGAATTCTCAGGTGCATTTACTTATTTGTATATAACTATTATTAGTTACCAGGCCTACTGTAAGTCAATGTTTTACTAGTTACTCGTTTTATATTTCGCAGCATTAATATGTTACTAATAAATTAGATATTGATGTCACAACAGTTAAAGTTCAGTTAACTAATATCATTGTCCTCAGTCCTCAGTTGTTTTGAAAGTCATAAAAACAAAATAAAATGAAAATACCACATGAAGCTGGATCAAACACGGAAATTATTAGGTTTTCCTTTAACGAAGGGATGGAGAAAACAGAGGACTTAAGTTTGATATAGTTGGATGCCTTGCGAATGAAGTATGTCAGCATAATCGACGTGTGGCATAGTGCTACACCGCAGAAATGTGACATTATGCATTGCGGACAACATTTGCCACTGCAAAGGCAAGAAAAAAGAGTAGCTTAAAAGTTGTCAAGTAATTGAACCAGTCATTGATGATCTTCTCGAATTAGGAATAACTGTAATTACTATTCCAGAATCAGAGCGAGTTTCCAATTATCGACAAAACAACAAGTCTTACCTCGCAAGTCGAAGAAATGCCACTTGGTATGATGCCAGAAATGAATGCTTACGTTTAGGAGGCGACTTGGCTTCTATAACGGATTTCCGAGAGATAATGGATCGGACATGGCTGACAGAAAACCAAAGATATTGGATTGGACTTCACCGAAATAAGTGGATCTGGAATAGCACAGGTGATCAATATTGTTATACCCTGGAACTAGCGGATACACGGTGATTTGGAATGATCAAGATGCATATCCTGTAAATCTGGCTGATTGATGAACTTGCTAACCTTTTACTTAATTCTTTTACTTATAATTTACCGTACTAATAATTTTACTTAATGTCTGTCATCGCATTTATGACTCTGTATTTATTTTTTGTGACTTTTACTAGTGAATTTTATAGAGCAGTTACGGATTGAGATTAATTTTGTCAAAGAATAGAACTTTTGCTTATGCAGGTCTCCGCCAACCTGCCAATCTTATCGAACCAATCTTACGTGGGATAAAGGATTAATTAAATATTTGATGCTCATATTACACCGGCATCTCTTTGACAAAATTAAACTTAAAAATTCAAGTATGAACAGACAACCATATTTGTTTTGATAAGTAACTTCTATCGCGCCGGTGTCTAATGCAAAAAAACATAAACTAATGACGGATCAAAACCAAGATGTGATTAGAAGATCCGCCCGTTAAGATAGAGAGGCGACCTATGGTGGATAAGCAATTTGAAAAGGTAAGTCTCAAGTTTAAATCGATGCGACAAAAGCAACAGTTACTGTTCAGATAGTAACGAGATCATTATTTCTTGTAGTATAGTTGGAGCTTTAAGCGTAGGCGTTTGCTTTTTTGTTTAATGGCGACCATTGGTCGAGGCCTTAACCATTAGTACAGGGGGCGTATAGAACTATTCAGATAATTTTTATTCATATATATAGTAGAATAATGAATTGTTTCACAATTATTCAAAGGTTTAAGAGATTTAAATTGCGCGATGGCATTCAGAGAATTTAATAAGCAAAAGCAGCATTTTGGCCTTTTTGTTGTTAACGGGTTTCTACTTTTTCGTTATAATCAGTTGTGTGTGGAAGAGAAACCGACACAATTGCAAATAAATTAAGCTAACATTCTCAAAGTTAAAACAAAAGATTACGAAACAATAGTGTGTTAAAATGATCTTCAAACACTCTTTCCTTGTTGTTTATTTTTTCTTGCATATTTAGGTGCTGAAATCAGCTACACTAACTGGGAAGGAGGTTTTCCTGACGAGTCTTCTGACAGACAGTGCATTTGCATTAGACCGCAATGCAGGAGCGAAAACAACCGAACCATTTGTGAATATGATCGGAAGTGGAGGACTTGCCACTGCAACCACACATACGCCATTGTCTGCTAGAAAGGTGTGTCCTGCGTCTTAAGTGCCCGTTTGAATGTGACTCGCCACATAAGATCCCTTTGTACAGATCGTGCTAGCACGAGATTCAAATCTATGAAATTAACCACCATTGATATGCGAACCGGCAACCTCAGGCACAGAGGCGCATGGAATGTATGCTCTAGTCAGTGTAGCTAATCTGGCCGTCATACTCATTACATTTTTTAAATTATATCTTTGTAGCCAACTTAATTTCGCAGTTGTGGCCAGTTAGCAGATAAAGGCAATGGAAGTGACACGTCGCTAAACTTTCGTCCAGCTCCAGATTGTATGGAAAGAAAATTTATATGTATACATGTGTTTATATATGTATGTCTGTATGTATGTACGTATGTATGTATGTATCTAGCTATTTATATAGCGCCATTTAGAACTTCAAAAAGACGCTAGATAACAGACCAATTTTGGCTCAATTTACATGCATTTTAGCTTAATAATATGAGCTTTGAAATGACTTATCTGTCTGCCAAATATTTGATGCATTTTAATATGTGTTTTAATCTTGGTTTAATCTCCTACAGCCGTCTAAAAGAGTCTTGACATCTCATATTTGCCAAATTATTACCGACAAAGCATTCTCATAAGTCACCCAATTAGTTACTGAGGGTGATTTAAACACTGATTTAATGTGTTCTGCATCTTCAAACGTTCTGAAATTGCCTTAGAAAACAGACAATTGTGCTACCAGAGCGCTTGAAGACATAATACATTTTTGGTGAAAGCACGTCAATGTCCTTGATTGCCAGCCTATTTTGTCTAGTAATACTTCAACAGGCCACAACAATATCTGTCTGTTCACCATATCGATTGCGCTTCAAGTCCAGTTATAGCTAACCAGTAAGCTGTCATTTAATAGTGCATGTATCTGTTCATCCATATGTCTAACGTTTTTGATTTCGTCTGATTACAGTTTCAGTGATTTGCAATCTTCCGATTGAAGAAAAGTTTCTAATGTCCACTTTTGGTGTTTCTATCTTTAACTTAAAAGCAAAATCGCAGTCTTTCGGTGAATCTGAATGATCTTTGGCTGAAGGGTAATCACGTAACAGTAGGGTCAAGATTGTTAATTATTAGATGAACCGCCCAGAGCTCTTCTAAGACAACAGCCCTTTACCTTTGTCGTGAAAGAGCCTAGCAGTAATCAGGCAATGATGTTAGTCTACGCTTCGTGAGCATTTGTGTTAGCTGAATAATCAGATAACCTTTTCCATGGATGATAACTAGAATGTCTCACTATTTTTCAGCAGAAGAAACACCTGGTGCTGTCACAACAGATATCGTTGTAACTGGAGAGATGTTGTCATCGACTTCAAAAGATTTCAAGTCCTCTGTCTCCCTTTCTGTTAACATCACTACCAGTTCCCTTAGTTCATCGTCATCGTCCTCAGTATCCTCATCAAAATTATCAACAACAAAATCACCTTCACAAGCAACGACAAATACAACAAGAGAAAGTGCAGAACCAATAACTAATCCCACTTCTCGCACTACTAGTACTACCGTCACCACTACCAATTCCACTGAAACTCCTATTACTACTATTCCAACCAAAGCCGCCATCACCACGACTGACCTTCCATTTAAATCGATGTTTCCTACTGGAACTACCTATACCAGAACTATAACCGACCATACCGATGAAGAGGTTTCTAGTAAGACTGGTTCCGCTTTATCTATGAGTCAAAAGCCGCTGATTAAGTTTTCTGAGAGTCAAACTACTGCTTTCGCATCATCATCATCAGGTAATTTATTTTTTTATTATGAATATAAACTATTATTTAAGCTACTATGATTATGTTAACACATTCAATACCTACTACATAAGAACGTCGTGTTCTCCGACTTCAAAGTACATCTTTGAAATACCATAAAATGGTTCGTTAATGTAAGATACTATACTGCTGAGTTTAACTGTATTATATTAAATCGTTGTGCATTGTACTGTGTTGCATTGCATTAACACTTCACAAAATACACCTCACTCTACACTACAGTCAGTTACGTTGCTTTAATCTATATTATAAGTTTCAGTCTGTTTACGTTGTCCTTCCGTTTGTTTGTTTGTATGTTTGTATGTATGTATGTCTGTTGTCTAAAGGCTCCGAAACGGAACGCTTTAGCGATTTACAAAATTTTACAAAACATTATTACGCCACGTCATGGTCAACGCGACTATTTTCAGCTCGCAATTTGATTTAAACGCCGATATATGGACATTTTAAGTTTCGATGTGATCATAGTTTCAATGTCATTGCTATGCAGGAGTATAATTATATTGCATAGAGTTGCCTTTAAACAATTTCAAGCCAGCGCGTAAATTCTCCAGAGGGACACACGAAAAATTTGCACATAGTTCAATTCAAATTCACGGGCGCTGACGAAGATGTCGTTAAATTCGAATACACGGGCGCTGAGGAAAACCCGGGCGAATGCCGGGTAAAAACTGCTAGTATATATATAATAGGCTGACCAGACGTCCCGGTTTTCCCGGGACAGTCCCGATTTTCTGCTAGCTGTCCCGGCTGCCGGGAAAGGTAGGCCAAACTCTAAATATGTCCCGGTTTTTAAAACTGACCTGACTTTCCGATCTTATATATGATGTATTTCATGTGCGTTTGTCATGTGATCAAATGAAGGATATACTTACTTACTTTATCAACGTCTCCTTGATTTTACTACTGGCATCTGGCGAGTAAATTCATTTTAATCTCACTTTTATTTATTACCATGCATAATACCTCTTCCGGTTCTAAACGTCATATTGTCGTAGTGATAATATTCTGATAAAACACATTTTCATAAATAATAATTTTTTATTTAAAATCTAAATCCCACAATTTGAAACTAAATTACTGAAATAAGATTATAAAATGTCAAACGAAAATGTTCTTTCAACGACGATCTGATGGCCTAGTTTCCATTCGTATCGTATCGTATCGTATCGTATCTAAAAATTTGTAGAGCGCCTCTCGCAGCATAGACTATTCAGAGGCGCTTTCAGCGCGGAAGCCCCTGGGAAAAAATAAATGCCTTAAGAGAGCGAGAGGATGCGTGAGAAATCCCAGCCATGAGCTTAGCCCGTAGAAGAGGGGGGAGGCCATTCCAAGTGGAGGGACCTGTCACAGCAAATGCCCGGCATTGAGCCAAGGCACATTTAACACGAGGGACAAAGAGGTCCAGACGGTCAGTAGAGCGCAAAGGGCGATCAGATGTTGCAGAGAGAGGCTTATGCATAATGTCCGAGAGATATTTTGGCGCAAGGCCAAGTTGAGATTTGGAGACCAAGAGGAGGATCTTATAATGGATACGTGAGGTGATTGGGAGCCAGTGTAGCACTTCAGTCATATAATCTGAAATATGGGAGAACCGAGGAAGGCGTGCTATGAGCCTAGCAGCGGCGTTCAAGACTGACTGGATGGGGGAGAGTCGCAACTTTGGAAGACCCATGAGGAGCGAGTTGCAGTAATCCACACGAGAGCAGATGAATGCATGCACAATGGTGGTAAAGACAGCGGGAGCGACTGATCGTCTGATGGCTCTCAGTCGCCTCAGATGAAAAAAGCATGAGCGAGTCAAATTCGAGATGTGCTCGGTGAAGGTAAGGGAGGAGTCGAGGGTGACACCCAAATCTCGAACACTGGAAGAGTAAGTAAAAGAGGGAAACTTATCAGTAAGCAGTGGGAGGTCAAGTTTAAGCAATTGTTGCCTGGTCCCAAACCAAATCAGTTGAGTTTTAGCCGAATTGAGACAAAGTCGGTTTGATGACATCCAGAAGTGAAGATCACGGGCAAGTGCATCAACAGAGGAGACCAAGGAGAGTTGATCAGCTGGTGAGCCATGCACGAATGCTTGAGCATCATCCGCATAGAGGTGACCAATCGCAGTGTGTTTAGCGAATAACAGAGGGATGTCAGCCGTGTAAAGGATATAGAGGATAGGTCCGAGCACTGATTCCTGAGGTACACCAAATCTAACCCTGACCCACTGCGATCTGGAGTCACCAATGACAACCATCTGAGAGCGGTCTGAGAGGTACGATTTAAACCAAAGAAGAGGGATATCGGACATGCCACAGGATAGCTGCAAACGTTGGAGCAGGATCTCGTGGTCGACCATGTCAAAGGCTGAGGAAACGTCAAACAGGGCCAGAAGTGAGAGATGACCTTGGTCAATGGCCATATATATGTCGGACAGGAGAGATAAGAGAGCAGTTTAAGTGGAATGGTGACCCCTGAAGCCAGACTGCGTTGAAGGCAGAAGACCTGCTTGCTCGAGGTAGGGAAGGAACTGGAGGGAGACAAGTCTCTCAAGGGTTTTAGACAGAAAAGAGAGATGAGAGATAGGCCGGTAATTCTGACAAGTATTTGGATCCAGGTTAGGTTTTTTTAGTTTGGGGAACACAATGGATTGTTTTTGCGAAGCCGGAAGGTGGCCCTCAGTAAGGGATCTATTAAATAGATACACAAGAAACGGAGCTAGATCATCTAGAACGTTAACCAAAATAAATGGGGGAAGTGGGTCTAGTTCGCTAGATTTATGATTAGATGACTTAATCACACGACAAAGTTCAGTTTCAAGGATCGGGCGAAAACCATCAAAATTGGATTCCGTGCAAGAGTACTGTGGAGGAGGCGCATCAGCAGTTGATGCACGAAGATTGTCAATCTTCTGCGTCAGCATCCGAAGAAAGTCTTCTGCAGAAAAGGTCTCTGGATCTCCTACTTGAACCATGTGAGCAATATTGTGAAGGGACCTGCAATGGTGCAGGTCTCTGCCACTGTCCAAAGACTGAGACTGCACTTTTTGGACATGTTGCCTGTGCTTCAGAAGACGAGGATCACTGTAGATCCGCATGAACCGCCATTAATAAACCCCAAGGGATTGGAGAAGACCACATAGTTGTCCAGCAGTGCGAATGATGGTAGTACTGCATTCTGCAATATCTGTAAGTCAACTATTTCGGTTGCTCACGGCGGTAGGTCAGACATCAATGACCATATTGCCACTAAGAAACACATGATCGCTCTGAGTGCAAGAGCAAGTTTTTCATCATTACCGAAATATTTTACAGCTAAACAACCAGGTAAATAAAAGTATAATTTAGCTGCTGCAGAGGGTACGTAGGCTATGCATACCACACCGTATGTTACAATCAAAGTTTCAGATCATCACAGCTGATCAGAAAAATGTTCGAGCCAAAATTTACTTGTGCCAGAACAAAAACTGAGGCTATTATTACAAATTTAAATTTAAAAGCAAGATTTGTTATGATAGACAAAAAACTTTTAAGAAGCATACATTCAGGTGCCAAATTTGAGTAACTGATTTGAGAAATTTAGAATTTAATTTTAAATTTAAAAGCATGATTTGAATAAAACCTTTCACTTAGTCTTATAGTCTTATACCAATATAATAAGCATAAAATAGATATTTGTGCAAGTTATATTATATTAATTTATTTTGTGATTGAAGTGTCCCGGTTTTAGTTTCCAATATCTGGTCAGCCTAATATATAAGCCTAAGGCTACACTCTTCCTTACAGCATTACCGACGGCGTGTTGCAATTGCCTTGTAGGACTCTTCAACTCGTTCAACACAGGATACATTCTCCTTATTCTTTTTTTCGTGGCGGTTATTTTCATTATTGTTGCCGTCATCTTGATAATCCGAAAGCGTAAATAGTAAGTGATTGCAATAACTGTAATTCATGCTTTATGCTTATTTTCTCTAGGGCCTGAGTCGAATGACAAGAAATTAAAACTGGAAGAATTTGCTATTTTCGTTTATTATAAAGGGAAAGCGATGTTTCTACGAATCAGTACAATTAGGCTATTCTTTCGTTATTAGTCTATTGCCAAACGAAAGGAAGCAAAAACGAATCTATGGTCATAAAAACTAAAACTACCTATTCTAGAAAGGCTACGTGATGTGCACATGACACATAAAGCCGTAAAGAGCCTATCTCTTGAACCTAAAATGATTATCACTTCATTAAAAGCAGTATCTGATTTTGGTTTCGATGGTGTGCGTGACAAATGTAGCCTATTTGCGCATTCTTACTGTAGAATTGAGTGTTATTTGTATTTGTATCTGTGTATTTGAACTCGATACTTCACTGAGCCTTAGAAGCCACTCTGCCTTCTCTATCGGGTCTCTCTGGAAACCGAACTCGAAACTTCATTGAACATCGATACCTGGACAACTTCTTTGACACGTCACAGCGCTTGTGAATAAGCTGGGGCCCTGCGCGTAATTTTGAAGTAGCACCCAGAACATTGTAGTTCACGATAACAATTAGGATTCGGATTGGGGCTTGACTCCTGGAGGCTCAGGATATATGCAGAAGTAGTAAGTATCTTTTCTTATGACTGGCGATATAGACAATACTTAACTAACCTTCAATGATTTTATGTAGTAAGAGACGAAGCGAGGGGTCACCAATGAAGAACGCAACACAGAGTGAAACGGTCACTTCCGTATATGCAGTCAACAGACCGTCGGTGGGTACTATTCCACCTGGTAACACCATCTATACTGATGTGGAAATGACCCATCAGCTGACATCTTTTAACACTATCTACGCCAGCGATCAACCCACCTGCGAAGCGATTGACTTGGGCAAAAGCATCGTCTACTCCGACTTAAACTTTCCACAGAAAGGCAAACAAAAGCCAAGGAGTGCCGGTAAAATAACCGCCTGTCTCAGCCCCATTTATTCCCAACCATTCGAACCACGCACGTCAGCCACTAACACAGAGTATGCAGAACCGTTCAAGCCAGATAAAAGACCCACAGCTACTGCCCCTGTCATAAACCATAATGCAACTGGTGATCAACAGAATATTTACTCGCTTGCTAAAGCAATCCCATTGGGCGATCCAAATGTAATTTATTCTGAACCAAATAAGAAACCAAAGTCTACTACGCCAACGGGTAAAGCAGTTAAGGCCACAGGTCCTATTTATCTGAATATGATTGAAGTAAAACCTGGAGATGAAATTGGAGGCGTTGCTAAACAGGATCCAAGTGCAGTTTATGCAGAGCCGATGAAAGTGAAAAAGTCACCTTATTCCTAAATAGCGACAGAATGATTGCATAGCCATCATTAGCTTGTAAAGCCAAGCGTACGTATGCATGAATGCGTGTGCCGTGTATGGTTGTATGCAGGTACATGTGTACGATGGTAGGTAGGTAGGTATGTAAGTGTGCATGCATATATTATGATCTGTGACTGTACGTATGTATGGATGTATGTTTTATGTATGCATGTATGTATGTATCTACGTAGGCAGGTATACGCGAGTAGGCAAGTAGATAGATGGCTACTTGTGTGTACGTATGTATGCATATTTTATGTATGTATTGATAGATACATGTATGTATCTGTGCATGCTTGCATGGGCGTGCTGTTTGTATGTATGCATGCCCAGGCCCCTTGGCTTGAAGATACTTTAAATAGAACAGACTTGAATCACCTGAAGAGCGCAGAACACAGTGCAACGGTACAACCAAAATAATGATCTAAACAAGAGCGTTTTGTTACTGTGTGAAGCTGTGTGCTGAACAAAGTGAAGAGCAGCAGTATGCATATTGTTCTAGAAGTTGGTATGACTTCACCTTTGTATGTAGCCTATGTATTTAACCTGTATATATCTAACCCTTACCCTAACCCGAAGCGTGTCTGTAACTTTTCTCATAAATATTCAACATAAAATTAATGTAACTGATAATATTCTTGTTCGTGTAATCGGTTGCATGATGTACTTAATTGGATCCTGTTTCACATTTGAAGTGATTGTAGTTCTTGTTACACTGACATCGCTAATCGAGAGTTTTCGGACAATTTATATATATGGATACTACTGGTGTTTGTTCGCTAGTGTTACAATAAACGTTTGGAAGCAGCTGAAGTATTACAGTAAAGCAGAACGTATAGTTAAGCAAAAGCCCTGTGAAGGGCATATGATATATGAATACTTTTAGGAATAACGTTCTTAAAGTATGAACTTAGCGATCAATAATTAACAATTGAATAAGCTAATTAGCTATTTGGTTAAGTTCTTTATTTTAACTCTCTGTTATTACTTGTGTTGGAATAAAGCTTAATTTGTACCATTACCAGAGTTGTATTGTCTCGAGACACTGTCTCGGTCTCGAGTCTCGAGACGTCTCGAGACAGGTTTTTTGATGTCTCGGTCTCGGTCTCGGTCTCGGACCCCACTGTCTCGGTCTCGGTTTCGGTCTCGAAATCATTTCTTGACTTTTGGAAACTGTCTCGTAGCGAAAGTCTTGTTCTCTTGTAGAAGCGGTCTCCAAAGTTCTCGTACAAACTGTATTTTGTTCGGAACTTCGTACAGTATTGCGCTATAAAATTGTCTTGCGCCGAAAGGATAACTACTTAATTGGAAGTGCCAAACAGACAGGAAGTTTTAAAATGCGGTGTTTCTGGTATTAAGATTTAAGAGTATTGAAAAAAGCAGTCTTAAGTTTGCACTTTCAGTCCAAAATTTCCAAATATCTTAAAATGTCTCATAAAGAACCTGAAATCATTCACGCAGTTTGGAATCAATTAAAAACAAAATAGATGGCATGCCGTTCGTCGTTCGTCAGGTCGGAAGTGACGTTGATCTTTTGTGGACTCGGGCGATAAATAGAGGCAAACACTGATCACTTACAGAAGGAACTCGTATATGGCAACTTATATAGAGAGGTTCGATATACGCACATGCCTGCATGCATACATACATACATACATACATACATACATACATACATACATACATACATACATACATACATACATTCATATATACATAAATTGTGCTAAAACAATGAGGCACATACATACGTACATCATACATGCATACATACACATACATATATAAATACATATATAAATACATACATTCATAAATACATACATACATTCATAAATATATCATACATACGTACATGAATACATACTGTATAGACATATATATGCATAGATACATAGATACATAGATACATACATACATACAGTTAGACAGATAGACAGGTATTTAACGACACTTTAAAAATGCTGCATGCCTTCCTGATTAATGGAAATTAGCTATAACCTACCCTGCCGGATATTCTTTTTCACTGTTAGTTAAGGTTTTCGTTTTTTTCTTCATTTTTATATTGTTTTGAATTGTGTTTATCATGCACTGTGTACTATGTACTATACTGTTTGCATTACTGTATGAAACTTGATATTGCACTGTTTGTTAAGGATTTAGCTATCACTAATTCAAATTTCTGAAATGTTGTTTTAGGTGTCCCTATAGTTAGCGGGATCTTGATCCCTTTTGGGACTCCTCTTGCGGCCAATCCTGATATTTTATGTTAAATGTTATGTGATTTTTATTTGACATGGCTTCAATAAAAAGAGTTTTCATTGATTTGATTTGATGTATGCATGTATGAATGAATGCATGTGTGAATGCATATATATATATATATATATATATATATATATATCTGCATGTATACGTATGTATGTGTGTATCAATATTGCTATATATGTATGTGTGTATTTATGTCTTGAACGACGTTTTCGTCGTTCTAGAGATCCAGCCGATCGTCTCGTCTGGATCAATCAACTGCGCTCCCTTCACCGTCTCTATCGTCAGAAAGAGGCGGCGTATTGGGAAGATTTGGTCAACAGGAACTCAAAGAATCCAAAACGTCTCTGGTCCGCTATCTCCGGTCTACTGGGTCGATCTTCTAGTACATCCGCGAATCCTTCCTTCTCAGCGGACGATTTTCTACTGATGCTTACAACTAAACTGGATGGGCTCCGAAATTCCACAGCTGGTTCACCACCACCTTCCTACACTACCACTGAGTCGGTGTTCAAGGACTTTCGACCTATCCTTGAACCTGAACTACGTCATCTGCTTTCTACATCTAATTTAAAATCATGTGAACTTGACCCCCTTCCCCCGTTTGTTATAGTAGATGTACTAGATGACATTGTTCCCTTCCTTCTCTACTTGTTTAATAGGTCTCTTTCAGAAGGTCACCTTCCAGCATCCCAGAAGCGTGCTATTGTATTTCCCACTCTTAAGAAGCCCAACCTGGATTCTAGCATATGCCAAAACTATCGCCCTATTGCAAATCTCTCCTTTCTCTCAAAGACTTTAGAACGACTTGTTTCTCTGCAACTTCTTCCTTACCTTGAGCAGTCAGGCAGGCCTTCTACCGCCCAGACAATCTGGCTTTAGAGCTCACCACTCAACTGAAACTGCTCTTCTCTCTCTTCTCTCTGACATCTATTCTGCTATGGATAAATCCCACGTTACTCTCTTAGCACTTTTGGATGCATCTTCAGCATTTGATATGGTAGATCATGATATTCTATTACATCGCCTTGAAATTTCCTTTGGTCTTAGTGGCCTTCCTCTTCTTTGGTTTCGCTCCTATCTTACTGATCGTACTCAAATGGTTATTCTAGGAGACTCCCGCACCTCATGGGTACCTGTTAAAGTTGGAGTCCCACAAGGATCTGTGCTGGGTCCACTTCTTTATATCTTGTTTACAGCCGATATTCCTCTTCTCTTTGCTAAACACTCAGCCTCTGGTCACCTCTATGCTGATGATGTCCAGGCCTTTGTTCATGGCCCCTCTTCTCATCAGCTTGCTCTTTCCCAATCTATTGAATCTCTTTCTGCTGATCTCAATTGTTGGATGTCCTCTAATCGTCTTTCACTCAACTCTTCCAAGACTCAATTGATCTGGCTTGGCACTCGCCAACAGCTAATTAAACTTGATTACGATTGACTTGCCAAGCAGTTCCCTCAATTTACTTTCTCGACAAATGTCCGTAACCTGGGTGTTACTCTTGACAGTACTCTTTCTTTCTCTGCACATATCTCTAATCTCTCTCGGTCCAGTTTTTATCACTTGCGGCGTCTACGTGCCATTCGACGATCTGTCCCCTCGCCGATTTTTTCTTCCATGGTTCATGCCTTTGTCTGTTCACGCATTGACTACTGTAACTCGTTACTTATGGGCCTACCAAAACTCCGCCTGGCTCCACTGCAATCAGTACTTAATTCTGCTGCTCGTTTAATTGCCCGCCTACCTCGTTTCTCCCATATTTCGACTTTCATGACTCAAGACCTTCATTGGCTTCCTCTAACTGCTCGAATTCAGTTTAAAATTCTTTTTCTTACGTGTAAAACGTTTTTAGGTCAAGCTCCACGCTACCTCTGTGATCTTATGAGACGGCCTATCTCATCGCTACCTCTGGACGTCCTCTCCGCTCTTCTGACCATCATGACCTTCTAGTTCCGAGGTCTCGGACTGCCACAGCACAGCATCGTGCCTATGCCTCCGTTGGACCTTTGCTGTGGAATGACCTCCCTGCTTTAACTCGTGCTGTAATGTTATCTGGAGGTACCACTGTTTCTGCTCGTTCCCTTAAGACTTTTCTTTTTTCGAGGGGCCCTTCGCACTGGAAGCGCTTCTGATTAGGTTGTACTGCGAGAGGCGCTTTATAAGTCCATAAATAGAATAGAATAGAATAGAATATGTCCGTATTATATGCATGAAGTGTGGCACGGTGGCCGATTGGTTAGAGCGGTTGGCATGTAACGCGGAGAGTATACGGGTTCGATCCTCGTCCGAGGCGGTTACTGTGTAGGGACCGTCAACAAGTCCTTCGCACACAATAATATTGCTCTGCAATTGCATATTTTATAATTGCTTCTGCGCCGCCGAGGCGTGTGCACTTCTGAGCTTTCGGTCACATTTTGGAAGAAGGGGGCGATATCAAATGCAATTGTATTTTATTATATCTAAGTATGCATCTGAAAAGACAATTTAAGTAGATCTCTTTAAACATTTATCAAAAACGATTTGGCTACCTAACTGATGCAAACAAGATGGTATGAAATTGTGCGCTGAACACAATCAAGTGTAACAATAGAACTGTTTAAAATCTCTCAAAAACGATGAATATATATATATATATATATATTTATATATATATATATAGCTACAAACAGGATGTTGTGTATGTATGTATAATATGCATGCGCGTATATATATATATATATATATGCATGTATCTATGTATTTCTCTGAAAAGATTCTTCAAGTAGATCTGTTAAAACATCTCTCAAAACGGAACCGTTCCAAATGAGATTCTATAAAAATGGTTCGTTGAACAGAATCAAGAGTACTAATACGCTTGCTTGATGCTGTGCTGTTAGTAGACTATTGTCGAACACAAGAAAAGGCACAACTGACTCGATTTCAATAATTGCAGATGAACGGAATCTACATTGCACCAAACTGTCTCACACTTTTCTATCAGAATTTTGCACATAATATTTGACATAATAACATAATTGCAATTGTTATTATAAATACCTGGATATAATATTGCCAGAAAAAACTGATGTTGTTTGTTCCCACGTAGGCCTACTTGATACAGTTAACGTTTGTGAAGCAAGTGAGGTCTCACAGTAAAACAGGGAATATCGCTAAACAGACAATCGATTATAAGAATTCACATAAACCACGTGAGGATGGTTCACTTGATCAAAGCGAACATGTAAAAACATTTTCACGCATGACATTCCAAATGTACTAAATTAACAATGAATTAACCATTAAGTAAGATAATTTTTTAAGAGGGCCTATTAAAGCGCTGCAGTCACATTGATTATAGGAAAGTTTGTTGAATACGCCCTGGGGTCGACCTATCATTCGCCTTATCCTAATGCGTACAAAATAACTGAGAGACAAAGGAATGAAACGCGATGTATGATATTTACGACGCTAGGCCGCATTGATGATGTGCCGCTATTATAGCGTATTGATGTTAATGTGATGATGGTACAATAAAAGAAGAAGATGATTAATCGTGGTAGTCAACTCCAAATTTATAATGCGCAACTTGAAAGCCAAGCGTAGGGCACCAGAGCTCCGTCGTTTCAGAAGGGTTGTCCAGAGATACAGAGTGGAGGTCCAAGTCCGGTTGCCAAAGAGACCAGAGAGAGAGAGAGGCAGAGGAGCTGAATGGGCGGGTTTCGGTTAGGTCGAGAAAGATTGGAATGCGCAGGATCAGGTGAGTCAGAGGAGGATCTTAGCAATAAAGCCGGATTTGCACATATGACGCTGGCACACATAGACCTGGCCAGGGAGATGTACATATACCACGTTTAGAGGCCAAAAACGTATTTTCTGTTGAGCACGGACAGGTACCATACCCAATCTCAATGCCACAGAAGATCCGGAAGTTCGTAAGTTTTGGTAGGACTCGCCGAGTCGGTAAATCATTGCGGACGTATTTAGTCATCAATATGAGATTTTCAATTCAGTAGAATGTATCATTTTTGTTTTGACCAATCGTTGGTGTGGCGAAAAACGCCATTAACTTTGTTGTGCCATTTGATAGTGACTTATATATGGTCTCTGGGTTGACAATGACTCTTGTTTTAAACCGGTTGAGATCTAGAGTTCACGTAGTGCGATTTGCATTGTAACGTCATTGAAAATCTAACCTGCAGTAGGGATAGTAAGAGATGTGATAGGACGTTTTGTGGATATTAAAAAGAAAGTGAATTCGTCGCTGTTGATTCTGTTGGCTACCAGTTTTGTAAAGCCACCATGCAGATCGCAGGAGCCGAACCTACCGAACTCTGCCTAGTCGCCGGCTCTGGGTTTAATTGCCTCCTAGTGCTATGTGTGAAGGACTCTTGGCCTCCAAGAAAGCGGGAAAGAGGCGATTCAGTCACCTCACAGGAGAAGTGGTAGATAAGAAGGAAACTGTGAAACGCCACAATATGCCACGATATCAGTATCCATTTTAGCAATAATTTATTAACTTGTGCCCGTACATTTCTTATATTTGTTTGGTAATTGACATTCTAGACCTGGGGCCATAGCCAATTATCCATTCTCAACGCCACAGTGGATCCGGAAGTCTGGAAGTTTAGGAGGGGCTCGCCGAGTCGGTTAATGGTTGCCGACGTATCCATTTTAGTCCTCAAAATCAGATTTTTAATTGAGTAGCACGCATCAACTTTGTTTAGGCCTATGCATATGCAAACAGATCAGTGTCTATTTTTAAAATGCCCATTTACATCTACCAATTATATTGCAAGTGTTATAATATTCTTTAAAATTTAATCTTTGTAATGATATCGTTCGAAACAATGTCTTGAGTGTGCGCTGGTCATATGCAAATAAAGGCGACTTACTTTTTACTTACTTATTTAATATTAAAGATGTGAGCCCTCTTAAGATTCTATCTCTGGGGTTTCGTCTTCCCACTGCGATAAAAATAGATGGTTTTCCGGAAATATCTGTTACGCATCGTGCATCAATCCCTCCGGGTTAGACACCCACGGGAATTGCGTTAGCCAATTAGCTTTCAGCCGAATCCTATCAATGCTTTCTGTCAGTTCATAGAAGGCAGTTATCCTACCAAGCCCACAAGTGACATTTTGGAGTCATCCTAATTTTATTTGCATAGACATTTAGACAGGAGACCATTATGAAAATTTTAATACTCAAAATTAGTGCTGTTATTTTAACATTAAATTGTTGTTAATTGTTAAAATTAATTACACAGACCTGGTGTGACGTCACACTTCGCTGACCCCCCTCCCCATCACACATTGTCACAAATTTCCGACCCCCCTCCCCTAGGTGCGTGACGTCATTTATGGACGGCCCTTCGCCATCATTGTCTGTTTGAATGGGTGCCATACCATGTACATTACTGTGAATATGCCGGTAAACATTACGCAACCCAGAATGTCATGCATTTAAAAAAAATAAGCAAAGAACAGAAAACGGCTTATTTTCAGAATTAAGCATTTAAAGGAATACTGGTATGTCAGGAAGTACAGCCTAATTGTCAAATGCCATTTTGGTTATTAGTGATTTTTCTGTACCACAACCACATATTATTAAGCTCTACATTTCTGAAGCACCACATTCAGTGTGTTTACTGAGCTGCTGTGATAACTAAGTCCTGTGAACAAGTCTAAGAGGCAGCCATGGGTATGAAATGTTACCGACTTAATTTTCTTAGCCATGGCATATAAGGGCGAGTGGCCAGTCCTATCACTTGCCATCTCTTCTTCGTCCGTTTGCATCCTCTGGAAGGCGTTTTGCGGGCGGCAGCTCGTCTAATTGGTGGTGTCCCTAAGTTTGGCCACATCTCTGCATTTATGCGTGATGTCCTCCACTAGCTCCCGGTCCAGCAGCGCATCCATTATAGGGTCTCCTCCATTGTCTGGCACTGTGTTCTGGGCAGATCACCTGTTTATCTCCGGGAGCTCTTCACTTTAACCTCGGCATGCTCTGGTCGCCGATCTCTGCGCTCGGCCTCTAGGGGTGACTTCATAGTTCCGCATGCCCGCTCTGCTACTAGACAGCGTCCAGGGCTTTCTCGATCGTTGGTCCTTCCTTCTTTTGAATAGCCTCCCCTCTGACCTTCGTTCTCTCCCGCGAGACCTCTCTGATTCTTTCTATAGACTGCTTAAGACCTTCCTCTTTGACCGGGCCTGGGTCGGGAGCGCCTCTGAGTAGTTATCTTGAAGGGGCGCTATATAAATTTCATAGATAGATAGATAGATAGATAGATTGACAATGTACGGTCATTGCACTCATTATAGTTGAGTTGGCTAGGGTTTGCAGGTGGAGCAGAAATCTCAAATAAATTTCTGCACGGGCAAGTGGCATAATCATATGGGGCACAGTGGTGTAGGGGTATGTTCGGTGCCTTGCAGCTGGAGGGTTGCAGGTTCGAATCCACCTCAAGCTTGCCGCGTAGGGACCTTGGGCAAGTCCTTCACTCGCAATTGCTCATGCGCTTCGGCGTGAAACTCCCGATTCAGTGTTCGCTGTAGTCGGGAGCGCCTCTCTGAGTAGAAATTTTGAAGGGGCGCTGTAACAAGTGCTCATACGTACATACATACATCAAATTGCAGTTGTTTGTATTCGTTTTGTATTTCTATTATTGTGTTGTATTGTACCCGTCTTATAATTAAACTGTCACTATCAGTTTGTATATGTCATATTGACCTGCTCTGGTCTCTGTGTCTTGATTTTTTTCATTTTGACTCTCATCCTGGTTTACTAAAATGCACCAGTTTTGTAGATTATATCCTTATTGAAGTCGCTTTGATCTAATTCACTTCGTTCATACATTCTAAACATTGTAATGAAATCTGGTTTTATAGCACAAAAATTTGGCTGTGGTCATGCTGGCCTTGGCCTGGTCACGTTGAGTTTGGCCTTCTGTAAGCATACTTGTAAAGATCTCAACATATTTAGTACCACTGGAGTCACAAAATTAAGGGCAGTTGACTTCTAGCTAAACTGTTCCATAGCTGAAGCATTGCAAAAGTTTTGTGAAAGAAGTAATAATTAATACTATTTAATATTTAATTGACGTGCAATCGTGCATGCATTGTCATGATTAATTTCAATATGTACAGTAAACATTCTGTGGGTCTAAGTAATATTTTGGTTGTAGCTTTAGAGATGTTCTCAGCATTTTTATTTAATATTGTATCACACAATGGATTATTGTTGTGTAAGGGGTTTGTGTATACCGTAACCGGGTGTATACTGTTACATGATGCATAGGCTGATATTTTTACGACTTGTATGGCAGTCTTAAGTTTGGCATTCATTGAGCCAGTTACACCACGTGGTCTGTGCTGTCACAAATTTACATATTCATATTGCCGTTGCTTTCTTTCTTGTAAGACTGCCTAACTCGTACCCTTTAAATTTGTTGGGCTTCGAATTTTGTTCACTACAGCCTTAGCTGGCACACTGTATTTCAAATTTCGTGAAAAGTGATACTGTGAAAATTTTTATACTGGCAAGATATTGATCAGTACATAAGTGTAAGTGTATTCTTTATTAAACCAATTGCATATCCACACTTTGGTGTACATACATTTATACAGAGTATATAATTCTTATTATAAATGATCTGCGTATGAGATTGTCCGCTTGTGGAATAAAACGGTCATGTTCTTTGTTTAATATCGTGATAAATTCAGAGTCATAGGCATTTGTTAAATGCTCAGAAACATCGTGTAAGTTATTGGAAATAGTCTCTGTTACAGTTTTTCAGTGCCATATAAGGGTTGTGCTATATATGCCAGGATATTCACCAGTGCTCAACCAAGGCTCTGATACTTAAGCTGACATTTCTTTGTGTGGATGTTTTCCAGGATGTGGCAAAGAGATTCAAGATTTGTTTTCTGTGATGTATGGAATTTTTATTGTATGTTACGATATTTTTGTTGCTTGTAACTTATTGTGTAGTAATTCATTGTTTTGTGTTGGTTTACATTGAGCATCATTTCATTGTCATTCCGTGTGATTATTTTACATTGTTCACGAGCCAAATACTGTTTCTCGTTTGTTGTGCGTTTAGTTGGAGATGGTTGCATTATTTTTGTTTGAGTTATTTGATGTTATCAGTGTTACATATAATATTGTACACTAAGAGTAACTTTTTATTGCTAACTTGGTAGTTAATTTGTTTTAACTTGCATATTATAATTTATTATAATCATTAACATTGAGTTATATTTTTTTAGATTTGAAGGAAGTGCTTGAATGCAGTACTTTTATGGTCTCCTACTTAGAACTGTGTATTTTCTGTTTATGTGTAGTTAATATATAATTTTTTTAAATGTGTTGTTGTGTATGTTTAACGTGGGAATTGATGTGGTAAGAACTTTGAGGTGGATACTTTTGACTGGCTTCAAGATGAGGAGTGTATGTTATTGCCTTTAGTTGTGGGTCTAGGGTATATAAATGTCCTGTTTATCTTAACTGGTTAAAATAGGAATTTAGTGTAAGCTAATTAAAACAGGACAGGCTTATTTCAATGTGTAACGGTATGTTCCTGTGTTACATTTTCATAGTAATCTCCTGTTTAAATATTCAGCTAAACTTAATTGAGCTACCCATAGGCTGTTCAATAGCCCAACAACATTGAAGGTACTTAAAAGGCATTATAAAAGTATACAGGTACATGCATATATTTAGTCCTTATTAGGTAACAAATACATTTATGAATAATAATTATCAAACAAGAGGGGTCAAGCTTAGTATAAGCTATGAGCTTTTCTTGGCTCCTGTTGCACTGTACTTGCTGTTTCATGATTGTAACCTAAAACCTGTTCTATGCAATAAACAAATTATTCAGTTCAATTCAATTCAACATGCTGGAAATCAACTAAGTGCATATACTGAAACAGCATAGACTTAATGCAAATGTTCGATTGGACCAAAGAAGGATTGCTAATTTGTTATCTAAGAACAACATTAACTGAACATCATCACGTGCTTTTGTAACAGAATATTGTCATTGAATTTTTAGCAGATGAATCGTTGTTCACTTCTATTATCACAATTATCTCTGTCAACAGTTCATTGAGAGCTCATCAACCCAATCAAGACACAATACTTCGTTACTTTATCTTGTCTTATGTATACATAGTTTGGAGCAGACTGCTGCATTACATGTAGTTAATCGATATCTGAATTTTTTAAACAAATTTGTAATCCTCAAGTGAGATTTGAGATAAACATAACATAAGAAGGGTTTGAAGTGGTTCAGAAGACGTTTAGTCTGTGTTAAGAACCACTGCAAATTAACATGTAATGCTTTGTAGCCTATCTCTCATAGCTTCATCTTAAAAGCTGTGACTAGTGTCCACTGAGACAGTACTATCATCCACACCATTCCACAAGTCCACAACTCATGCAGTGAAGAATTTCTGCCCTATTGTTCGTTTCAGTTTGTTAAAACATTTATACCATAGTATGTCCGCAAGTTGCCTTGTGTGGTGCTAATTCAAAGAACATCTCCCACTGCACTGCCTCCTCTCCAGTAATAATCTTGTAGGCTTCAATTAGGTCTCCTCTGCTCCTCCTAAACCAAAACACATGAACAGCATGTGTCTTATTCAGATTGTTGCTGCCATATAATCAACATGCCGCTTAATCAGATTGTTATGGCCATATAATCACTTGTCTGCTTGATGTGTCATTCTAGATAGATATGTGATATAATAATAGATGTATCCCAGATATGATCCAACAGTGAGCTTGTGTATATGTTTTATTTTGATGTTTTCCAAAGTTCAGTATGCTGTGGTCTGCTGTAGGTGTCGGAAAGACGAGTGTTGTTGTTCGATACACAAGGAACAGCTTCAACAAAACACTGAGTCCAACCATTGGGGCCTCGTTCTTCACATGCTCTTTGTGAGTCACAACCTTCTGACAGTCTGCTTTGTGAACCACACAACTAATTCTACTCTGTTTAGCAATTTATGACCCGTTATTAGCTACAGGACGTTGCAGTGCTTTTGATATGTCCTTAAAATGCACTTTGGGACTGTTAAGCTACACGTATACGCATAACAAAACAATAATTATCAAATTAATAACACTTGCAATAATAGCAAATAACAAAACAATAATTCTGAGAGACACAACAAAGAGTGGGAGGGGTTAGATGCAGTGTAAGAAGTCTTTAACAGAGAAGGAACAGGAAGATAAGTTGGACTGGAACCAGAGTAGAGCAGTGCCAGAGATGTCAAACCAAGATGCTAGTCGATGAAGAAGGAGGCTGTGATCGATGGTGTCAATGATATTGAATGCGGCAGAGATGTCAAGTAGACAGAGGCAGGAGACTTACTGATGGCTGACAGCAGAGACAAGTCTATTGTACAGAGAGCCAAGTAGATTTGATGTGGATTGGTGTTTAGTAAAGCCAGATTGGTGAGAGTTGAGTAGTGAATTGGAAGAGAGGTTAGTCATTTAGCCGGGTGTACGGACAATTCGTTTAGTTAACTTAGATAGAAAGGAAAATTGGAGATGGGATGGTAGTTAGAAGGTCTTCCTTGTCAAGATTTGCTTTTTTGAGAAGCAGACTGATGAGAGGTTGCTTGAAGAGCATGGGGAAGTGGCCAGTAGAGAGTGCAGATTGATAATTTTGGTGATTGCAGGAACGAGAACAGAGGCACAGCCTTCTAGAAGAGAGGTGGGGATAGGATCGAGATCACATTGCTTGTTGGGAAGAGAGTGTAGGAGGAGTGACAATTGTGTTTCAGTGGCATGGAGAGAAAATTGGGAGAGATGACTGAGTGGCAAGAGGAGTAGGGTTCGGAGAGGAGAGTGAATCGATGCTAGAGGAGTGACAGCCTAGAAGAGATTGTAATGTGAAGCGAAGGGATGAGATTTTGTCCGAGAAGAATGAGCAAAAGGTATCAGAGATAGAGGGGGAGGTAATGGAACTTGGCAGTGGGGAGGGAGATTTGCAGTGAAGAAGAGAGTTAACAGCTCTCCATAGATGTCTTGGTTTGGAGGAACTGGAATGAATGAGTGAGGAATAGTGTTTTTAGCAGTGGCAATGAGTTTGTAGTGTCTAGTGGTGACTGATTTTGGGTTAGTTGGAGCACTTTTGCTCTAGAGGTGGGTCGATAGGGCGCTTGTAGATGTGCTCAGGACGCTTATGAAAGGTTTTAAATGCTTGAAGGTAGGAAGTAAACCAGTGTCTACTGGTGACACTCTGGTGTGTGTACTGTGTTGGGTACACTAATCTTAGTGTTAACTAATTCCTGCCAAGATGGACTTAAGTATGCTTGTGTTAATGTGTACTCCCAGACTTTTACTGAATCATGTATTTGACAATTTTTTGCAGACATATAGGTAATAATACCATCAAGATGCAGGTCTGGGACACGGCTGGACAAGAACGGTTTCGTGCTATGGTAAGCAGTTCATGACATGATGAGATTGAAACAAAGTGTATGCAGGAAAAACAATTAGACTCCAAATGTGTGAGACTTTGCACATTTTGATGTGAGACAGGACCTCACTATGTATGAACCTTGATATCCAGCCTTTTGAGGAACTGGAAGAGACCAGTTGCACACTAGGTCAGAGTTGGCAAACCCTTTGCATGCATCCAAATCTTTGGGCAAGTCGAATTCAGAACATCTCCAAACAAATTTAATTTTGATTGGGAGGTGTTTCAATGGCAAGATGCTGGCACGAAGATCAGAAGTAAGTGGGTTTGATACCTGCTAGTCCCATAAGGTTGATTCGGGCTTCCACGCCCTGGGGCGACTGTAAAATTAGTATTAGGACAGATTGGCGCCTTGCGGGCTTGATATCTGCTATACAGTTAAATTTGACTCCTGTTAAACTTGTTATTATCTGTTACTACTATATTTTGCAATCTCGCTGCGTACTTGTCTGTTTGAATTAATAAACGAATATCTTAAAAAATACGCAATCACTCTTGGAATGCACATTTTCTGTTATCAATGATTTTATTTGAACTCCTTTCTAAAGGCATCTTTGAAATAATGTCTTCAATTTCAGTTTTCATGCTTTTTCAAGTAGACTTATATGAGATAAATTGTAATATACTGTTCAAATTTCTGAGGGGCAAGTTAGGGTAGTTTTTAAAATGAATTAGTGGCACTTTTGGAATCCACCCTTAAAATTGGTGTGCGACCTCTGGCCTAGGTACACATGGACCCAAATGATGGAGGCAAATTTCTGTCCATTTAACTTTGAGGTTGTCAGCCTGGAGACAAACCCAATATTATGATGGTAATTATAATTGTGAACTCCAAATTTCTAGAAGCTAAGTGCAAAGCACCAACTTATTCACGAGCGCTGGTTGGCAGAAGGCATGGAAATGGCAATGAGCATGCATAGGATAATAACTCATGTATTCTGTTGCGTTTTGTCGACAGTTTTGTGTTAAATAAACGAATATGATGAGGATGTTAGGACTCAACTGGTTTGCTCACTATTGTAATACTGAACCATTACACAACATGCAATAATTATAATAGTAAACATTGTTTCATGTATATCATTAATAAGGCCTTAATGAAAGACTTGTGTCAAATTTCGTTGATGGCATAAACTTCATTAAGAAGGCCTCAGCAGATGCATGGTCATGCTGTTCGAGTTGGGTCTATGTAAAATTTGTAAGATTTGGTGTTTTTATTTGTAGGCTCCAATGTATTATCGAAAAGCTAACGCAGCCCTCTTAGTTTATGATATTTCTTCTAATGACAGTTTTCAAGACATGAAGTCATGGGTGAAAGGTAAAAGTCAGATATTGATAGCTTTAACTTTGAAAGGAAGACAATGGTTACCACTGTGTCTTTTGAACCCTGACCTTCTTCTGCCCTACGTAGGTCCAGAAATCTAATGAATCTGCTCTATGCCATGTCCTCTACTTCCGTGTAACACACTCCAGTTCCTTTCTTCATTAGAATAGTTCTTGGTCTTCCTGTGGTCTTTACATCCATTCCTTCCTTCAGCACTGTGCTCTCAGAAGTCAGTTACACGTATTGCATGGTTTGAGCAATTGTGCAGATAATTTGTCAATATGCTATGTATGTATTCAGACACTTCATATAGTGCATCACCAAGTGGCTGCCCACACTATATCGTGATTGGTATGGAACAACATATCGTAGTACCAATAACCGATTGATTAGAGCGCTCGTTTTGTAATGCAGAGAGAACGGGCTTGAGCCTCCTCTGAGACAGTTGCTGAGTAAATCCTTCACGCACAGTTGCTCAAGCCATCAACTGATGCTTGGTCATTAGGTTGTGATGCCTAATAAGTGAATAATGATAATAATAATTGGTACTAGTTAATGAACATTCTCCTCTCCTTGCAACTTCCACAGTACTTCTCACAATTACGAATTTCTGAGAAATGCCCATTGTTAAGCAACAACACTGATTCTTATTAAGCTTTCTGTTAAGTTGACTTATTAAAGTCTAACATTAAAAGTCTGTGGGTAGTAATTCAGTCTAAAGCCAAACTGTGGTGTATGTGCTGATGGTAGGCATTTGTATTTTATTTGCAGAGTTGCAAAAGAACGCCGATGGCAAGATTGGTGAGTCAATTTGAGTTACGGTATACATTTAGTTTTTCTTGTTCAAATTTCTGGTGGTCATAGTAGTCATAGCAGTTGAAGTAGCAATATCTTGCATAATAATTGCTGTCTTAGAAGATATTTGTTTTTACCGTTCATATTAACATTATTAAATACTACATCGATTTAGTATTTGTCTTTACTATTACTATAAACAATAAGTGACCATCTTCAAGGTTTTCTGTGATATCTTTGCACAAGATTTTTCTTCGCAATGCAACTTTTCATATCCTGATCATTGCCTTTAATCTAGTTCTTATGGCCGTGGTTTATCCAGCGATATTCATAATTCCTGGTGGATTCTGTTGTAGTGTACTGTTTGGTTGGAAATAAGTGTGATCTCGCTGACCGACGGAAGGTTTCTTCGGCTGAGGCCGAGTCATTCGCCGCGTCCATTGGTGCCAAACATTTTGAAGTTTCAGCACTTGTAGACAAAGGTATGATCTTAGAGCAGTGCCAGTCAGATGCTGATTTACCCGACTTCAATTATATTTGTAATTGTAAATTTATTTAGCAATACTTAAAAAGAAACTCATACAAGGCACTTCTGAACTGACAACACCAAACTGTGATTGAGTAGAATAATAAGGATGGGTGGGCTAAGTTAAGTTAAGGTGATTTGCTCATGTACACATACCTAACCTGGTACCTTCTGTGTGAAGTGAAAATACATCTACAGCAAAACATCAGGAGGAAAATGATTCCTTATGGGTTACATGACAGACAAGCCATTGTCTGTGAGGTAGGTAGGTGTTGGTCAGGTAGATATCATGGGCAGGTTGCTTGATGACTGCATTGATGCAGAGCAGTGAAAATTACAATGCATTTTGTGCTTGTAACTTTCGGTACTCAAAAGGTGCTACATAAATATTCAATGCATGCATATGTACATGTGCAGGAAAATTGTTTAATGATAGAGTTGCATTCTTAGCGCCACAGGTGTGATAGCGGATTGACTTTCAAGTAGCCCAAATGGACCAGTGTTTACAGTGCACACTGCACACTGATCTATGTACTGTGTTTACAGAATTGACTGATTGATTTATTGATTGAATATGTTCAAATGGTAGTTTGTTTACAGTTGACTGGCAAATACCCAGTTACCACTGAGAAGGAGTTTGATTTCTAAGCAGTAATTTACCAAAGTTTTGATATGCCTAGTTACTCTGTGTGTGGCATACTATTTGGTAGCTCATTCTTTATCTGTGATCCAAAAACTGCTGTTTTGAACCTGATGAGCAGACTGTGTATCGACTGTGATCAAGTTGTTCATGCACACTGGTCTCTGCCACCAAGCAGAATTTTGTACCGACGTTTGCTGAGAAGGAAACATTAAGTCTTAAGCCTTGCAATTCACTGGCTTCATGTCCAGGACTATGGGATTCATCAGCTGCCAGCCCATGAGCTAAAGAGCGGGGAGTGAGTGCCTACCCTACCACAGTTTTGCAGGCGCCTGAAATCTGTCAATATTTTATTCTAAAATAATTTGACTGGTTCAGGTCTGACGAGTTCTTCTTGAAGTGGTGCTTTGTATATGTAAGATTACAATTACATTACGCTGTGGAACATAGGAGCTTTTATGTTACCAAGTTGTTGTATTATGCTTTAGGTGTTGATGCAGTATTCTACTACATTGCCGAGTCCCTGGTGAAGATTTCCACAGAAGAATTAACAGAGTTTACCAATGACCATTTCTCCTCCAAGACATGTAAAGACATTTCCGATAGCTCAGAAAACCCAAATCCTTCTAACGGCTCAATCGTATCGCCGTCCATATCAGCGCAAAGTAGCTGGAAAAAGAACTGTTGCTGATTTTCTATGGAATATTCCACTGTCTGCTTCATTTCAAGTGTAAACTGTGATGCTTCCGTTATGAAATTCTGATTTGATTGGATTGATGTGCGTGCACGTTGTCTGAACCCGTGGCAAGTCTTGGTAATTTATTTCACATTGCACGTTGTCTTGAACCCGTGGCATGCCAATGGGGGTTACAGCTACTGCTTGGTCTACATTAAAAGAATAGTGACCCAAGGGATTAAATATTTTAGAATATGGTATTTTACATATTCTCACATTGGTCTACAACAAAGTTATGAAGGATTATGTGTTTTTTATAAATTTTTTAAAATTTATTTTAATATATAATCGTATTCTGTACAAAATCCTGAAAATTTAAAACAACGTCATTGTGATTCTACCCATTTCCATTAAAATTTGAAAAAAAGGAAAAGTGACTCTGATCATATTTTGTCCAGCAATGTAAATTGCCGACATCCGACTAATTTCGATCCCTTGGGTCACATATACACATTGTCTAATCCTATAGCTAGTCCATGTTATCTGACCACGTACTTGCATTTTAGTGTTCTCGTACTTTCCATAGTGTACAAGTTGGCATGTAGAATTGTACATTGTCTGGTGCTTTGGCTAATCCATCTAATTAAATAACCATTTGAAATTACGCACATGCATGTTTTGGTGTCCAAGAGCTCTGTAATTGTGAGTGAAATGTGCTGTGTGATGTATTATTGGATTTGTTGATTTTTCTGCATTATTTTTTGCCTCCGATGATTTTTTGGCAATACAGTGTTAGGTCTTGCTAAATTTTTACTATTTATTTAATTCATTTTCTGTATATATTTCCATATTCTGTCCAGTATAAGGTCTGAATACATTTTTAGTGAACATTTAGATTGTTGCAAAGCTTATTGTCTGTAATTACGGTGCCGACATTGTTTCACTTAAAGCTCTACATCTTTCTGCCTTAACCCGAAACATTTGCTAAACACGTCAGATCTGGAACATTCAGTTGCTAATTGAAATTACTACTAAGTGGTTCATCTTTAAATAAAGAGCAATCTTTGTTATACTTATGTACTGGTATATGTGTGAATCTATGTATGTGTATGTATGTAGACACGTAACGGATATTGTTATAAGTCATTCTGATAGCACATTGTGTCTTATTTCATTCCTATTCATATATGTGGGGTATGCGTGGTTACAATCATTTTGGTACAACAGAATTTTTATCACAGACCCACCTAACCTCACTGGCCTTAAAAGCAGTGTACAGAACCAGCAGAAAGCTATGCCAGTTGAATCGTATGACAAAATCCTGATTGATTGATTGAAAAAATATTTATGTTCAATGGTTGCCTATTAAAATCTATGCAGAGCTGGTTAGTAGAGATTATATTAGTAGTTAAGCTCAAATGCATTTTCCATATTAGTTCTCAGATGCACTGTAGGATAATTTTACAGTATGCATAGGTCCAACTGATGTTTGTTTTCAGCCTAGAAATAAGGTGAAGTGCTTTGACGAGATTTGGGTTCAGGTTTAGACTTGTGCTAGTTTTCAAGTCCATGTGATATTCAGAAGTTAAATGGCTACAAATGACATCATTTTTGGGAGGATTATTTTGTCTTACTGATGAAATTATTGTTTTATTGGTTGTACAGTTTTCAATATTTTTGTTGTGTTTAGTTTTCATTGTTTAAATATTGATTATGTGCCTATTCATGAGTTTACATTTTCTTCTGTTGAGATAAGCAAGTCATTTCAATGTTCCAATACAATTTGTGTAGTTAAAGGTAATACATTCTACATGGATCTGTTGACAGCAGACACTGTCGAGAATGTTCAGAATTGTCTAATAGTAAATAGATCGTGTCTGGTTGCAGTTGCTGACTTTGTGGTGGGGCATATCAGTGTCTAGATGTTGGTCACAGGAGGAAGTATTTGTAACAGGGCAGTAGAAATGTGTCCAATGGATTGTGATTTTATAATTGTTAATTAGTGACATCTATCACATCAGCATCTAACGCATAAGGCATCAACTGTTGACTCACCAAAACCACTCCATTATCAGTTCAACATTCATAAAATCAGTCTGGTAAGAAAAGTGATGATTGATTGATGCTACATGCATTATTACAATGGTACAATAAAGAGTTGTTTCCAGAGTAGAAAATTGATAAAATTCCTCAAAATTTAATTAATGCTGTAAATGCCTGTAAATGATGGTGCATCACGAGATTAAAATGTTTAAATATCGTATTTGCACCTGAAGTCCAGGCTATCATGTGGTCAATTTCTATGGTTTTTGTGCAAGGATAGTTAAACAATGGAACTAGTGAAGAGTTATTCAGTTGACTGTAATAGACTGAAGTCCTGTATTTTTTAATTTCTATATTAAGAAAGTTTAAAGAATTATCTATTTAATTTCTAATTAATAAAATCATTGGAATCATAAGAATTATAAGAATGATTGCACAATGCAGAGTGGTATACATGGAAACGTTGGAATTTGGAAGCAGATGTTTCATTAAAATGCTTCACTATTATATGATGTAAAAAACTATTGTAAACACTTATGAAGCATTAATTTTGTTAAATGTATGTGTACAATCAAATTAATGATGTATTTAAGAATAGTATCGGCTGTACAGAGGTGCTAAATAAGAGTTTGCAGTTATACTAATATAGTAGAATTAATTATTGTATAGTGTTTGTGGAAGACTTTGGACCAATTGCATTCATTCCTTTTGTTCTAAATGCCCAAAAATAAAATTTCAGTACAGTTAACATCTTGTTATGCTTTCATGTAGATCATGTATTTATATGATAGGATCTCAAGTATCAGGACATGATCTATAGCACCTTTGCAAACTGTTTTAACGACAGCTGCATTGGTTTCAGAGTCGCTTTTAGTCATCTTAAATTGTTAATGATCTCGTGGTCTGTCAAGAATTAAGGCTTTTCTTACAGCATTAGGCAAACTGTTACAAAGAACTTTAAGATCACATGAAATGCATTTGCATGCATGGGAACCACTGCAATGCCGTCGAGAAAAAACTGTGGCAGCTCAAGATATAATAAAGTCCTGAGAAAAGTGAAACAACTGTGAAAATTCCTTCTCAAATAGAACAAACTTTAATCAATAGAACTAAAAGATACAAAAAGGTCAAGGTTTTGGTCACAGAGAAATCAAGATACAATTGAGCACATTTTCCAAAATATATATTTTGATGTCTTTCAGATGCTGAAAATTTCCTTAAAATGTTTAGAGATGCTAGCAGCCAGAACTTTTGTTTAAACAAACTAGCTTATAAATTAACTGCATAACAAAATCCTGAAACAGAAATCTCGACACAAAAATTAATTAACAACAAATTGTAATCGTAACTTAAATGTTATTAGAGATGAAAAACACGGCAAACAACTAGAATCATAAATACTGACTGAAACAAATAAAAAATTTCACAGTGAATTATTTAACATGAAACATCAATATGGTAACAAACGTAACTAGAGAAGAAAAACAAAACAGACTGAAATTTCTGAAATGCTGACTAGCAGACAAACTAAACATAATGCTGTTTTCAAAAGTCCACCAAAGCCAATCAAAACCTCACAAATGAACCAACCACCCAGCACAAATGATACTAGCACATGAAAACGTAAAAAAATAATTGCATATATCTGAAGTAGTTCTTTTAACACAGACATTGTACATCTTACATGAAACAGATTTCTAAACTTAATTTTTTAATATCCTAAGAATTTTAATTTCTGCTGAATTCAGGAATGTACAAAACACTACTTAAAGGCAGATCTTTGCTAAATTATTCAAACACCAACATTTGAACTCTGAAGACTTATAACAAAATTTAAATAAATTAAATCTGCAAGCTGACCTTAATGCAAACAAAGTTTAAACTTTCTGACAGTCATGAGCTCGAACTGATTGAATTGTCCATAGACTCTCAAAGAACACTGTAAACATTTCTGATATGTCTTAACACTTTAGCGACAAGAGTACTAAAAGCGACTGGGAAACCGGTGCAGCTTGTTGTTCAAGTGTTAAAGCATGGAATATGAAACGTTCGGAAGAAAACAAGCATGCAATGAAATAAAATTCAGATACTGCTAATTAATAGCAACTAACAAAATGGTGTCTCAAGTCACAGAACTTCTGCAAGAAAATGAAAAACTATACAAGTAAATGTTCAAAAACTTGACAGAAAATTTTCTACAACATATGACTTTGATATCTATCACAAAGAGTGATTATATACCTTGAACACAGTAACTTTCAAAAAACAATCATCATAAAAAATACTATAGATAACACTTCCACGCTCATACAATTTCACATATAGTGCTATAAACGCTAAGTCACATATAACATATCAACAATGATAGACAGAAGAAACAAAAACGCCATATCAATTAAGAAAGGATCCTCGATCTAAATGGTTAACTCAACCATCCTGTAAGTTTTAAGCATACAAACAGCATTTTCCACCAAAACTACTAAAATTATTAGCTTGAACTGCCTCGGATATGAAACCCCTGCGACAAACAAGCAGATAGAACTCAAAATGCAAATAAGAACACAAGATGACACAGAGGTAAGTGAATGTTAACAATGCCAAACATTTGAACAAACTGAAGCAACAACATATAACAAAAACAGCACTTGGCCACCTAAAAGGCATCAATTTCGGCCTAATACACAACAAAAATACAGGTTTCTTTCACCTTTCACAGCCAGAAGCACAGCATCTTACCAGTCCTCCAAGGATTCGAACAATTCACAATCTGAGAGAAACAAAGCAGAAAGAAATGAGCGCAAACTAATTCCGAATCAACGCCACGTCATTAACGTTCAGCAGATCAAATTCTGCACAACAGTTCCTGTATATAACCATAACTCAATATGGTCTATAGCGATATGAGGAACATGGAACAGAACTGATTCTGTTGTCATTTACAGCCGCCCTGCTGTCTTTATTTTCTTGTCCAGGTGGCAACTTTCTTCCAAGAGATTCCAACGAGACATCAGAGTTATAATTTCTGGTGCTGTTCGAGAGGCCACGGTCAATCCGACATCGGTCGGGGATTTCGACGCCCCATGCCTTGCAGATGTGTGCAACCAAGATGTAGGTGATTTTTCTGTGGGTCAAGTCGTCCCAGTGTATGCCATCCTCCTTGCGGTGGTGGATTTGATTTCGAAAGACATAATGCAGATCGATCACGTCGAATTTGGAGTCCGAGACCACCTGACTCGCAAAGAAGTTTGCCATCAGTTGGTCAAGGCGAAGAATATCGCTCAGGAAGTTGATGTGATCCAGAAGAAAGCCTCCACGGATGCTGTTAGAGACTGGCATTGCCGTCGTCCAGATGACGAGGGTGTTGCTTGGAAGGACGAGACGCAGATAGTAGCAGAATTTCTGCAGATTCTGTTTGTAAAAATTCATTGATGTTGGTCCATATCTGTGGAAAAATGATAACCAAGGAACATATCTTAATGTACAAATTATTTGACTGCAGTGTTTAGTCACCAATCAACCAACCAGACTTTGACAAGCTTCTTGTTTTTGGTAAATGAATTTGTTTTTCTCTTTAAGATCATTATCAAGATCATAATCAAGGTAATTTGCTCTTCTGCCTCTTCAAGATCATTATCAAGGTCAGTTGCTCTTCAAGATCATTACCAAGGTCATTCTGCACATCTAATTCACAGATCAATTGTTTGAAGAACAAACATAAAATGGCGGCACAAGATCTGAACAACACATTGTGATATGCTCAACACTTAAAAGAATTTCCATGGTGATATCTGCAATTTTAACAAGATGACTACTAAAAGTAACAAATGCTCACATTCTAAATTTTCATAATAATAGTAACACATGTCTGACATCTGAACATGCAACTACAAAATTATAAACCACTGGGATTTTATTGCTGGATGCACAAGCATCTACAACGTTTACAAGAACTGATCATCACTTGAATAGGATAAAATATGACCTGATGTTGTGGGATTTGAACTGCAGATGAAGCAGTAAAATGCCATACAAGGATAACTCCTATTCTCTTCAAATATGCCATTAATTATTAACACTGCACATTTATTAAGCACCACTATCTAGTGATGAAGCATCAGCGGGGTGAAAGTGGGTGGAAACGTGTGGGAGTGGCATTAGCACCACTCCCAAAATTCTTTGCTTGCATTCCCACTGCTCACTATGTAATTTTACCCTGGTAATGCATGCGTTCCAATGAAACTATTCTTCGGAGTTCCCACTGCTCACCCGAACCACTTTAACCACCAAGTATCGATCGATGGCACTAAGCAAATCGCGAGTGATGGACTTGCTCAAGGTCCCACGCAGTAACCATCACAGGGGAGACTCAAACCCATACCCTCTGTGTTACAAGGCACGCGCTTTAACCAATCAGCTAACATGTCCTACAAATAATTAGATGCTACACGAGTAGAAACAATCAATGAAGTAACCTCGTAATATCCCACAGACAGCTGTTCACTATTATCACATCTGGGATCGGATCTTTTGACATGTCTGCAATAACCGTTTCAACTAAGCTGTTGTAAATACGAGTGATGAAATAGAAGCGCACGAGATGAGTTGGCTGGTGGAATTGTCTCACTTCACGGTAGCCCTTTCCATTTGTCATTTCACCCTTCACTCCGCCTTCCAACAGCTCATCGCCCATAAAGCTTAGTTCACCCTACAGTGAAAATTAATTTAGTTCACCCTACAATGGAAATTAATTTCGCTACTTCACTGAGGCACTCATAAAATCATCCAATTTAAAAATAGAAAAGCAGTCCCTTAATCTAGCCTGAAAAGCAGTCATGGGTATAAAGTGTTAGCGACTTTATTTTCATAGCCTATGAGGAGTGGCCAGTCCTATCCCTCGACGTCTCATCTACCATCCAACAGTGTAGGTCCTTCTGCTCACTATAGCAGAGTGGGCTAGGGGTACAGATGGAACAGCAATCTCAAAATTTCTGCCCTGGCAGAACCTTTGAACCTCTGACTTCTCGGTCAACAGTCCAGCATGTGTGCTAGATTATCATGCAGAAATGGGACATCCTATTAGTACTTGTCATGGACGATGATATAGCACTACATGTTTCAAGTTTTTAACAGTCTGGAAGCCACACATATTTCTGCCAATGATTCTGCTATTGTTTCATCTTTGACAACCATTACATTAAATGTGTATTATCACTTACAAAAGACATTAATAGTAAGACATCATTCCTCAGCAACATTCCCCAACTCACAGAAACATTCCCCGACTCACAGTGCTCAACAACCTACCATCTGTATATCTATTTTCCATACTCTTCAGCTTTTGGTGGAATACAATATAAACACAAACAAATGAGTTTGATATTGCCTTCCTTCCAACGTTCAGAAGTGCACACACAATCATACAACAGAAGATTGATGGTGATTGGTTACAAGCATATCGCTCTGCTGGACTGTTATGCAGGATGTTCCATAGCATCATATACATTAATAATGGTAATACTTTACATTTCAGTAAAATTTTACATGTATTACAATTATTCTTAATATTGCAGCCCAGCCGATTAGTTGCTGATTTCTGAAAAATACTTCCGTTCTCTTTGAAAGTGGACGTGTTTTGATAATACTCACTCGTTTTCGGAGTTCAAGAGGTGTCAGGAACCTCGGCTCTTGTAGAAACAACACCAAGTCCTTGTATATTGATCTCATCACTATTCAAACACAATTTCCACATGCAAATTAAAACAGAAGCTGAAACTAGTGAAAAATGAAACTAGTAAAATCTTGGTATTAGAACTCTGTTAACATGAAACCTAGTTTGCTGCATAGACTCTCTGGGTTCCAAAACAATAAATCAGCAAGGTGCATATCTGGCAGTTATTTTTCAGATGTATGGATTTGAATTCCACACTCTTTCGCAACTGCTAATACTGCAATGTGGTAAGTTCAGAATTGTGACTATCTTCCAAGTTTATCAGGCTAACATAATTTGACACAAACAGTATATAATGTAATCAGACCATTTAATGGTACTTAAAAAACACTCCAGACAGTACTGATTGTGGCCCAACTCAGCCTGTCATTCTTCAGTAGGTTGAAGTTGCACAGCAATGCAAGTCTGGATCTAGAGAAACTGAAGCCTGAGGAGATAACCTACAAATTCCAGTGTCACTGTCGCTACAGTGTACATTGGAAAAGACATGTGCCACAGCCCAGCAGATCATCCAAGACCACACTATAGAGTTCCTAAGTTAAATATCTCAACCCTCAATGAAAGATCTTTGGATTTCATTTGGTCTTAGGACTGCAATTTCAAAATGGTGTAAACTGTCAAGTCTGGATCGGAATCCCTTGGTTTGGTCCTCTTTGCGTGCATAAGCCAATAAGTCGTGAATTCTATGGTTATCTCAGCATTGCTTGCTTACTGTATATATGAACCATGTGCTCTTTGTGACTATAACATCAATGGTGTCACGACAATTCGTCTACCGATATTTCGTCTACGACATTTCGTCTACACATATTTCGTCTAACGACATTTCGTCTACAAAGTTATTTGATATTGTTACTTTAAAATGGAAGCTGGATTGATGAAAAAACTGTTTCCCTAAATGGAAGTGGGATTGATGAAAACATTCCTGTGTTGAAATAGAAGCTGGATTGATCTAAATAATTTTTACCGTAAATAGAAGCTGGATACCAAGTTAGATGCCTTGTTTGTAGCACCAAGGGTACAAGTACCATAATTAAAAAGTTTGGTTACAGCTGTTACTAGGTGTGGAATGATAGAATGTCTCAATAATGATGATATGACTGAATATGAGCCTGTGCAGCGATTGTTTTGATTTTAAATACTTCTACAACATATTTGTATACAGCATGTTCCTGTATCATGTGTTAATGCATCTTGAGTGTTAAATAAGCAGTATCAGGAGCCACGGCACAACTACACATTAAGTGAATTCTTGTGCAAGTGGGTCACAAAGTAAACGGGACTGCATTGTACATACACATATACAAACATGAAGCACATTAAACTAATTGCATTTAATAAAGCAAAAATTAAAATAGAACAATGTTGTTTTAAAAACTAACTGCTGTTTTACTTTGTGACAAAAAGTACAATACATCAACATAAAATCACATAGGTGATGTACCCTAGCTATCTAAGACCAGTACTTCTGACAAAGTTTTAAGAGGCACTACATTATTGCCAAAACAAATACATTCAAACAACTTGTACATGCATGCAACCACTTACAACTGTTTTCACTAAAATCTATCCCTGTTTAAAGTATTGTATTGTATTTGAACACTTGTTATAGCGCCCCAACCAGATTTCCCATTCAGAGGCGCTCCCGACTACTGCGCGAACGCTTCGGAGTTTCACGCCTCGAAGCGCATGAGCAATTGCGAGTGAAGGACTTGCCCAGGGTCCCTACGCCGCGACTTTTGAGGTGGATCCGAACCCGCAACCCTCCAGCTGCAAGGCACCGAACATACCCCTACACCACCGCGCCCCAATTGTATTGTGATGTGTTGTATTGTGTGTTGTATTGAACTCCACGTTTATAATGCGACCGAGCCACCCGCAGTAAAGATCCGAGAAATTAATCTCTGATAATTCGACCCGACCGGGAAGCGAACCCGTATGCACCACCATGCAGCAGACGCCTGCTAGAAACATGATATTGATCCAACTATACAAGAAGAAAAACTCCAACCTTACCACTATCTCCAATAACTACAATGCATTTGTTGTAGAAAATCTTCTGCACGTCCTCTGGATGGAATCTATATTGGCCAAACATCTTGGCACGAATCCAACCAACACCTTCAAAATCAACAGCTGTTCGGAATTAGTTCGCCATCACAGGTGTAGACTTGTGGCATTCAGTCGCCATCACTTTTTGGCCCTGTGCTGTATTTTTTGTGACATGCAAGTGTTTGGTTTGCAGCAAGTTAAAGCAACAAAAATGAACAGTGTGCTCTCACATACTTAACTACGGCTGTGTTCTGATGATATCTGCGAATTACCTTAAGGAGGCGGGCACAAAATACTAAATTTTTATATAGGAGAAGGGAGGTTGGAAGGTGGGAAAAGGGAGAGTGATGGGGAGGGAAAGGGATTGTCACCACCACTCTGTGGGGCAAGACTCCAAAAACTCTGGTCACAGTCCGCAGAACATAAACATTCTGAGATATAGGGCCCAAATCTGCAACTGGGGCCACTGCGGCTAAAATAAATGGACAAGCTTTTAAAAAATAAATATGCATGTTTGGTCACTCGCAAAATAGTTACATGCCTTACACAGAACTGCATTAACAAATTATGTGCATAATGTTGGAAACTGTTTTAAAAAGTAGATTTTGTAGTAGAAACAAATTTGAACAGTGGTATAATTTGGATTTTAATCCTCGCTCACGCAAAACTACACTTTTAAGAGACATCTCTTTTGCATAACATTCCAACGACAATAATGCACTTTCGCTCAAGTGTCACCGACTAAAAGAGACATCACATTTTAGCGTCTTCCTTCACTCTAAATTTTCACGACTTACAACTTTTGCAGATTTCGTCGTTGCTGGAAAATTCGTCTTTTAATAACCACCGACTCGTGACTATCAACGTCTATTGGAATCGGCCATTTTGATTTAAATCAGTCGCGGGATCCTTGTTTCCATTGGTGGAAAATTTCAACGATGAATAGCCTACAGACTGTAACAACATTTTCATGACCATGAAATTTTTGTCTATGGTTCTTGTGATGTTCCAATATAAATGTTAACATTTTCGCAGTAACACTAGAATTCTGTATATTACTCAAATAATAGCATTACTGCTAGGCAACATAGTATTGGGATTTGTGGTCCGTTGCTATGGAACTCCCTACCTTATAAGGATCTTACAAACTTACCCACTGTTTATCAATTTAAACGAAAACTGAAATTCCATCTTTTGGCTTCACTTGCATAAGTTACTTCGTGGTGATTGCATAAGATACTATGTGCATGCACTGTTGTGTTAATAACTTAATATGTCACAGGATTGCTAACGTTTGATGTGCTGTTATCAACCTTGTGAGGAGCCTTAAGCTCCCAGTAGAATTAAATATTGACACTCTATCATATGATTGCATTGTATTAAATGGTGACCATCAATATACTAACTGATTAATGACTGATGTAAATAGGGCAACCCTGATAGCGGAACCATATGTTCCTTTGGGTTTACCCATTGACACCCTGTATACGATTGCATGAACTATGTGTCTGTATTGTTATCATGGTGGTCAATAAATATATTGATTGATTGATTGATTTCGAAACAGCTGCAGCATGAAGACTTCGTTTTCCAGCCAACACTTAGGCTAGGCCTACTGTGTTTATGAGTTGAATTCATCAATAATTATTAGCCTAGCGTCAAAATGGGGTAGGCCTTAAGTGAAGGAAAGAGTCACAAACAAATTAATAAGCCGTAAACTATTGTATTATTCTGTGCTTGATTGCTTCCTCCTTTTAATATCGCCTTATGCTGCGTCTTTATTAACGCTCCACCTTTTTGATCTGCGCGCTTTCAACAGGCTTATTTAACCACCACGCAAAGATTTCGGATATGGCTCAAAGGACTGGCTTATTATCTCTTGTTAGAGCTTTAATTATAATTGCAAAGCGTGCATAGCTTTTTTCACAGCGTCAAAAGTTTCTTGTGTTTTCAAATTCAGTAATTTGTTGCAAATAATTATGATATGTCGATTAGGGGGCGTGGCGCATTGGATAACATCTGGCAAAGTGACCGAGAGGTACCGAGTTCGAGCCCCGTTGGGCGGATATGCTTTGTGTTTGCAGGCTGTCTGTTCTGTTAGTAGTTAAGATTTGTGTCTTGTGAATTGCATAATTGTACACTGTAACCGGTTGCGGTGTGTCAACCGGATTGTTGAATAAACGAAAATATATTATTACATTACGACAACAGAAATGTAATAGTACGCTAGCGCTACAAAAACTCACTCAAATAAAATTAGTACACGTATATTTACTAAACATTTTAAACATTATTTTTTAGTTATCGATGCATTAAAATTAATCAAGTTAAAAAGATAATATTTTAACATGACTTTTTAGTAAATATAAAAATAAATAATTGAACGCTGCGGGATGACAAACACGTAAATCTCGAACAACCCCAAAAAAAGAGACAATCGCCTTAGTTGCAATACGTGTTAGGTTCGTAATAAAGTTTCTGCCTTCGGCTTAGACCAAGACGGCGCTTAACCTGTAATTATATAGATATTACCGTCGCGTTAGCCAAAACTACTGCGGTCATTTTTCTTAGAAAAAGACTTAAGTAACGACCTTCTGCCCAAAAATAAGTCTTTCCTTATTCATGTGTTCTACTGGATTTTTAGCATGCAAGCAGTGTTTGCTTCGTTAAAAACAGTAAAATCGCAGTACAGCTGCTTCATATTTAACTGCTACCGCAATGCATTAATTCTGTGGTCAATGGTAAATTAGTTACGACATTTTTTAACGTCTTTGACTTTCTTACTGGTTTTAATGCACACCCTCCTCCAGCGCATGTTTAACTTGTAGCCATTCTGTTAGAATGGTTATTCGGATTTGGCGGTAATTTTAGAGTAGGCCGTTATTATCCTAAAATTACTTGGCATCGTTGAAGTGACGAATTAGGTTATGTTAAAGTTTACTATTTTTAATCGGACACGGATTTATTAGTAACATTGCAAATGCTGTTTTGTCGGCGTTTTGGCTTACCCTGCCAGGTGCGATTTAATCATTATTTCGGAAATCATGAATGGCGGATGTTGTTTTGTAAGATCGCTCTGCCTTATATTAGTTACTTAAATGATTAGCAATAATTATACGAAAAGACTGAGTATAATTAAACGACTAACTTTACGTAGAAGAAGCGGATAGAGTAGTTTTGATGTTTATGTAGAATGTTAGGTTGTAGGTGAATGGTAATCGTTTGAATAGCAATAAGTCTTTTAATGATATTATGAAACATGGTTATACTATTATGGTAAGTAAATTATTAAACTGTTTTCTACCTCTGACTTTGACTGATATTGACTTTAATGACAGTGACAAGTTTGTAGAGTAGCTTTTGTAGCTGCCATACATAACAGATTTGGTTGTGTGATCCGATCGCTTCGTATTTTCTTACAAAAGGATTGAATTATTGATTCCGGATGGTGTAGCCTTCTACTAATGTACTCGTGGCCACCAAAGGTGTATGGCAGTATTGTCATCGCGGTGTTGCTGTGTGATCATCGTAAACACCAGCCACAAATCTCTTTTGAAAAGATCGCATTTTAGCCATTATGTTTTACAATGATTTGTAATCGCGGGAAAGAACTTTTTGACAGCTCACTGCATTCCTACTTTCCGCAGTTGAAGTTAATAGGGTTATCTTAAGCTATTGTCCCAAATTCGTAAATAATGACCACACAAATGTCGGATATAATTAGGAAGTCTTCATAATAGATCACAAACTTTACCAAGTCTTAAGGAAAGGTTTCGGGGTCAGCCCGAATCCCCGAAACCGAAACGCTGAAAACAGACAAAAGCCCGATTTCCCGAAAACAGTTTTCTAGAAAGCGGCCGAGCTATTCAAAGTTAAATTGTAAACATGACATAGACTTAGCGTGGCCTTCATGTATATCGATATACTGCCTTTTCAAATATGTATTTGTTGATGATATTCATTCGGGTCGGACTTAGAAAATCAATTCGGGGATCCAGCCGAAATGCCTTTCGGGGATTCAGGTTTCAGGGATTCGGCCCGCACCCAAGGTTTCATATTAAAGCAGTTTATATACTAGTATTATACTTCACCATTTGTGTGTATTTAACATTACTTTTGGAGTGTCTAAATTTCTAAACATCAACAGCATGTTTTAAAAACAATTTTGTTCATGTTTTATATGCAGTAATTATAAGCAGACTAAGATTTGTTATCAAACTAGTCTAATACATTGGTTTTAAACTTTTTCATTATGGACCAGCGTAAACTATTTGTACGTGTCCACAGACCAATAGATTCTGTTGAATCTCATTGTTTTGAACATTTAAAATTCCAAAAATAACAATGAAAGCACACCAATGGTTAAGCAGCGCACTGTTTGAATGCAGATCACCTGAATGGTTCTATGTTGAGTCTAATCTGATGGTGTCTCCAGTGCTATGTTGATCTATTCATTTAGATTATTTGAGTTGAAATGCATTTGCCTTTTACCACGAAGCTCTGGCTGAATTCCCAGCAGAGATATCAGGGTTGACCGTTTCGTTATTGATCAAAATACACCAGAAAGTGTTGATCTCGAGAGAGCCATTTATCTGTGAACAGAGACTCATAATAAATGAGCACTTAGCTTCCCATAATTTGTCTGTACTCATCTGACTTGAGTGAGTACGTTCGATTATTTTGATATCATACCAGCAGAACAATACCTGCTTTTATTCAGATATCCATACATGTTTGAGATTAGGGTAAAATTATTACTTAATAAATTGACCAGATAGAGTCATCACAAGTAAATGAGGGATTGGAGTGTGCAGATAAAATTGGTTTGCATGTTGGTAGACCTATATCTCTTGACTACATTTCTATTGTCTTGTAAATCTAGCTTCAAGTAACCCATTCAAAGTGTGACTATACTTTAATTGCCAGAATAACATACTGTACGTACATTATCAAAAATGACAATGGACACACACCGTACGCATATGTTTAATTGTAATTGCAGTTGCACTGTTGAAAGTGAACAAAATCCATTTATGAAAGAATCGGTGTTCCATACACACTTCCGTCATCATCGTCATCTTAGTTGTTTCCTTATGTTTGATTTTGTTGACTTTTGTTGTGCTTAATGTTCTGTACTTTATTTTCATCATGAACTGATGTCAACATAATTATGCCAACATACAGCATTACAACGTATGCATACGTACAAATGTTAGAGAAAGAAATAACGTACGTTCTGTACTTATGGTCGCAGAATGATCCAATTTTTGTCTTTTATTGGTTCACGGTTATATGACAGTTACCGTCATTCATTTTAGTGATGATTAGTGTAGCCATAGACTGGATTTTTATTCTGCTGCAATAAGATCTTATGTATTTGAAATTGGAGTCCGAGCTTACTGTACTGGAATCAAATCTTATCCTCTTGGAATCTAATACTGTCACACTGGAATGAGGTAACCTACCTGAATCATAGAATTCTAAATTCTATGATTGCTTGAATTAGATCATATGTTAAGTCCTCATAAATTGTATCCTGTTGAAATCGGATTGTATCCTATGGAGTCTGATCCTTTCCTGCTGGAATGAGATCATATCAACACTGTAATTTATTCTGTTGAAAGTTGAAATAGATCTCGTGTTTTATTGAATCAGGTCTGCATACAGTTCAATCAACTGTGTTTTCAGCGTATAAACGGGACCAAGTGTTATTTTGTCTCTGTTTATAGCTAATTAATCAAGTACTCTGTATGTTGCAGTGTAGGTTGCCCAATGCCCATGTGCAGTATTTATTGCTTGGACATTAGGTATATGTTGTGCTGCCTTGTACTGTTTATACTCCCACATGCACAGTGTGCACTGAACACATGTGGGCACACTTCTTTATGTATTAGGCCAAAAAACACATAATGGTGTGTTTCCGGTAACAGAGTTAAAAAAAACTGGGTAGGTAGCCATGAAAATAATTTTCTTGTTCCTAAAATAATTTTATGCAGTGATTGCCTGCCTTTCGCCACCATTATTTCCATTGAAAGACCGCTAGTTTCCGAACGTCTCTGCTTCAGTGAATGCACCTATAATGTCGCGATTCTGCATCTCCGGCATGCAAAGGGGCCGAGGATGAGCTTAATGTACCGTATGTGAAGCAAAAAAAAAAAGTATTTTTAAATTTACCAAAAAAAAAATTTTATCTGAAAAATTTTCCGTAAAAAAACACTTTTTCAAAATTTTCCGAGTCGCATGAAAAAATTGACTCGGTCGCGTTACCGGAAACACACCATTATTTTGTTTTGGCCTTAAATGTATGCACACACAAACAGTCACCCACACATGCAATGTGGGATATAGTCTTCATTTTGTTGCCATGATGAATGACATGTTCTTGTAATCCTAATAACAAATCTTTCTATGCTTGCCTGCCTCTCTGTATCTGTCAGTCTTAATCTTGTCATGTTGTCTCAGTCTCATTTCCTATATACATATACAAGACTTACAATATTTAGGTCCTTGTATTCCAGAGCCTATTTGTTTTTACTATACATGCCATATGCTATAGCATAGTCTGGAAGCTTTCCTGTTTACCAACCTAAGCCATGTTATCTGAAGGACTCCTCAACTAACACTTGGTCAATGAAGGAGTAACATGAAGAGATTTTGAGAGAGCCAGACTTTACTTTCTAAGTCGTGGCTGGCAGTGTTGGCTTATCTGTGTGCAGCAAGAGATGACTGTTACTAAATTAATTCCCTCCTTGAGATTTCTTTGGTATAGATCTGCTATCCCCAGCTGCAGGGAATTAGAATGTCTACGGCTACAACAGCTCAATTATTGTCTGTTCAACAGATTTTTAACCCAGCTATGCATGAGCAATTAGTCAGCATACAAGCCAACACAGTCATGCAGTATAAATAGCAAGAACCTATTTGGCTAAGTTGTTTATCTTGTCATTTCTTAAAAGCTGTCCTCCGTGTACTTTTGTGGTGCTGTTACAAGTGATATAGGATAAACGTGTGGTTAAGGTACTCAGAATTAGTTGAATGGTTCAGAATTGAGTTATGTTATTGTAACTAACTTGATGTGGTTGCTCAATGCTCACTGAGGGTATTTTGACTCCATGCACTGGAATTGAAACCATGTGAAATTAATGGTAAAGGTAATGGTATGTGGATTGCTAGATATTAAGCGAAAGGATTGTTGGATTATATTGCAATGATTATTCTGTGTTGTGCCTTCTGCATATAAGGGATAGTACTGTACTTGAGGTCATTTGCTTAATAAACTGACCCCATTTCTCTAAAACACGTTTAAGCTTGTCATGATTCCGACTTCTTCTTCACGTTCTCTGCCCTCAGGCAGGTTCATATGTCCAACGACGCCATTTTTCTCTATTCTCTGCTTCTCTTTTCAGTCCGCTGTATCCCTCCTCTGCCAACATCCAGTCCAGTAGCATTGTTCTTGGCCTACCTCTCATCTTTTCCCCCCTCCATTCTTCCCTCAATGATGTCTCTTAGTTTTTGTTTCTGTTTTCTTTTTAGCGACACCCTACTAAGAGACATCATCATCATGATTCCGACTACTATTTATTTATTATCACAAATATTGCTATTCCAGTGCCCAATTATACACGTCTCAGGCCCAGTGGAATAACTGGAAGTAATTGTAAGGAAGTAACCGATTGGTTAGAGCGCTTGGCCTGTAACATGAAGAGTACGGGTTTGAGCCTCGCCCGATACAGTTACTTGTAGGGACCTCGAGCAAGTTCTTGTCTCACAGTTGTTCAGCGCCATTGATGTTCGTCATTTGAACTTTGGAGGGAGGGCTATATCAAATACAGTTGTATTATATTGTATTAAGTCTCATGGAACAATCTCATGAATCAAATGGATTGTGAGTAACTTTGCCTCTAAGATGCCCAGCTGTGCTTCAGTTTGTGGCTCTGTGCATTGCACAATATGATAGTACAATGCTTAGAACTTTGGTTGTGAAGATTTTTAGACTGTAGATGTGTGCCGAGATGAATTAGCTTTATTTTCTGTTCTGTTGGTCTTTATGCGTGGTTTGTTCTGTGCTGATTTTTTTATGAAATGTATTTTTGTTTCTGTTTTCTTTTCTTAGAGTTCTCTTTAGTTGCAACGAAACCAGAAAAGCAATTTTTAGATTTAGCTGGAAGTCGGGAGAGTTCCAATGTATTTGGTATGAATTTGCAGATACTTAAGTATTTCACGGCTGAAGTAACTACTAACAGAGAACTGCTGTGGTTCCCTTCTTGTCAGATTTAAGAACTGTAATTTAAGTGCTTTTTAGTTTCTCGGTGCTTATTATGGAACATTAGTTTAAGTTACAAATGATAAAAAGCTGGTATATATGATCATTAATTGATGAGAATTTTGACATTTGATAACTTGTGCCAACATATTTCATTAAAATTAAACTGTGCAGAGATTTTATATTTTAAAATAAAACATTGAGCTCTTTCAAATTACAGAAAATTGCTGCAAATAATGACTTTCTAAGTATTATACTAGTTATCTATGAAAAATATACATGCTGAATAGAAATGGGTGTGTGCTTTAATTTCATTTAAATGTTACAATAAAAGGCATTTACAACACTAATGACTAGGTAGGTAGTCTCAAATTGAACCGTATGCCAACTGTAGGTTTTATGATATTCAGAGATATTTTATTTCCATGGAAACACTCCATTTTATCTCCATAATTCCCAAGAATATTTGAGATAAGGTGCATGTGCAGGTCATTGAAAATGTTAAGCTGAACTGCAACAACAGCGTTCTCTGTTTTCTCGTTTAAGAGGTGTTGCTTCTAACAGAATGGTCACTGTTGTGTGTTTAGTGTATTTGCATGGATAGTGGCTTTGCACTGGTTTTGAATCTGATCTTTTTCAAGTACAGGACTGATGCATTACTTAAGAAAGCAGTGGAATTCATTCCGGACAACTCATCTTTATAATTGATGCAATCACTGTTGAACTTTTCACATTACTAATCTTCATTATTGTTCCAGTATCCTCATCTTCATCATTACCATATTCTTTCTCGTCACCATTTTATCGTCTCAGATTGTGTTATGAATTGCCCACTGTCAACTTCCTCAACTGTATCCTAGAGCTTCATTTTCACTTTTGTCATATCAATTTGTGTTCTCTATTTAAATTGCTGGTCTGGATAAAGACTGGTCAAATACAGATCAGACACACCAGAACTTAATCAGTGAAATTAACAGCTGTGTTGTTGTAAACTGTTCTTTATCTCTGGAGTTGGGCAGGGGGCGCTTCTGAGTAGGTCTCTCGGAGGGGCACTATGTAAGTCCTCTGAATGAATAAATAAATAAATGGATCAGTTTCACTGCAAAGCTTAACTAAAACCAACAGGTCATGTGAAATGTTTTTTGGGAAGCTATATGACTCGCCAGTATAGTCAGTCTGACTCAACAGTATAGTCAGTCGAAAGCTTCTTAGCATTCTTAGATGTTGCCCAGTGGTCTAGTTGATAGGGTGATTGACTTGTGATCTTTGGCTGGAGAGGTATGTTAAGGCCTGGAGCAAGTTGTTCACACATGATTGCCTCTGTTAGAAGCAGTAGAACTGCTACTGGTATCTTGTCTGAGCTGAGCTTTCAATGCCCAAGGACTGTCTATGAACTTGGGATTCATTTCTGGTCAGATCAAGGTCTCTGAGAAGGCACTGAGGAATTCACTTTGCCCAGTTAGTTTAGTTTGGTTTATGGCATTGTTGTTTTTGTAATTTAATTACTGCAGGACAGAAAAATTGATGCAGTGAAAGTTGCTGAAATAATACAGAGGAGTAGTAGTGGGAATAGGGGTATGAAGCAAAGAGTAATTAAAGGGATAGGGTTACAACCGTAAATGGAACCAAGTACCAAGAATGGAATAGAATGGATAAAGTCATGACACAGTACTAGCAAAGGAATGCAATTGGTTTCAATAAAGAATATTTCTATCTATATATCTATCTATCTACGTGTACAGTGCAAGGCAGTTGTAGTTTTTTGTGACCAGAGTATTACAGTTAGAGTTTTCTGTAATTATAGTACATGTAGTACAGGTAAAGTTATAGCATTCTTAATTAGCATGCAAAATGCTGACTCAATCTGGAAATTTTTAAGGTTTGAACTGAAATACATAGCATTGTAGATAACACAGTTGTGTAGACAGTATTGCTGTAGACAGTATTGCGAAATGTAGCTTTCTAGATCATGTTATAGGAGATAGCATTGTTCAACTGCTCCAACTCAACTGACTTCATTCCTATTGATGCTGTTCATCTGGATAGGGTTTATTGATCCAGGACTTGTTGTTTGATGTTTGCTATTACTGTAGAAATTAGCTTTCTCTAAAAGGCTTTGATTTCATTGATTTCCTGTTTCTTTGCATAATTGCCTCTGTGCCCTCTTCAACCATGTGCGTGCATGCTGTGTATGTATGTATGTATATTCGTTTATATGTGGCTTGTGCAATTCATTTGTGATGTTAGAATAAATTTCCGACAGTATGATGCATTCTAGATGATACACTTTGATATGATATGATGCACTTGAGGTAGTGGATTCTGCATGATGCATTTTGATATGATGCATTTTATAAGATGATGCATTTTAGATGTTGCAGTGAGACATGATGCATTTTAGGCGATGCATTCAGAAATTGATGCATTTGCATTCGGGAAATGCATTGTAGCAAACACAGGCTTTGTTGTTGGGTGTTGGGACTGTTGGCTTTGCATAATTAAGTAGTCCACCAGGTTCTGAATGTCTCACTTTTAGCAGTGAATACATCAGAGTTGGATAAAGTTCTAATCAATTACAATCTCATCAATTAGCTTATCGATTGGCTAAACAGCAAATTCTAATCCTAATCGATTAGCAAGATTTTGTTAATGCTAATTCTAATCGATTAGCAAATTTCAGTAGCTAATTCTAATCTAGTTAACCAATTTAACTAATTGCTTAGCTAATTGATTAGACATTTTAGACAAACAGCTAATTCTAATTGATTAGCTGCACAGAATTTGCTAATTCTAATTCTAATCGATTAGTAATTTAACTAATCATGCCCATTGCCCATCTCTGAAGTACATGAAGGGATGCAGATCCTTGAGTATGGGATCCCTGTCTCCTATGATACACTGGTCAACCACTGTTAATTAACCCAGTCAGTTGTTGACAGTTTGTTCACCCTAGATAGACCAACACAAAATCTGTGCTGGTGTAGAACGCTCAACATGCAGATGGACTTTGTTTAAAGCCACGAATTTTGAATGCAATACACTTTCTGGCAACACATGTTCTGACAATAATGTGCAAATACTGTGGAGTGCCGGATGTTAGATCTGTCCCATTCATTCAACAAGTTCACCTGTAATATGATTTAGGTCTACCTGTGCCTTTGAGAGCTTTTAAAGAGATGCTATAGGTAAAAGCTCAGGTACTTTTATAGGTATATATGCACATAGCATGCTATAACGTCTAAAGAAACAAGACAGACCAAGTCTGCATTGGATAGACAACATAAATGAGGACATAAAATCACTCGGACTATGACAAATGACCGAGGACAATGGAGATCATTTATTTGTATCCATCACTGCCAAATGGCTATTGTCAGGAACTGATAACGACGATGATGATTATGTTGAATGTCTATATGACTATAGCAGGCTTGGTGCTGTGGAAATGATTCTGGAAAGTACTGTGAAGGCAAGTCAAGGTTGGATAAAGTGTTTAAAGGTATAACCAGTGTAAATGATTAACTCAGCACTCCACAATTTGGGGGCAAGTATTTGAGTAACATCACAGGTTGGGATTTAGAATGTAGGTATCTGTTTGTTGGATTCCTGGGTTGTGTTTCTACTTCAGCCTTCAAACTGACCACACTCCTGAGGAATTTGTATAAAGGCGTGCATATAAGAGACTAAGAGAGTGTGTGTATAGGCTATAGAGATTGCATATAAGAAAGTGTGTTGTATTGCATATTTGTTTATTTTACAATCGCATTGGCATTACACAACACATTGCAATAACCAGATAGTAATAAAATTATAGCAATTGTACGTAATATACAATAGACATTGGGTGAAATTGTTTGTTTCGTCTGTACTGTAAGTTTATGTCTAAATTGGTATAGCATGTGTATAATTTTCTATGTATGTATGGATGTATGTTTCTGGACAGTGGACTATATTACTATTGTCTATAGTGCATTTTAAAGAACCAAAGGATCAAAAGTAGTGCTCATTGCATAGATCTAGTGACAGTGCAGGTACACGTATAGGGAGTGTTTGCTGTTTGCTTATGGATGTTTGCTTATGGATTTCGGTGATTATAGGAGCTAGTTTAATATAGAATCAGATTGGACGGGTTGATCAGTGTATATTATGTAAATTTAGCCTTTGATCATGAGCAGGTTGAATGTGAACTCATACCTGTGGGATAGACTGGTCCAAACTTACATGGGGAAATATATTTTTCAAAATATGCTGCTCCACAAGGCTGCCCCTGTTACACTTGACTAGAAGACTCTGTGTTGAAAAAAATTGAAGAGATCTGAGCATGTTTAGAGGTCGCTAGGTTTTGACACTTTTTGTAGAAATTGCAAAAATTGCGCATCTGACGCGTTAATAGCCGCATTATGAATTAAAATTAGCACCCATGAACACCAAGGACCATCTTTCTAAATCATGATCAATATGCCAACTGTATTTAAGTAAATAAAAGAATAAAAGCGTATTTACAAATAAAACACTTGTTTCAAGTTCTTTCTGATAGATAAACGGTTGTTGGGTTATAGCTAATTTTTAAATTTTACATGCCAATTTCAAGTCATTACCATTCTTTCATATAGGCTACCATTGGATTGTTCAATATTGCTCTGTATGCTGCTAACTTAGTATGATTCGAGTATGATTCGAGTTTTTTATCTGTGAGGCCAGCCTTGAATTTGAAATAAGCTTACAGCACATGTTTTTTCACTTTCTGCAATAAAAGCTCGTACTTTACAAAACGGCAGCTATGGTGAAACTGGCATCAACAAGGAGTTCCTCACAATGTTGTCTGTTAGGGATGCCTGACAAACATTTTCTTGGGTCTGAACTCCCAAAAATTGGTCAATCCTGAGGAATTTCATATTTCATTACCAGAATAGACTATAGCATTTGGTGAGGCCACGAAAGCAACAATAGTCGGAGGAGGCTAGAATCCCCGCACAGTGTGTGGATTCGGGTGTTCGCAAACTGTGGAAGTTGTATGAACACAAATTTGTGCTGATTCAAGGAGTTACAGTTTGAGTTCGATTTAATTAACTCTTTCAGTCATCATCTCCGCTATTTCTTAAAGCGTGTCACTGAAGACATCGAGGCTGCTCTGGTAATACAATCTTATTTATCCACCTAATCCGCTCTCCATATAGCGTCTGGACAGGAAATCCTTCGACCACCAGACTCCACTGGAAGAGTATGTCACAAGGAGATCTTTAAAACTGCTTGATCTTTTTACCATCCAGGGTCAAGAACAACCCACAGCCTTCCTATCAAAGTCCTTTACTCCCTGACCACTGGACCCTACTTCCCAGTCGATGAAGGCAAAATGTCAAACTGTTGATGGTCGTCAATGACTGCGCAGAACGTGGAGTGGCTCTGATCCATTCTTACAATCATATACTAAGGATGAGTCACAGAAAGAATACTTGCTGCAACTTGTCTCCAGTCATCGGACAAAATTTTCTGTTCCAACAAAGGCAAAATTTTGAAATAATAGTAGGTTGCGGGTTTTCCAGCACTTCAATGACGGGATTTATGCAGACTGGATTACTTCTTTGATTATCCAAAATTATATTTTATTACAAACGTAGTGCAGCTTGACTAAGCAGTAACACTGCTGTATATATTTCTAAATTGGGCTGTTTATTTTTCAAAATAATAACTGACTTTAAAATAATTTATAACCGATTTGAAAAAAATCAAAATTATACATGTTTTTTGACAAGTTCATACGAGCTATAATATGATTATGGCAAAAGTCGAAAAACATAGCGACCTCTAAACATAATCAAATCTTTCCAAAATTTTGCATACAGACTCATGTTTTCATGTGTAACAAGGGCAGCCTTGTGGAGCAATGTATTTCCACCTTTTAATTTTTTGGACCAGGCTACTGTGGGACTGTATAATCATTTGCTTTAAAAATTATTTTGTGGACCTTGGGAAACATTTAGAATCACTGATACATATACATTAATGCTGATTAAAATCTAGTTATGCGGAATATGAGTGCTGAGTTTTTTTACACGGAAGTTGACATAAGCAGGTTAAGTGGGGAATTCATATTTCCACTGTACCGGGTAATTTGGGCTTGGCTCTTGCTTCACAGATGAATGGTCTTAACCAGCTGTGGGCTTTGGTTTGGTGTAGGGCTGAAGGCGTTGATTTCTTAGCTTGGCTTTTTACACAGTGATAGGGCTATGCTGTGGTAGTCTAAGTTACAATACACAATGGCTCTACCAAGTGTTAGTATGTGTTTTTTATGCTTGATTCTTGGCCATGTTTAATCTTAGTTGATATTTTAAATTTGTCTGCATGGTTGTACTAGGTATAGCTGTTCAGCATTGTTCTTACATCAATCTTGATCTGTTTGTGAACTATGTTATAATTAGTTATTCCGGAAGTCTTCTAGCACATCAGGGAATTTCCTATGTTGAATACTATACTTTGAATTGTAACTTGAAATTCTTCCTGCTTTAACTTGTGATATTGCTGCAGTTAAGTTCATCTGATATGTATACATGCATATAGTTAACTAGGTTAAGGCTGCTATGTATCTATAGATGTATTATGTATTGTTGGTTTTAAAAATGTACTACAGAAATAACTTATTCTCAGAGCCTCTGATAATACCTAAAAGATGTTTAACTGGAGAAAAACCAAGAGGTTCAACTGCAGCTGTACAAATTGTAGTCCCCGGTTAGCGGTCCAGCTACATTTGGAGTGTAGTACTGGACAAAAAGTCCAATGGAATGCTTGCAGTACAACGATTTACGCTGAGTTGGGTTCCAGTATTTAAAGCTTTCGATTTTGGGGAGCCCTGTTAAGTAGGGAGCTATGGGTGTGCAGAGGAGTCAACCAAATTGAGATCTTGATCCCTGAAGAGAAAGGAGAAGCGGATCTTGGGGAAGACCACGGAAGAATTTGCCAGAGACTGTCAGAGATGACTTACGACTTGAGGTGGTTGGGGATTCGTAGGACAGGAGCAGGCTGGAAGACTGGCAATGGATGGAGACTAGTGGAGAGGCTGCAGACCTGCACGGGAAGGACTAAGTACTGTGGATTCAGCACATCACATCTGCTAGTCCTTCACAATCTCAGTTCTGTGCTGATTGAGGATTTAGTAAGTAGAGGCCAGATGGTCCTCAACCAATGAGAACCCTTCCCTCCGCCATAGTGGACAGCTGAAACCCACTGATGGTGATCATTTGATGTGTTCATTTGATGCATTTGCAAGTAGAGATGCCTGTGCTGCAGAAGCCTTGATAAATTAGAGCCATATCTCATTGGCTGTATGAAACCGGATGACCTTTCTTCAGTGATTTGCAATTCATATATTTAATTATAATGCTGTACCAAGAGAAAATCATAATCAATAAAGTAATCTGTTTGTGGATTCTGTGACTTCCATATTGGCATGTATTGTACACGTAATATTGCAGCTAGTGTTATGAGGCTGTTGCAGTGCCTTTGAGACTGTTATTTAACTGTGGGCTTTGTGAATGTTTCTTTAATAATGAGTACAGAGTATGGGTCTTTGTTATGCAATTGCACAGTGCTGTTTTCACCTGTGTTGACTGCTGGTGACTGTTGTTTCTGGGCCACAGGGTGTTTGCTCTTAACTGTGTGTGGGTTTTCCCGGTTAGTCATTATTATAGTCATGTTAATTGTTTATTCAGTGACTCCCAACTTAGGCCTGCATATGCATGCAAATCAAGTCCACAGAGAAAGTAAAGCTTTGAGAGTATTAATAGTGTTTTTGTTAGCACCTATGATTCACAGTACATTCACCTGTAAATCAATGCATATACGCATTTGATTTTCGAGCAATGAGAGAAGAGAAAGTTATGAGAAAGGGCCACCACCTTTGTATGCGGAAGTTCTAAAAATGAGTTTGAGGGCTTGGCTACTGTTGGTGTTGAAGAATAATCCACTTACTAAAAATACATCTAACTTATCAGTGATAACGACATATGTTCACTGGTGAAACTTTAAAAGTTGCGATATAAATAGCCACATACATGCATACATACATACTTGTGGCTATATACGAGGTGCTTGAGACCTGTAAGGCTTGATACATACATACTTACTTGTGGATATATATGAGGTGCTTGAGACCTGTAAGGCTTGATACATACATACATACATACATACTTGTGGCTATATATGAGGTGCTTGAGACCTATAAGGCTTGTGCATTTTTTATGAAAATTTACCTGTACTGGGTTAGATTTTATGTTGGCCTTGACACTACTGCTGCTAAGTAATACTCTGTAAAACCTTTTTGTAATTGTAACCACTTCAGTTTTACACCTGGTCTTACCTGTGTTGATTACCTTCAGAGTGAGACAGCTAAGGTAATATATTTTAATGCTGACCAGTGCTTGTTTTATATGCAAGAATTAACATCTGGCATATAAATCTCATATTTTCATTCACATTTGTACATATATATAAGATATATATGTGTGTGACACTGTGTGTGTATGTATATGTATAATATATATATACACATGTATATATACATATATATACATATATATACATACACATTTATATATTTATATATCATTTGGATAAGTGTTGTGTGTTGTTTGATTGCAGAAGGCTGGACTGTATCAGCCAAGTGTTTATCATGCCCTGGTCGTCATATTCCTCGAGTTCTTCAGTTGGGGACTTCTCATGTCCCCCGTCATATCGGTCAGTTTTTATACCTTCTGCCGTTCGCTATTTTATTAAGAGTCAAGAGCGCATAACATGGCTGGAAGCCAGCTAGTGCATCAGCCAATAGGATGGCTTAATATCCATCTTCCACTGCAACCAGCATTGGATGGTTTCAGTGCATATTTTAAGTGTATAACTACTGGGTCAAATGTCCCAGTAGTCTTAGGATTTGCCCGAGTAGTTTTAGGATTTGTCCCAGTAGTTTTGGTGATTTGCCCCAGGTAATACTTTACTTTCAATGTTAGTTTGAAAGTATTGCAGCAGACTTTGTCCCAGTAGTCCAAATCCGTTAAAATAATGCACTGGATGGTTTTGGTTTTTGTTCCAACATCGGTTGAAGACTCATTTGTTTGGTCTTTATTTGCGATGGTCAGTTGATGAGCCCCTCTGTAGAGGTTCTTTGAGATGGACACATATTATATTATATTATATTATATTATATTATATTATATTATATTATATTATAAAGAGGTGGACAGTGGCTGAGCTAACACATCAATTGGTGTTTCTCCTCTGTGAGCCTCTTCAAATCCCAGTCGCTCGTGAAATAGACGTAGCTTGTGTTGTGTAACTATGCGTAACCCTGGAGGGCATCAACTGCATTTTGAGTGCCACCTTAAATGTTATAAACAGACATTTTATATTGAGTTTTAAAAAATTATACAGAGTTAGAACTGTATTTCAAATTTGACGTTTCAATTGTTTGATATAATTTATAGTCGATTTTTTTACCGATACTGCGCTGGGTTTGTTCTGTTTCTTTGTGTACTTTGTTGTTGTGAAGTGTGGGCATTTGTCTTGCACTAAAAGATTACTTACTTGCTTACTCACATGTGTACATTATGAAGTACATATAAATGTTGGGTGGCATGGTGGAAGACGCCTTATACTGCTGTATCTCAAATCTCGATGTTTGGTGTGAATTGAAAAATTATATTGTCAAACCATGTAACTAGTAAAGGATGTCTAGGTGTAGAATTAGTTGCAGTGTTTGCCTCTCAGCTGAGATAATATCCGCCCAAACTAGGAAATATCTGCAGAATGTTATTGAAAAAGGTGTTTAATAATAAAAAAAATCTTATTATCGTACCTTAGAAATGGTAATTTTAAATGTGATTGTTATCAGTTCGTTGTTGTTGTATCTGTTGGGACATCCTCTAGGATTCATACTTGTATGCTTTTCGTGATGCCTTCCATTCCAAGTTTTGATGTGTGAATTGATTTCATATGTGACTCCAGGGGTCAAAACCCGTCACATGTCAGTTTCTGACCTTTTTATTCAGTCATATTCTACAAATGTTCTTCAAAATACTTTTTACAGAGTGAAAATATCTTTTTTCTAACTGAAGTTATGCTCCTTTGATTCTTGCATTTCTAATAGTATAGAGTGAGAAAATTGAATAAAAATTATCTGAATATTCGTGTCATCGAAGTCCTCATAATCCATTACTTGATTATGCTGCAATTTTGCTGGGCAATAGCGGGCTATATTCTGTATCAAACAAAGCAAATAGCATTAAAATCGGATCACTACTTTGCAAATTATGGCAAATTCATAGACAACTGCTGAATTGAAGAATATTCTATATTTATGACCCCTCTCGCCTGTTTCAGCTTCTAGCTCAATATCTAGGAAGCAACAAGCGACGGGTTTTGACCCCTGGCGTCACATATGTTCTAAAGCCTTAATTAAACAATATAAATTAAGTGTGTGGGCTGAATCTGTCTTAAGCAAAGGAATAAAATAGTAATGTACTCAAACAGACTGTCTTGTATTTACTGGTATTATTATGTACTGGCTATAATATTATAATATTTTAGCACTATAATAATATAATTTTAATTAATATTTAGCATTATTGTACGATGTATGTGTGGTATATATAAATATTAGTAATGTTCGTTTTCTCTGTGCTTTTAGGTTCTTGATGAAACATTTGGCAAGGATGCATTTCTGTTGAATGGTCTCATTCAGGGAGTCAAGGTCTGTCTGTCTGGGCTTTCTTTAGATTCAGTACACTGTTGAACCATGCTTTTTAAGACGGTTTGAAATTAGCTATTCGATTGAGAGGCAAAAAAGAAAGATTATTGTTGAACTTTTGCGGCCAATCGATTAAAGAGTGGTGAGGCCAAAACAAAATAATGGTGTGTTCCCGGTAACCCGACCGACTCACTTTTTTGCCGCGACTCGGAAAATTTTGTAAAAAATTTTTTTTTTAACGGAAAATTTTGTAAAAAAAAAAAAAATTTCCGGAAAATTTAAAAAAATTTTTTTTTTTTTCCTACTTCACATACATTAAGCCTTTGCATGCCGGTGATGCAGAATCGCGACATTATAGGTGCATTCACTGAAGCAGAGACGTTCGGAAACTAGCGGTCTTTCAATGGAAAGAATGGTGCCGTAAATTACAGCAATAAAAGGGCTACAGTGTGGAGTTTGGGAGTGGGAGGTAATAGACTCGAAAGTGGTGGATTTTCTCAGGGTAATTTGACAGGGTTATTTCACAAATCTGACCCCCATATTCATTGTATCAGAAATACCTATTATCGTACGTGCCATTATAAAAGTAAAGCCTCTTAATAGCAATCAGCCTACTTAACAACCTCCGTAGCATTCTACTTTCATAGCAGACAGCCTACTTAGCAACCAAGCTTTGTAGCAAGCAGCCTCTATGTCAGCCTCATTAGCAACCAGTTTCAAAGTCAGACTTGGCCCCTTTAGCAACCGCCTTCCTTAGCAACAGTTATCCTTAGAAACTGTCCTGCTTAGCAACTGCCTTCATTAGCAACTAGTCTCCTTAACAACCAGTCTTCATAGCATCCAATCTGCGTAGCAAGCAGTCTCCTTAGCAGACGACGTTAGGAACCATATTTCTTTCTATGCAGCGTTAATAATATTATAACAATAAATGGGCTCAATGTTTCCCATGGACAATTTACACACATGTATGATGTTGAGGAGATAACAGACACCGAAAAGTCAGCGATTTTCTCATGTTACCACCCATGCATATTTCCTAAAGAGCCATTGTCTGCTACATGTTTATTGTTTAATGTACATAATCCATAATTCCTTCCCCACCCCTGCCCCTTCCATTTCACCTTGCAAGAAAAATGATGTCAGCAAAAATGAAATAAATAAGATTGTTTTCTACAGCAGTTTGTAGGTACATTCTGCAAAAAGGCATTTTTAATACTCACATAGAAAATATATAGCCTACTTTGGTACAGCATGTACCGCTGTGCATAAATGGGCAGTGGCGTAATTTTGGGAAATCACTGCATAAAATTATTTTACCAAAATAAAATTATTTTCCTACCTACCTACCCAGTTTTTTTTAACTCTGTTACCGGAAACACACCATTATTTTTTTTTGGCCTGAGGAAAAGTTCAGCATTTATTTATTACATGGATTGATGAACATAAATAGCCATATCTGGGAAAGCAAGTGAGGAGACTTTTGCAGCCAATCGATTTTGCGGCCAATCTGTCTGCCTGTAGCTAAGACTAGGCAGACAGATTCAGTGGCACCTACAGATTCAGGAAGATACACAGGTGGAAGATGTACAGACAGATTTAGAAGCACTTAAAAAATTCAGGAGGACTAAACAGACAGATGCAGAAAGACATACAGGCAGAGAGTTTCAGAAAGACATACACACAGACAAAGACAGGCAGATTCGGAAGAAAAAACTGCAGACATGCTAAATTCCTTTGTGCTTGTCATGTGGAACCCTTTGCAGGCTCGAGATCGTCTTTTGTTCCCAGAGGGAGATGGATGGATGAATTCTGGGAAATGGAATTGGCCACCAGAGATACAGAACACTGAAGTTGTCACACACATGGCTAAACATTGCAAGAGGTGCATATGTGCCATTGCAGATGTATTGACCCAGCAGTGGTAATGATTATGGTGATGATTTTTAATGCTTTGTTGATTATGCTGATGATTATGACAATGACGAATATGAAAATGTTTATTGTTAATACAGGGCATCCTGTCCTTTCTCAGCGCTCCGCTTGTCGGTGCCCTGTCCGATGTCTGGGGCCGGAAACCCTTTCTTCTGCTCACCGTTTCGTTCACTTGTGCTCCGATACCACTCATGAAATTCAGCCCAATGTAAGTTTCTTTCAGTCATCATCACCATAGTCCTCAGCAGCAACACAAGCATTTCCTCTCATATGGTCTTGGTTTAAATAACTTCTATTATGACATGATTGACTGGCTGACTGACTGATTGACTGGCTGGCTGACTGACTGACTCACTGTCTTTCTGACCAGTTCATTTTATTTATTGCTGGGTTATTGGGTTTGGGTACTACTGAGATGTTCCTTTGAAGTTAAGCTATATATGTGTCCAGCTTTACATTGTACATCATGTGAATTACGCTATGTTACTGTCCTTTGATTGGCTACTGTTGAAAAGGAACTTATTAAATAATTATCAGCTGCATTTATTTGCAAAGTTTATGGGACCTCGTAAGCCGTATCGTTATGATTTTCATGGATATACTTTTGTAGACATTAACAAAGTTTCAAGCCTAGGTCTGTATGGAAATGAGTAATGTGCCAAAACCCTGCTGTTTGTTTCAGGTGGTATTTTACAATTCTCTCACTATCTGGTATTTTCGCCGTAACGTTCAGCATCATCTTTGCTTACGTTGCCGATGTGACAACGAAAGAAGAGCGCAGTGCAGCATATGGTCTGGTGAGTCTTTTACTTAATCTCTCTTTTATCCCAAGGAAAGGGAAACAACATCATTATGAAATTATATTATTAGTCAATACAGTAGAAAGTGTGTCGTTAAGCAACATTTGATATCTGTGTACCAATGGTCTGTATATCAAGAGAATCGTGGCTTAAAATATGGCATCTCTATGCAATCTGTAATTTTCATAATTTGTATCTTATTCTACTTACGGTAATTATTCAAGTAATTACCTTGGTGAAAAGAACATGATTAGACTATAATCTAATCATGTTCTTTTCTAATTGGCTTCACCTCCTTGGCATAGCATTGTAGGTATGCGTGTACAATGTACATATGTTTCAAGACACTTAAATACGACATATTTTAAGTACATATTTTAAGTACGTGATAAAAGCACTGCACCTACATGTATGGCTGTTAGGAGATCCGATCAAGTGCATTTAAGACAGTGCAAATCTACGTTTGCTCAAAGTCAAAGGCAACATTATTTGTTTCAAGATGAGTGTAAGGACGCTGCCTGATGACTACTACATAGTCACGATACTTACAGCTTTAAGTGTATATCTATGTAACCTCATGCAAAAATGTTCCAATAAATGATGTGATTGATTGATAGGTGTTATGTGACTGATACCGTGTGATCTTAAGTTTGAAGCAATTGTAATGTATCTTGCTATGTGTATGTTAACTTTTGGAGACCTCACAAAGGTGATGCTGGTCGCTTAACACAGATAACATTTACAGGTTTTAACATTGGTAAAAATACTCTTGTAATGCTTATTCTTATGATAAGGTTGAAAAGATTTGAATGAAATACTGATATGTATCTATATAGTTTATGGTTTTGAAAATGAACTGGTATATTACGAGACAGCCGTAGCACAATCTCTGCATCTTAGTACAATGGGTCCCAGACTGAATATCGAGTTACATTGTATTCTGCCACCTTTGTGAGGTTCTTGGTTGTGCTGTATAGTTGAATGCATGCCTACATACAATACTTGAACGTGATCATTACTGAGATGGTCTTGCCTGTGATTCAAGTTTAACGCTTAGCACGTTGCTTTTCTTATTCATTCATGAGGATCTGCTTCTAATGAGCTGTTTACTCAGTCCAACAAAGACAGAGTTTTCTATGCCATTTCACACACTGGTGCACATCTGTGGAATTCACGGCCACTGGCTGTGCAATACCTTAATCGTTTCTTATTTCTCTTGACAAAATAAAAATGAAGGCTTATCTTTTTCCAATTAATCGAGCTTTTTAGGTAAATGGAGAAACTAGCACTGTATAGATACAGGTATCTGATATAACAATTATAATGATAATTATTAATGATGATGATAATGGACATATGGTTTTGTCATTTTAACAGGTGTCAGCAACATTTGCTGCCAGTCTGGTGGTGAGTCCAGCGATAGGCGCCTACCTTGGTGCCATGTATGGTGACAGTCTGGTCATAGCTCTCGCGTCTGCAATAGCACTTTTGGATGTTTTCTTCATCATGGTTGCAGTTCCAGAATCTCTTTCCGAATCGCGGCATCCCGAGGCACACCATCTGTCCAAGATGTCTTGGGAGAAGGCCGACCCTTTTGGTGTAAGTCTGGTAGCTTCATGCGCTCAGATTTGTTGTTTCAATGCTTTCCTTATTTCTTGTGGTTCCAACATTGCCTTTGATGGCTAGTTTTGCATAATTATAGGGGTGTGCAACAGTCTAGTGGGTAGCATGCTGGAATGTCAATGGCAGGAAATGTTTTGAGATTTCTGCTATGCTTGCACACCCTGGCCAACTCAGCTATAATGTCAGTGGGAATACGAGACAGTGAGGGAGAGGAATGACCATCTGCTCTCGTATGCCGAGGCTAAAGAAAATTAAGTCGCTAACACGATACTCAAGGCTGCCTATCAGGGACTGTTCTTGTTCTCTTTTTCTTTGTATGATTATGGCTACCTGAAATATTTTGTTCTTCATCGGATATGAGCGACCAGCTTATACAGGTATATATCTAATGTGTGTTTGTGTTTTATTACAGTCCCTTAAACGGATTGGAAAAGACAAACTCATTCTGATGTTATCTGTTACCGTTTTTCTCTCGTATCTACCAGAGGCCGGCGAATACTCAAGTTTTTTTGTCTATCTTCGACTTGTAAGTGAATCTTTGAATTCATATATAAAACTGTGCCTCAGCTGTTGAATAATCTTATCTCCTTTGTACAAGATGGTTGTTTCTACAAAGTTTGTACAAAACTACCTATAGGCTGCTACATGTTAAGTGTTCTGCAACCTTCTGTTCATTGATGGTGTTTGCACTCTAATTTATTATTAATTTTTCAAGAATAAACTGCAATGGAAGTATACAGGAGACTGGTTAAAGCCATGACTTTGGAAGCCATGTCAGGAAGCACCTTATAATGCAATGTAATTTCATTTATAATGCGCCATTAAGAGTCTCTCAGAGGCACTCAACATGTGGCCATCAAACAGCTGAAAAAGTGCATCTTTAAGAGTCTAGAAAAAACCGTATAGCTTATAGAGATTTTGTTATAATGAGTATTTTCTATGGTAAATTAATTTGTGATCCTTATATCAGAATTCGCGTTGTAATGAAACATGTTGTAACAAATCTGTCACGTATTGAAGAGTGTGTATATATGTATGTTTGTGTGTAATTGTAAATTTATATAGAAAGAAACTAAACAGAGCTGCTCTCTATGCTAATCAAAATAACATAAAAGTTGATTGAGAAAAGTAGTTCATGAGTAAGATAATTAGAAAAGTCTCTAAACAGTGATTCATATTACTGTTTTGTGAGTATACTAAGTAACAAGGGTAGGCTGTTGAAATGTAAACAGAATGACTTTAACTAAGTAAGGTATTTAAATTGCTGCATTTTATCCAAATACTCAGAGTGTAATTCTGGTTAGAGACGAATGGAGAAGCTGCTTTGCCAGATGTGCAGACCTGCATGGGAAGGACTAAGTATTCAAGTAATATGGTGAATTTATTTGCGTTGTACTGTTATTTAGGTCATGGGTTTCAGTCCAGAAAAGGTGGCAGGATTCGTAGCAATGATTGGCGTTTTGTCAGTGGCATCTCAGGTAATCATAATATTATTATTGGTGAAGATTACATTGTCGTCTGTGTAATTCCACATCTTTGTGCAATGTAATAATTAAATTGATAAATTGACTTTAATTCATGTCAAAAACTTGTTGGAAGAGACTGAGGAAGTCTTGCCCAGATTTATAAATTACTTTACGCCTGACTGTTTTGTTTTTGCAATGCCTAAATCTTCATGATAAAGTCAATCTATCTCTGCATTAATAGCCATCTTTGTTGCTACTGTGCAATAACCATCTCACTTGCTAATTTGTAATAGCCATCTCACGTGCTACTGTGCAATAGGCGACTAGTAGTAGTTTCAGTTTAACGACACTGTGTGCTAATAACGATCATTAGTGTCGCCCTCCTCCTTCATCCAGGCTTGGGACTGGCACTGTCAGAGTACGAACAGTGGCGGAGTTTAAAAATGGGACTTTTATCCATTAATTCTGTGCCAACTGTGGAGCATATATATATAAATTATCTATCTTGACTAAGTCTTGATATCAATCATAGAAACAACAATGATGATGACTTGTGTTATTCACCCTGTTTCTAGTCACTTCATTTGTGGCAAATGCACTGTTGAATGGTAAATGTTTAGTTCGGTATTGTTTTTGCAGACGGCTTTCATGGCTATTCTCATGAAACACTGTGGTAACAAGAAAACGGTCATTGTGGGACTCGCCTTTGAAATGCTTCAGCTTTTCATGATTGGGTTCTTCTCACAACACTGGTAAGCAGATTCTCTTGCAAGCAAATTTCCTGTAATGGTGCTTGGTAAAAGTGCATCAGTAAACGAGTATCAAAACAGAGCTGGAGGTTGAAAGGGTGTCCTGTCATGGATTGCTTTGGGTGTGTTTATACCATACACATAAGGCCTTTCCATCTGAGTAACATGTTTTCTCCTGATTCTTTATCTCGTATATTATTTAAAAACATCTACTAAATACATATATTCTCCAGTATATACCTTATTGGTTACCTCGTTCATTGCCCTAACTAACATTGCCACTGCTGGACAATAAACTTGTACTATTTTTACTTCTTTGGTAACTAACTGTTAGAGCAGAGATAATATTTGCTATCTCAACCCATTTAATAACTAACTGTCAGAGCTGAGACAGTTTTTCCTATCTGTTACCTGTTACAAGTTGCGACCTGTCAGCTTGATGTTGAGAATAAACGAAATTGATTGATTGATTGATTGATTGATTGAGCTAAACAAATTTGTAATTGTAATCAGAAATTTATATAGTACCACTTCAAGAGAAAACTAACCAGGAGTGCTCTCTGTGCTAGCCTATATGGTGTTAATGTTATTAACCTCTTACGCGTTTGCCCCGAATATACTCGCCGATCGCTAACTAGCCTACAGCGTTTGCCCCGAGATAACTCGCCAAACATATTCTATGCATGGATATATTTGTTTGAATATGTATATATGTTTATATATATGTATATATATGTATATGTACATGTATATGTATATGTATACGTATATGTATATATGTATATATATGTAAATATACACATATACACATACATGTATATATATACATATATATATATACATATATACATACACATGTAAATGTGTATGTGTTTATATATACATATATATACATATATGTATATACACATATACATAAATATACATATACATATATATACATATACACATATATATACATATATATATATAAAAATATATATATATACATATACATGTATATGTATATATATATATGCATATATATATATGTATATATATGTGTATATATATGTATATGTATATATATATGTATATGTATATATATACATATATAAGTATATATGTATATATATATGTATATGTATATATGTATATGTATATATATACATATACATACATATACATATACATATATATACATGTATACATATATGTATATATATACATGTACATATTTATATGTATATATATGTGTATATATATGTATATATGTATATATATATATACATATATATGCATATATATATACATGTACATATATATGTATATATATGTGTATATATATGTATATATGTGTATATATACATATATATATAATATATATATGTATATGTATATATGTATATATATATATATACATATACGTATAGTATATATATATGTATATATATACATGTATATGTATATATACATATACATATATACATTATATATACATATACATATATACATACATATATATATAGCATATATATACATATACATGTATATGTAGATGTGCATATATATATATACTTACATATATATATACATGTATATATGTATATGTATATAAATACATATATACAAATATATATATAGAAATATATATATATATGTATACATATATGCATGTATAATTTGTATATATACATATATATACATGTATATACATATATATACATATATATATTTATATACATGTATATGTATATATATATACAAATATATATATATAAATATATATACATTTATACATATACATATATAGCGGCCCCCCGGAATAGCGGGCTGGTATCGGCTGCAATACGCAAAAATAATTGAACGGTACAGGCGCAACTTGCCTATATGGTGTTAATGTTATTAAGAGTCTAAATTTCATCAGTAAGCAAAATAATGCACAGAAAACTAGAAGAGTCACCAGTGGTGGACTCTTGCACACAAATGGAGCCAAACCAATTGGATTCCCATCATGGCTTTCAAATGCAATACCTTTACGTTTTTCACATCATGGTTATATAGGTTTGGTTCGATGCAAAACCTGTGCTTTTGACTTTTGAGAGGTACTTAAAAAGCACTATGCTAAGTGTCTAGATATATTCGGCAGGTCAAGATAACGTCCAGGTTATCTCAGGTCAGATATGTTAAGCATCCAAATCAGTTTTGTTTTGACAGATTCTTCTAACTTACTGCAATACTTCTGCTATCAAAACACATGCTTACTGATACAGGGTTGCAACCTGTCAACAGTTGATGTGTAATAGCTGCTCTGCTTCAGTTTGCTTTGCATGATTTGGTTTGCAGGCTGTTATGGTTATCGGGTGCAGTGGCCGCGATTGGCACAATAACATATCCCTCAATCAGCGTCTTTGTTTCAGCTCATGCCAGTCCTGATCAACAAGGTAATCATTCGTTTATGTCAGGTTTATGTCACTGTAGTCTGGCTCATTCATTCTTTGGTGTATCTGTTTCTTCTCGCTACAGCATCATAGTTGCATTATTGTTGGGATGCAAAATACACACCCATAGTATGCAAGTGGAAAGATAATAGTCATAAGTTTGGGCCTGAGTGACATTAATGAAATGACAAAACAAACTCAATTGTCAGCACAGCTGTTGCCCTGCATAGTACGACCACCTGAAGCATTCTGTCAATTTTCAATCTAACGACATCTTCTTACTAAGGCAGTGCTACTGAAACTGTGGTTTGCGGCCCAGTACCTGTCCGCAAGTGACTGGTTGCTGAGCCGTGGAATAGTTAACAAGAATCACTATTTTCATCATACCCTAATAAAATTTACGTGTGTGTTGTCAAACGAAAATGAGAACACAACACATTGTAAAGAGTTTTGAGCATGCGATAGTTGTAATAAATATTATGAAATCGAAATTTTAATTAGCATAATTATTTTCTATTAATTTGTGTTGCTTGGCTTGTGAGCTGTTGTAAGTGGGCCATTATAAAAATTTTCTGTTGTATTGCACTGAGTATATTCTGTAGCTTCCTGATAAGATTTATGAAGTCCTTCATGGGTGTTTGGTCTGATTCATGAGACACTGTACTATTTGTTCTTTTAGGAGTGGCTCAGGGTGTCATAACGGGAATACGAGGTCTTTGCAATGGTCTTGGACCAGCCCTGTTTGGCTTCATCTTCTACCTCTTCAAGGTTGATTTTGATGGTCAGGGGCTGATGATGGCCACAAAACCAGCAGTCGTTACAATGAAACCATTGAATACCACCAGCTCATCATCACTCACGGTACTTTAGATTAGTTTTACTTTGCTAGCAGTACCAGTTTTATTGGTTTGTGCTCTCTTATTGTATTGTTTACTGTTTTTTGGCACCTTTGAGAGACGTTATGTATAACTTTCTAGTTACAAACATTATATGCATTGTGTATGTTGATTTATATTGTTGGAAACAATATAAATCTCTGTGTTGATGGGGCTCTGCACTTTGGGGTGAGCTGATGGTTGAATGGTAATACATAGGCATGAAGAACAGAAGGATGTGGGTTTGATACCCACTAGCCCCATTGACTCAGCCTATCACTACCTAGGACTCAGCCTCCCACTCCCTAAGGCGGGATTGACAATTTGTCCCCACTGGCTTGTTGCCCTAGAACTAACCGAACTCTGCCATACTATTATCTGTTTCAAGTTCGGGTTGTGTCAACTTGAATTTCTTTTTAATAAACGAATATTTGATTGGGGGTTATGGTTAAATGAGCAGCAGTAGGATGGATCAGAGCCTAACAAGCTGCCATACAGTTATAAAATCAACTCTTGTTTAACTTGTTATCTTGGGTTCCTTCTATTTCATGTAATCAAAACTGCGGTTTGTCAGTTTGAAGTGAATAAACGAATATTATTAAATCGTGCAGTCAGCAACTGTGAGTGAAGGACTTGCTCAAGGTTCTTAACACTGTTGGTAGGCATGTAATGACTGAATAATTGTCTTACCAGGGCCTAAAATAGTGTGTTTGACATTGTAGAGTGTGTAATTGACTTGTCTGGAGTGTGCAATGTGTTGTATGGATTTTTTTTATAAATTTGCTCAAGTCTAGTATCTGAAATTTTACTTACCAGTTCAGGTAGAGTTTTACACTTTGAGGAGCAGTGTGCAGTTGATGATTACGAGTATTTTAATAATGTTAATAATCATTTATTATTTAAAACTGACATGAACGCATTATGATTACAAGTAAAAGTATAACGGATGATCACTTGACACCACAGGAGTCGAATTTAACTGTATGGCAGCCATGCAAGGCGTCCTTCCGTCCTACTACTCATTTTACCAATGCCACCTGGCGAATGAAAGGCTGAGTCGACCTTTGGGAGGGTAGTGGGAAGTGATCCCGCGTCAATGCTGTTCTTCTGCTCTTCGTGGCAGAGAGTTATCATTCACTTAAACCCCTTCTTTGGCTCTGTGTTTTACCATAGCACTTTGATAATGAGTGTGTACTAAAAGTGACTGGGAAACCAATGCAGCTCGTCATTCAAGTGTTAGTTTACCTTTGCTTTTTCATTCATTCTGAGAATTTATATAGCGCCTCTTCAAGAGACCTACTCAAGAGTTCCCCTCGTTTCATGGTTGCTTACCATGCCTTATACTACAATGCTTTGCATTGTTGTGTGGATTTCAGTCGATCGTTCCTGGTCCTCCGTTTGCCTTTGGTGGGATCATCGTCATACTCGCAATGTTGGTTGCCACGTTTATGCCGGTGAGTCCAAACTCAGTCACTCAGTCAGACGATGAGTCAGTTCAGCTAGAGTCATCACTACCACCACTACTACCATCTGAACTTTTGGGTAGGTACCTGTTCCCATCGTTACATGGTGGTTATAAACTCGATATGATAAGCTGAATGCGTGGCCCATCTGTGTTGGAAGCACACACTGCTACAGATAAATTTACAATTGGAAATGTCCATGTATATGTTGGAGAAATAATAATAATCTTTTCTTTATTGAAGCGCCTGACAAACGCACTGTGCTGTACATTTACATGTTATGCAATTGAAACAATTCACAAGAACACAAATGACAGAAGACATAAATCTTAACTACTAACAGAACAGACAGCCTGCAATACACGGCGTTTCAATAGCAGCCTACAAAGCATGTCCGCCTACGAAACTTGGTACCTCTCACTCTCTATGCCAGTGTGTTATCCAATGCACTATCGGGCCCCCCCCATAATAAAGCTGTGATATTTGATATAACATTTACCATTTGGTGCATGTACTACATTGTGGATTTGTTTACGTGCTGTTGAGTGATATGCCATTCGGCTTAAATGTGAAGTGGTGTTATGCCCCTGTAAGCTATTAACTTAACATGCCTTACAAGAACTTCAGCATAGCACTAAATATTGACTTTTCAGCAATATCCCTTTTCACGCGTGGACTGATATGTGCTCTGTATCACAAGGCAAGTTCCCCAACAACTTCGCGTCCACACTGTACTTAAGTTAATCTTCGTGAGGGCAATATTGACTGACTTTATAAGTAAGCAAATGACTATGTGCCTAATTATTGGTTGACTAATTCATCAATGCTTATTGACTTGCTTCTGACTTCTTTACACCTGTAGGAGACCTATACATTTTAACGATATTTCACTGCAGATCCTGTTTTATAATATGAATATCCATTTTATAATATGAATATAATGTTAAATTATGTAATTGGTAAAAGATGCTTTGCAAGTTTAGAAAAGCAGTTAGCAGGGCACAATCCTGTCACGGAAGAGGAGCTCATCCTCCAGTTCATTTGGCTCTAGTATTGGCTTTCAAACACCCGAATATCTACTAACAGCTCTTCCCCTGGCAACTGACTAACCACTCTTCAGATTTGCATTTCTGTGTGACCTTGTGCAGGTTAAATTTTCTTAGCAATAGCAATTGCAGAATATTCCAGTTCGTAATGTTTTGGTTACAAACTTGTATCACAGACGCACAGTTTACCAAATGAATTCAGACTAAAACTCTTGATTTCCTGTTTCCTGTTTAGATACAAGGATCATTATTGATGATGTAATTGAACACTTTGATTTGCTTTTTTGTAGAAGGAGACCAGTGTGAGAAAATGCCACTCATCACTACTGACGAGGAGTGTGTCTAGATTAGAGAATACTTGATATCCATTCGCATGGACTTCTAAGAATTTTAGGAAAATATCATGAAGCATTTGTGCTGTCTTTGTCTGTTCTTGTATCTGTGAAAACGTTACATCTGTAACGGAATGGTGATGCTAAGAATTCCATGCAACATTTGTAATTGATGGAACGGCTATACGTTCTGTGAGCATTGCCATCTGGTGATGAATTTATAAGAACAGTTTCCCACACATGCATTTCTATGCAGTTTCCGAACCCAGTATCTTTGGGTTCCATTGCTGTGGTATATATAAAAAATGTGAATCGGCGTCCTCTGGTGTATAATAGTATAACACTTGAGCTTGTATTTTATCAGATTTACAGTTTCCAGTTGAAATCCTGTGGATGTTTTATTAGATCATTTCGTTTTATAACACAGATCTCACTTTTACAATTACGCCTCACCGAATGTTCAGCAAAGGCAGTGTAGCTGTATGTTTGGGTGTCGGCCAATCACAAGTTTCGAGTTTCGTTTACGTGCTTCAGATGCATAGCCACTGGATTTGACTGTGAACATCTTGTGGTTTTATCTTTCAGTGGGCAGATTTGATAGTCACATCTTTCTATGTTCTGTGGAATTGCTGGTTTTCAAGCTGCAGTCAAGAGTTTTAAAAGATTGAAGATTGCTCTGGTCAAATGATGTGATGTGCAAACAAAATGAACAATCATGATTTGAGCATTGTTTTCTTTGTTGTTTTCTCTTACTAAGCCATGTGTCAGTGATGATGCGTAGAACAGAACTGATGGAGAGGCTCTTTATGGATGTCATGTTGGTATGGATAGCAGAATAAAATAACAATATGGGTAACAAGATTAGTTATGATTGTAATAATAACAGTTCTCATAATAATAATAATAATAATTAATAATAACAATGATGTATGCTGAGAAAAAATTTGTGTTGGTTTCTAAGTGTTGGATATTGGTAGCCTTCCCAGGTCTCATTATTTTGACATTTTGCAATGTTTAAAACACACAACCAATATGGTTCACCCTTGTAATGGCATGGCTGTGTTACGGTACCATAAAATTGTTCTTATTACTATGGTGATCAGTTTTTCACTAAAAATTAATTATTGCTCAGCTTTCAGAAGTTCACCACCAGTGAAGAATTATTATAAGTAGTAGCATCTTATTATTTTTTCTACTTAAGCTGAGATTTGTTTTAACATTGCCTTTTGCATGCTTGCTGAGAGTTGCATTAAAAACAAAAATACAATTGAAAGCCTGACTGCAATTGGTTTTGCTAAGGTTGATAAAGTGAACTTTGATTTTTGCACATTGATTTTATCAGATAGGTTTTGCTGATTTTTTCATCCTGGTTGGAACTTGAACCTGACAGGATTAAAGTCCGTAGTCATATTGCTGAGTGAAACTGTAATTGCAAATTCTGCAATGGATAATTTAGATTTCATTGATCACCTGGGCAAATTCTGCAATGGATAGTTTCCTGGCAGTTAAATTTATCATTTGGCTAATTTCATGAAATTAGTTTAGATTTCATTGATCACCTGGGCCAAAATTGAGTAAGGTAGTTACAGTTGCATTGAATTTTACTGAATGATTTTTAAAGATTTCAGTACTTGAAGAATTGCAAAGAATTCTTATTTTGGGGTGTTATTAAAATATTATCTCTTGACATTATTTCTTTAGTGTACAAAGCAAGTCCATATTATTCCAACCATTTTGTTTATAGTACATAACCTTGTTGTGCAGTTACTGATGTGATGCAATAAGACTTCTGCAATAAATAGATTTGTGCTGTTTTGACACATGCAATTGTTGTGACAGGTTGAAACATAGGTCTTAGGCAGATTCAGAAGGGCTTTGGATTGCATGAACAGTAGTTTTCCGCTAACAGATCATGCAAAAACTATAATGGCACTCATAATAAAAAAATGTCTTAGTTTATAATTATGAAATGATTATGTATACTCAAACATTTGTATTTCAGACTTAATTTTTATATAAAATTTATCATTTTATCAGGGTACAGTGATGTGTGAAATGTCTACTGATTTTGACACAGTGTTAGCTAGAATTGAAATGGAATAGAATCACAACACAAAACTGAGATCATTCAAAATATGTTTGCATAAGAAAGCAGTTCTTTATTCACAAGTCCATAGTAACAAGAGTAAAACATTTTGGGACCTGCAAAAATTGGTTTGGTTGGTAAAATTTAATTCCTGCGTTTGAAATCTTGGAACGATAAGAAATACAACTGAGATGCATCGAGACGCAATCTCTGATAATCACAGACAACAGTGTAGGATCGAGCCATTGTGTCCAATGGTCAGAGTGTATTTTCTGTGGCTATTAGGAATACAACACTAGTTTCCTCTTAGGTGTAACTGGAGTTGTGATTTGCCCAAAAGATCCTTCAATCCTCAGAAGATCATGCCTCAGAGAACTGTTGTGCGGCATGTAACAACTTTTTCTTGCATTGCTTTGTGTTGTCCTTTTATTTCATGATCTGAGTTTATGAATGTTTTGGCCTTGCTTATGTCAACTGATATCAGACATCAGAGTGAGACTGATTAAATATTTTCCATCTGCATTTAAGTGTGTTCTTGCATGATCTGGTTCATGGCTTTTCTGTTTTATTGATGGATTGCTGTTTGGCTCAAGTGAGCTGTCTCACGTAGCCTAAACTAAAGACTAAAGAGTTATTTGGTTCAGTGATATTTTATCTGGTTCATGGGTATCTAGTAAGTTTTTGTGGTCATAATAGTGATGCTGATCATAGTAATAATAATATTATTATCAAGTGTAGTAGTAATAGCAATACCGATTACAGCTATAAGCTAATAATAAGACATAATTGTATTGGTATTAGTGATAATTGTTTGTTCAGTTATTTTGCTTTGAGTAATACTTAAGAGAGATGGGCTTTGTGTTGATGCACGTATTAAGATGTTGGGAGCAGAGCTGCTGAATAAATTGAACTGGTCATACAGTTTCCTGAGGAGTTGGTGTACTTGTAATTCGTTGTAGCATGTATATCCCGCCAACCAACGCTGACTTTGCATTAACCAACTGCAGTCTGGACTCCACTGACCAGTGACTGATTGAAGGTGTGTATGCAGTTTCATGGGGAAGAGAGGACTGTGGTCTCCTCAGGTTCTGACCTAGCACTGAAATGAACAAAACAACCTGGCTATTGAGTACCATACCTCAATTAGTACAGCACCAGTGAATAAGCCATCCGCCAATCACTCCCACTGCACGCTATCACGACTTTGGTCCATGCATATTGATCTGTTCCAGGATTGTTTATGGGAAATTGGGAATGCTGTCTACTTTGGTCTCTCCTCTACAAATACATCTAAACTTCAGGCCAACCTGAACACTGTCACCCGCCTCATAGGGGCATTGCAAAGTTTGACCATATCTCCTATTTTATCCGTTACTCCCTTCACTGGCTCCCTATCCGCCAGCGCATCCAATTCACGGTCTGCTCCCTCATGCGAAGCTGTCTTTCTGGCTCTGCTCCTCACTATCTTAGGGCTTATTGTATCCCAGTATCTTCTCTGCACAGTCGTTCCTCCCTTCGGTCCTCGACCCGGGGTTACTTGGTTGTCCTGCAGGTGCGTACTTCTACGGCCCAGTCTAGGAGTTTCGCTATTGTTGGTCCCAATAGCTGGAACCGGTTACCACAGTCCCTCAGGACTTACCTTTTCTCTATTTCTTTTGACCAGTTCCGCCAGCGCCTGAAAACCTCTCTCTTTACCAATGAAGACATTGGCCCGGGTCGCGAGCGCCTCTGTTTTTGAGTGGCGTTATATAAATACTCGATTACGATTACGAAGCTAGGCATGGTTTTTGTGTGGCGCTGAGAAAAGTAGCTTGTGACATGGTTTTCCATCGATCTGAACTTCCAAGGCACAGCATGGAATCTTCGCGGTTTTTGGTCCATGCTCCGGAATAAGTTCGACTTTGTAGACCGTGTTTTAGTTACACTTGATGTTTCTTATTTATGCAGTATTGTGGAAACCTATTGTGAGCGACCTGTCAATCAAAACAGGAGATTAATGGGATTAGGCCAATATCTCAAATCTTAATCCTCAAAGACCCAACTGGTTGCCTGAGAGGACATCACGGACCATATTTATCACAAGCAATTTATGTAGGCCTAGAAGAAACTAAACACAGACAGAAGTAAACTGAATGCTATGTATTTCCGATAATTTGTACAGTTAATAGTGGCCAAATAATAATAAATATTGTTCACCAATGTCTGAACATTGTATGTAACTTCTTGTACAGTTAATTATAGTTCGTAAGTAGGTTCTGTATTTCCGGTCCACTGTTACTGGTTGTATACACTGAAAACAAATAGTGCAATGTTACAATCCATCAATCAATCATTTATTTCTGTAACCATCAGAAGAGAAAAAACAAACAATGAAACAGTAAGGCAACGGTTTGACATTATACTGGCTACAAGGAGGCCCAGAAGGGATCATGGATCCCGCTAAATAGGGACACCTAAACATGCAAAAAATACAGATAGGGAAAGAACGACAGTCAATGATACTTAGAGTAGAGTAAGCCTTGGGCTCAAAAATCAAACAACAAATAACAAACAAAACCAAATAAAATAAGACGGATCCATTAAAAATCACATTAACAAAAGAATACTAGCATGTTTAAGTGTTCGAAAACGTAATCAGATCTAATCTAATTATTCCTCTAGCGTCCCTTGAATAAAACTATTCAGAGGCTTTCCCAACTCCAGTGCGGCAAAAAACCAGTCTTAAGGTGATAAAAGAACAAGAGAGAAGGTCCCAGGAAAAGATGCAAAGCTCCAAGTCGAGAGACCCACCAGTGCCACCACCGAGAAAGCACGGTTCTGCATTAGTGGAGATATGGGCAAAAGGGACAAGTACCTAGGATGCCTGTTCAGATGAGCGGGGGAATCGAGAGCCCCTAGCACTAAGAACAGGGCAACAGAGCTCGTAAAGATATGCAGCAGCGAGGCCCAATAGGCAACACCGGCCTAGGGCAGCTATTCTATACGCAATCCGCTACCCAGAGGGGATCCAGTGGAAAACGTCCCGCATGTTGTATTGATCGGTTTGATCCTATATAAGAGGTCGTTGTATTGATCCTAGCCTGAACTTTCACAACTAATGTAAATTAAATAAATAAAATAATGAACTGGCTCCAGGTTCCGCCTGGAGTCTAACTCATCGAGCGCGGTCGATTTACCGAATCGACCAGACCTTTGGAGATCGATCGATCGATCGCCTATTGTGCCTTGCTGTGTCCAAGAAAAATCAAGTGAAATCAAACGAACGAAAGGCTCATGTTCAACAAATGATGAGTCAAAGCTATGAGCGCTGCAGAAGTAGAACCCGAAGACCTTAAGGCAAATTGGTCAGCAAAATACGACTCTCAATTGGATTAGTGAATACTGGATACAGTGGATAGTAATAATTTTGCACCAATAATTTTTCCAATATTTTGCACAGTGCATTGCATATATCAATTGAATTTGTAAATAGGAGTTACACGTAGAATAGGGCCTAAGGGTAGCCATTTACGACCACGGGTGACAAATAGATTCTTACTTGAAGTTGTTGTTTGTATTGTAGTCGTCGTAGTTGGCTTCGGACAAAGACATCTAAAAAAATCCATATAAACCAGAATTCTTTCAACTCTTATTTTCAATTAGGTGCTCCTGCAAATGTCTAACAATGAAAGGAATTTCACTTTGTAGTTTTTCTAGGTGCACATGATACTCTACAAAAATAACAGTAGAAGACCTGCTCTGATCGATCCACATGGGTGAGCAGATAGACCTAGGCCTATAGGTCTATCATCATCATCATCATCAGGATCCATGGGCCGAAGGCCCGTAGGTGTCCAACGCTTGCCTCGGATCCCTGGGCCAAGGCCCTTTTGGGGTCCAATGCTTGCATTGGATTTCATTCGTATTTTTTCTTTACGAACGGAGTATCTGCACCCATCCGTTCGACCTTCGCGCTTCTCCCTTAAAGAGAGTTCCAGGCTTAGGACTGGCTCTGATATCCACATGTGGTATCAAAGGCGGCGATGCCGCCCACGTTTGCCAGCTTTTTCAGGGTTCCTGCTGAGCCTGTCCACCTCGCGTAGCGCCCTAAGGTGGTACTTCGGCCAAGACCTTCACCACTGATGGCATAGCCTCAGCAGGCACTCCCCTACTGACTGTTGCCACCCCCTCACCACGTTGAGGTGTGAGTCGGACTTTGAGGTCTATACGAATACTTAATTGTTGCATGAATATTCAACCGCAAAGTTAAAGACAACGAGAAGTGGACAAATGAAATCGCAGAATCGTCAGTAATTCCACGCTCAAACATCTATTTCACGCATTTGCAGACCGATTAGAATAGTCCTTTCTTCCAGCACGACCTGCAGGTTATCCACAGCATTCTTTGGTACGGTAGATTGGTCAGAAAATTTGGCCTGCAACTAAGAGAGTGCAGGTCTGAGCAGAGGCGATCACTGTGATTGCTCTCTGTCTTAACATGGTCGTTTGTGCGTTTCTGAACCTTGAAAGGAGGTCAATATCAAATACAGTTTCATTTAGTTTATTGGATTGTACAACTTCCGAATACTATAAGGCAAGAATTCGTCGGTCACTTTACCTCTACATAGTTCATAATGCTCGTTTATAAGAAGGCCTACATAGCTCAGGTTGCAGAATGAAGACATATGCATAATCAATGCAACAGTTCCAACACTTATGACTGATGTGTGTGCAGTTCAAAGTATAAAATGTTGCTGAAGCTAGATTAACATTTTTGCCAAACCCTTACCCGCCATAGCCCGCGCATTCCTTCGCATCCTCAATACATCACTGCTTGCACGTAGACTACCTATAGTCGCGTGATCACCCTCTCAGCATACCCACACCGTAATGTAAAGCTAAAAAGGCTAAATGCAAGTGAAGGACTAGCTCAAGGACTCTACATACTAACAGTCTCAGAGGAACCGTAGTCCTCATCGTAAATTCTAAAAGTCTAAAGCTCTACTCCACATCTAAGCACAAATGTAATTAATCATTGTAATGCAATGGAACATCTATATTATAGCGCCGCTCAGAATCAGCTCTCGACCGGCCTCAGCACCTGGGGTAGTGAACAGGTAAGTCTTAAGGCGTTCCCGGAACTGCGGAGGTGAGAGGGCTAGGAATTCCAGACTCAGGGACAGTTCCAAGCTGAGGGGACAAACTAAGGCAGTTTACAGGTTATATACGAGGAAGCTCGAATCCGTAGCCTACTCTCCAAGGGGCCGTCCATAAAGTACGTCACGCTCCAGGGGGGAGGGGGTTTAAGAAAGTGTGACAGTTTGTGACAGGGGGGAGGGGGGGTCAGGCCATGTGTGACGTCACACATTTATTTATTTTTTATTTTATTTATAATTTAATTTTTATTTTTTTAGTAGAATTTCATAGCTTTAAAAATAATTTTCAAAATTTTCTGAAACATTTTAATTAGTTTTATGTCAAAATAGCATGAAATGCATATCTCCTGAATGTGTTTTCACGATTCCTCTCGCTAGGAGCGCTAGTAATAATGCTGTTGCGAAGCCTTGTTTATGTATTAGCCTTGCTTTCGGAAGTATTATTATTTCTATGTTCGAAAGTGTGACGTACTTTAGGGGGTCCTAGTTTTGTGACAGTTTGTGACAGGGGAGGGGGGTAAAAATGGTCAAAAATAGCGTGACATACTTTATGGACGGTCCCCAAGTAAAAATGCAGGCGCTCTGACATATCCCGTTTTCTGTAACCTACTACTGATAATAGAGTTCTGCTGTATGATCCTTGACAGGAAGATTTTTAAGCTGAAGCGCAAGCACAATAAGAGTAATTTAATAAAAGTACTTTTCCTGACGGAATGACGGGAGGGACATCAAGCGAAAACTCGCTGCCATTTTAACTGGACTTATCTAGAATCCACCGACGGAAACCATGCATTGATTAGAAACGGTTTCTCACCATATTGCACAGTCATTTTGTAGGCTACCTAACATTCACGTCTCAAATGGCCGAGCCTACAATAAGTCCTATTAGGCTACGCATGGACCAATATGCAGTAGTATGTTAACTTTATGGTTTACCAAAATTAAATGTAGCCTAAATCTCATAAAATATGTAGAATGGTCAATAAATACTTTCTTTTCCAAGTCATAAATGGACTTTGTCTGCTGGTAAATTACCTGTAGACCGTGATTCCATCGCATGGTCCAAAGTTATCCTGGTTCTCGTTCTCAGCTGTAGTGAGGACGATAAGCTCGTGCATTGTTCAAACTGTGGATAAAAGCAACAAACTTTTTTGTATTAAAGAAAAACATATTTTAAGACTTTTCAGCGAGAGGCATCACTTAATTCATTTGGGAACATTACTTAAAAAATTATTGAAAATGTGCCGTAAACGCGGTACTTTTTCTATTAGTTCGACCATTTGTGCGGATTTTTGGGCTATAAACAGACATGTTTAGGCGACAGCTAGCATTTCTTGTCAATAAGTCTTCATTATCGGCGATCTAATAGTCAATTAAGGATTGTTTTCACATAATTTATTTCACATTAAATTGTGCGAAAGCGTCTATTTTCTTGTTTGGATGTAATAAAACTTCATATATTTTAATTTATCTGTACGGTAGGTCAGAATTTAATTACAGCCTACGTTTAAGCGGTGCTTTTTATCGAACCCGGCTTTTCGGGTGCCCTTGCGAATTCCCGACCTAAATTCCCGAAATAGAATTTCACCTGGATTTCCTAAATCTATTTTCTAAGTTAAAAAATTTATTATTTTGGGGTGATAACAATTTTCGGTAAGTTTAGGTTGCTAAATTATTCTAATGTCTTCAATGCCGTACTTCACGTTGGTAAGTAAGCACTCTGCCTATGTCCATCATAATTTACTATAATCAATCCCGCGGTAAACTTGCGCTTTAGGGGTCCCGATTTTCTGGCACATGGCTATGGGGGGGGCTGATAGCGCTTTCATTGGACCCAACATCTGGCGTAGAGAGCGAGAGGTACCGAGTTCGAGCCCCGTAGGGCGGATTTGCTTTGTAGAGCTGCTATTAGTGCCGTTGTATTTGCAAGCTGTCTGTTCTGTTAGTAGTTAAGATTTAAATTGCATAACTTGTAGGAAATGTACAGCGCAGTGCGTTTGTCAGGCGCGGAGAGCAAAGATTATTATTATTATTATTTCAACGCACTGGCTACGGAACCGTCCGGACGGTGCCGTTATTTCTTTTCTACGGAACCGTCCGCGAATAATCTATGGGCGATTGCACATATCTATGGCGTGTACATCCGGTTGAAATAAATATTGGCAAAAGCCTGTCACGTGAACTTGTTGTCCTCCCGTCGAATTTTTATATGGCCGACAACTTGAGGGTCGGTTAGGGCCAGATTAGTATTCGTGGTGGTCGCTTAGTGTCAAATTAGGCGTCGTGGGTCGGTTAGGGTCAGGGTTAGGTTAGTTTCGTTAATCCCTTAACTACTACGCTCGCTTTCACGCCATAGATATGTGCAATCGCCCATAGATTATTTGCGGACGGTTCCGTAGAAAAGAAATTACGGCACCGTCCGGACGGTTCCGTAGCCAGTGCCTATATTCAAAGTGACTATGTATGCCAACAATGACCGAAGTTAGCGAAAAGAAATCAGACAAGATTACTGTAATGAAACAGTAAAAGCTGGACTGATAAAATAATTGTCTGCCGCAATTGAAGTTGGATTGATGACACTAGTTATTTGCTAAAATAGAAGCTGGATTGACAAAGAAAGCATGTAGTTTAGCGTCGTAAATGACTTGCCATTGCATGGCGAGTCAGCGTTGGTCGAATACAATTGACGAAAAAGAATTGTTGCTAAATAGAAGTGGGATTGATGAAAATAATTTTAGGTTAAATAGAAGTGGGATTGATTAGAGTAATCTTGCTTCAAATAGAAGCTGGATTCATTACTGTTATAATGAAAATCATTGAAATAATTAAATTCACTTCAATTTTTTTCCTCAATCCAGCTTCCATTTAATTTTGACAATATAAAATAATTTAGCAACCTAAACTATGGGTTTACCAAATTTTCTAACGGTAGAACTGCATTTTAGCTTATTTAATGATCTCATTGAATATATCCTGTATTTTAGCGTATTTTAATATTATTTATCTTGTCTGCCTGCGTAAATAGTATTGTTGGGTCTCCTTGACAGTTATCATGGACATTTATCCACTTTAAAAGCAACCTCCCTGGTAATGTGTGTAATGCAATCATTGAAATAAGAGAATACACAAAAATACAGGATATATTCAATGAAATAATTAAATATTACTATTGCTACCTGTATTGTTCACTCCAAGCTTGATTATTGTATTTCCCTTTTCCTCAACCTCGAATCCACCTAACTTTAGCATCTACAGCTCATCCAAATTCACCAGCCTCAGCTGTCACCTGGTCACCAAGCATCATCATATTGCTTTCGTTCTTAATTCACTTTACTGACTGAAAAAACCTGAGCACATCCACTTCAAAGTCCTATCGCTAACCTACAACTGTCTACAACACTCCCAGCCACAGTACCTTCAAGAACTCTTCACCATCAGCCACCCCACTCAACCCGATCCTCCTCCTAATCTCTCTCTCCTGTTCCCCAGTCACTACTCACCTGAAATTCTCCAACCGAACCATATCGACTCTGGAACGAACTTCCCTGGATTCCACATATTCTCAGTTCATCCACCAGTACCGCCACTCACCCACCGTCATCTGCCTTAGGCTTCTCTACTTGTCACCTACAGGGTTTCCATTGCAAATACGATTGAAGTTCACCTCTTCAAGATTTTTCACGCTAATCCATCCAATGCTCTGCCTTCGAAGCTTTCTCGTCATCAACAAAACCCAGCCTTATCAGTCTCTCTGCCAAATCTCCCTCGGACCCTCACTGGACATCAATCTTTGGACAACTCTCTGCTCGACACTACATGTAAATGAGCTGGTGCCTTGCACTTAGCTTTAGAGTAACACAGTAGAAACTTTGAGTTTACGATTACAATTCATCTTCTTAATTGTTGTGTTTGTTAATTGTTCTGTGTGTTACTCATTGCTTAGTTATTTGTGGGGACTGTGGATGATCATAGCACTCTATGCTATCTGATTCTGGGAGGCCAGATTGTTTATTTTGGAGATTGGCACGAACTTGGCAATAGATTCAAGGAATGTAGCTTTGTAACGCGACTGACTTCTTGCAGAACTTGCCACAAGTGACATGGTATTACCACTGAGGCAAAGTATCACTCTAGTTGTCTGATATGGTTACACAACCGTAGACATTCTATAAGCGTCAGTGGTACAATTTATTTTCCATACCCTTGCTGTTGATGTAATACATGATATTATGGTCTTTGCTCAGCTAGTAGTTTACATAAATGATGTGCAATCTGTAAGCAATATTCGACCAGATTTCAAGCTTGTTGATCTTCAATAATGTATACATGTTAACTGGTTGAAGCAGGTTGGGGGCAAATTGCCGGTACTTGCAACCTTCTAATCAGTGTCTGTCATTTGAATCTGGGTGTGAAAAGCAATGTTGTGAACATATAAGCAATTTGTATTTTGGTCACTTGTTTAGAACTTGAAAACAATTTTATTGTTTGTTAGGTTTGGGTCCGTATCAAGTTGTGCACACTACCAGTGTTTCATACATTCAGTGACTGTGATACTGTTATTTGCATTTGTTGGCAGTTGAACTCGGAACAAATATCCTGAAGTTACAGAAGCCTTCAACGAGTTCACTCAATTGCGTCACGTCATTTCGGATACGTGTTAACTATACTGGAAAGCTTTACCATTCATTCTGTGAACTCTGCTCACAGAAAACTATAAAAAAATCAGAACTACTGAGAACATTCCACCAACTCAAGATGCAAGTTTGTGCAAAACATTAAATGTGCCAGGTATCAGGCTTGGCTTTTGTGGAGCCAGGCATTAGTAACACTGCATATATTGATGTATTAGGCGAAATGGTTAGTAATTATAATAACGCGAGACATTCTTCTATTAAAATGACGCCTGCAAAAGCGAGCCTGAAAAATAATGAAAAGACTGTATTTATGAATTTATACGGTGATGAAATTTCAGAACCCATTAAGCCTATGTTCTCGGTAGGTGATAAAGTTAGAATAACTAAGAAAAAGAACATATTTGAAAAAGGGTACACTCCTAGGTGGACTGAAGAGGTGTTTACAGTGTCTGGAGTTCAATACACAGATCCTCCAACCTATAAGATTAAAGATTATAACGGAGAAGAAATTCAGGGGTCATTTTATGAACAGGAACTACAGAAGTCAACTCAAGAAATATTTAGAATAGAAAAGATTATCAGGAAACGTGGAAAGAAATCTTTAGTTAAATGGCTTGGTTATCCCGAGTCCTTTAATTCGTGGATTGATAATGAAGACTTAACGATCGTTTAGTCGGTTGTGGTGTTTTGAGCCAGTTTGCTACACTTCTTACTACTTACCTATGTTGAGCTAGTGTATCACACTTCTTACTACTTGTCTGTGTTTAATTGTGAAATCGAACGCGCCGCTCAACAAGACTCGCCTGTTGTTACATAAGTGTTGTTCATAAATAGGCCACTTCGTCAGGAAATGGGTCAGTCTGGCGGAATTGGGTGAGTTTGTCAGCTCTACAAATTCTTGTCAGCTCTACAAATTCTTGTCAGGATCATAACAAGCTGACGGAAGTAACAGATCAAATGTCAGACGGTCTTCAGAACGTGATTGGTTCGCTCGCTTGAAGGACCGCCTCCTGTCTGATTACATCCTTGCTGGGAGGCTGATGCAATCGATTGATGAATCTATGTTCCATTCATTTGTTTTTGTAGCTAATTATAATTCTAGCCAGTCTTGCATCATAGTTCCTGCTTATATCAACCCTTCTCGTGATGCTGAGTAATAGGCTTATCGAAACTTTTGGAAATTCCAGCCAGTTCCTTCTACGTCGTTCCATCTCGCGTTGTCAGCGGACGCTGCTTTAAACGAATAGACTGATCTTTTATATTATATCGCTACATACAAACGGTTCTTAACAGTCGATATTCGCAACGTTGAAGACCTATGGGGTTAGTTTTATAAATCTCTTAACATAATTCTATATTCGTTGTAAAACAAAACAAAACAAAAAAACTTGTTATGGCTGGATGGATGGAAGGACGATTGAATGGATGAATAGCTTATTACCTAGGACGAAGCGGTATCTAAGACTGTTTTCTTTTTAATTTCATTAGTGCTGGATGTGTGCAAACGCGTTTGTATGAACGGGCATAATATATTATAGCGACGACTACTATGATAACGACGACAAAACACGGGCCTATGTTGAATGAAGGGCACGTATAGAACTTAGCAGACGAACAGAATGAAGGATGGAATGAAGAGAGACGGACGAACAGACTGACGAAGAGACGGACATTTCAATTAGCGTCGGCTTCAACGCGCGTATAAGAGGCCCATTGTTCTATTCTTGTCACGCGCCGAGCTGAATGAAACCACACGTTGCTAGATTTTTTGCTTGCTTTCGATTTCTGTAGGCGCATATAGCTTCGTGTATGAGGGGGTCTGACCTTAATATTGATCTAAATTATCATACACTAACCAATATTAGGTACGTTCATAGCGATTTGAGGTGATTTTGACCAGTATTTAGGTCAAATGCGCCAAAGGATTTACTTTTCATCTACTGCAGCTTTCAGACGCCCTCAAAAGAAGAGGCTATTAAATTATTAAGTATCTTGCGTTATGTTGAACGAGTCTGAACCAGAGTCAAACGAAAGATAACATAACGCAATCGTCCAGGTTACCAGATTCGAGATCAAAAGTTTTCATACTTTGCATAATCACAGGTATGGATCACCTTCGATGAGTTACGCTATAAAAATATACACTTACACATTTAATTACTGCTGCTATTGCTGTTGTCGTCTTTGGATTTAATTTGTATTTTCTTTTCTATCTTCTAAATCAGAAGCTAGTGTTTGACGACATCTTGCGGCTGCCAGAGCCGTTGGACAACGGATAAAATGATACTACATGCACATTTCAGGAAGGGAGCTTGATTGAATAACGTCAACGAAATTATTTATACCCATATAACCATCTTAAAGGTGTCTAACTGGACATTCTTCAGCTACGTTAATAAACTTCCTGTGCCTATGGTATCAATCCTCCGCATCTTATAATTTACTTTATAATTGTAATTACTTTTAGTATCGCTCGTGGTCTCCGGTTTTCTCCTGCAATTAGTAGGAATCAGTTCCTTCACACAACTTAATCGAAGATCAGAGATTTATAATGCTACTATGAGTTCAACGAAAGAATGGACCGTTGATCGAAGGCGACGCTACAGCGGGACAAGATTGCTCTTATTGTATGCAATTACTGATCAACATGGATAATGTAAATCGGGAACTGCGACAGTTGAAAAGATTAAATGAACGCAAACAATGAACTGAAACAATGCCACATTTGCAGGTTATAAACTGATTGCATTCACTCGTTTTTTGCACAATTTGCGGAAGTCTTCTAAAAACTAAACTTGGTAGCTTTAATTGGAATCATTGAATGTAGACTTTCACAAAATATCTTACTGAGTGTTTTACTCTAATGGGAACTATTTGCATTGTTTATGGGTATTAAATATTTGTAATGAGGGTGTTTACGACCAGCTGAAGATATACAACCTTTAATATCTGCAGTCGCATAATGAAAATGTTATATCAAGTGTTCGTGCATGTAATTTTTTATATGATCAACAGATGCCGTCGCATATAATAGCAAATGCTTTATTACACACCTTTAAAACACTTTCCACCACGTTATTTATATTTCCAAGCAGCCTAAAACGCTAAAACGTTATGAACTGTAATTTTTTTTAATGTCGTTAAACAATGAACACTAATGACATTTTAATATTATGTTTGGACAGTCTTAAATGGTGTCTTTTGGACACTATGAATTCATTTTTAACTGCACTGTATATGTTTAAATTGTCGTCAATGGCCTTTGTTGTCATTTGACGACGTTAAACCTTGTTCTAAATAAAACGCTAATTCCTTGAACCATTGGCCCATTGAAGTATCCGAAACATTTTCCGTTCTACGGTGTAGAGCTCTGCGCTGGCCGCGCCGCGCCGCCGACGCCGAATTTTTTTGCGCGCCGCCGCCGCCGATTTTTGTTGGTCGGCGCGCCGCCGCCGCCGCCGCCGACAATTTGTCGGCGCGCCGCCGATGCCTCGCTGATGTACGTGTTTAATTTTTTTTTGCACTTTACCAGTTTTGCATGGTTTCGCGATAAATTGTTTCTTCAATGCGAAATAGTAGACATCTTGTTGGTCTACTTATTTACTTCGTATATATATATATATATATATATGCCGCCGTTGAATTTCCGTAAGGCTACATCTACAGTAGGCTACTCTTGAGTGCGTGCGTCTTGGATTCGTTAGACTTCTAAACGAGGAGTCGTGGATATGGCTGGGCAAGCCGCCATCTTGGATATAACACCTCGGGTCATCAGCCAGGGGTGCCGACGCGACCAGCCTAATCTTCACCCGTTCGCCTGTGATTCATCGCCAGGCAGCGGCGACTGCCACCATCTGGGATCCGGCTCCCGAACACAGACGAAAAGGGAGGCGGCCTTCCCCTCACCCCCAGGGCCGCACACCAGCTCGGTCATTGCATATGGTTTGTCACTCAGGTTTCAATAAACGAATACATATATATATATATATATATATATATATATATATATATATATATATATATATATATATATATATATAGTCATATAGAGCTGGTTGAGCATCGTACGGGACGCAGGGCGGGGAGGGTTATGTGTGAGGGGACGATAGGAAGAAGGAGCGCGAGGAACAGACGATCAGAGTCAAGGAACAACTACATGTACATTTTCTTTACATTTCTCTATATCACATTAAAAGTATTAAAAACCTCGTTCCACCTGGGAAATATCTCTGGCAGACTCTGGAGCCACAGGCTTTATCAATTGCCACGTAAAATGAGCTTACTGAAGTTTGGTTTTTGGCGCCTGACAGTGAAGAATGTGATGGAGATAACTGAAGCTGACAACTAAATTAAAACGATGTGACAGTGAAGCATCAAAAGCTGATGTATCAAAAGCTGGTAAGTGTGAATGAGAAATCTCGTACTGACCAAAATTGCAATAAAGAAAACTTAGAATCTAACTTCAACAAACTGTCCAACAATCACTGAGTGCTTACTCGTTTATAGATTTGTTTTTCTTTTTTTGTTCTTGTATATGTTGGTAGAAATAGGTTAATCATTAAATTAGCATCTGTAAATGACTTATTAATAGGCCTAATTGGTATAAAATACTATAAATGGTCCACCTTTCGCACTATGGAATCCCGAGAAGTACATAGGCCTATTAGTTGGTTGAAGTTACCAAAACGTACCGGAGCCCGGAGAAAGCTGCAGACTTGCCATGGACAGCTGAATTAGCTAGTCATAGTTTGAAATTGTTTACTTAATTAACGAAAACTATAATTGCTTTGTCTTTTCTGTCTTCATTCATACCACTTCTGTGTTAGTTAACTCATAATTATTAGCTAGAGCTATTAATCTTCTGAAAATAAAACTCGAGTTCCCAATAAGTACTAGGCCTAATTGTATATAAATAGGCTAGGCCTATTCTCCATTGTTCGGTTTCTTTGACACAGCTAAGTAGTTGTGCACCGTTATGTATGCACTGTATACATGTATAGCGGAACGTTATACCTCAAATTTCAGGCTATCACCGCAGGACGCTCGAGGCGCTGTATGGGGCTGTAATGCCTGGGGAGTTGGCTTGTGCGCTGGGCCTGAGCTGCTATAGGTCATGACCTGGGAAATATCTCTGGCAGACTCTGAAGTCTGAACCCACAGAGCAATATTCGAAAATAATATTAAAATTCTCTCTAGACCACTTTGTAGATTCGAATGCCGTTAGGCCTATGTATTGCAAAACGGACCACGGTTTGAAACAAAAATACCAACTTGAGCCCAATAGGGCTTGTTACTTTGAGACGTAACATTACGCTGTATGTTCCAATTATATACTTACGCTGAATGGATTGAGTAAATATAAATGATAGTGGTTGTACAGAGCAGGAGTCGCGTGCTGTGTTGGGGACGCGAAAGAAATTAGATTAGGAGTGGGGTCAATTATAGCCATAGCCATAACAAATTATAAAGTAAGTAAGTAAGTATATTCTTCATTATACCATATGTACGTTGGTTTACATACATTATTTTATACAGAGTATAACATTCTTATTATAAACGATCTGCGTGTGAGATTGTTCACTTGTGGAATAAAACGGTAATGTAGTCTCGGGCGCAGGGAGTAGAGGAGCGGCTTTTTTGGGGGGGGGAGTAGCCCATGGAGTACATGCCTCGAGTTAGCGAAGACCGCAGAGAAGATCTGTGAGTCAGCAGCGTGGAACAGATGTTCAAACGTTTGATTGTCCTTTGGCAGATATCGCAGACGAATCAGACTCCGCATCTTCGACTGCAGCGGTTCTTCTCTTGTTGCCCGGCAAACCCCCACCAGGCCGGGGCAGCATAGAGCACTCGGGCCACCGTTGTAGCACGAACCACGTCGTATAGCATAGGGCCTGAAAGACCATGGGCCACGAGGCACTTTGGAAGCAATTAATGACTGTCAATATTATACGCTGATGTTTACGCCACATAATATGCCACTCTCTCTTCATGTTCCGCAGTCATTCTATCCCACACACACACACGCGCCCAACTAAACCTGTAATATTTTCTCTGCGTTCTCGTGCCCTCGATAGAGTTTCACCACATGTGCAGTCAGGTCCAACGGTCGCTTTATGCATTGCGCACCCTGGTGGCGCACGGCTTGTGAGGACCTAGCTTGCATTACGATGTGAGGCCCACGACCCTGTCTAGGGTGCTCTATGCCTCCCCAGCTTGTTGGGGTTTTACTTCACAAGGGGATCGTGACAGACTAGGAGGGGGTCTTACGACGTTTCATCAGAGGTCGCTACCTCCCAGATAACATCCCATCTATAGATCATCTATTTCACATAGCAGACACCCGCCTTTTCTCAGCCATTACGAGAAATCCGGGGCATGTCTTGTATGACCTACTCCCACCAATCAAGCAGACAGGGCATTTTCTACGCGCAAGAACACACGACCGAGATATTCCAAGCGCTTATAGATTGATTAGGAAAACATTCATCATAAGGATGTTATATGAATAAATTTAGTTTAATGGATAACGGGTTAGATAATCTATTTGTAGACTATAATATGGAACATAATGACGAACTGTATAGTTTATACATCTGTAGGCCTAATGTTATTGATATGCTTCAGTTTTTGTACACCATAAAGAATCAGTCTATCTATCTATCTATCTATCTATCTATCTATCTATCTATCTATCTATCTATCTATCTATCTATCTATCTATCTATCTATCTATCTATCTATCTATCTATCTATCTATCTATCTATCTATCATCTACATAAGGCTGATAGTTTTACACGCAAATCTTTTATAATTAGGCTGTGATAATCGTGACTTGTTAACTAAGACTTGGTTTTAATAAAAGATAACTTACTTACTTACATCGCGTTGTAGCCTTTTGTTATTGAACGTCTGTTCTGAGAATAATTATTCTCGTGAATAATAATATGAGACCAGGAAACGACGAAAAATGATTGCTGAGCATGCATGTCTTTAAAATGTAAGTTCTTTCTGAACAACGTTTAAAACATGTATGGGACGCTAGACCACTGCGCCGACCACGCCGCGCCGCGCCGCCGCCGCCGCCGATTTTTGTTGGTCGGCGGCGCGCCGCCGCCGCCGACCAAAAATGACCGGCGCGCCGCCGCTGAAGCTTTGAAGTCGGCGCAGAGCTCTACTACGGTGAAACTGATAAATTTTTTATCATCCTATCGACGTCAACAGCCGTTGTTGAGGCCACAAGATATCACTAAACAGCAGAAACTACTAAATAAAATATGATTTTGAATTTGATCATTTTTAATAAAATGCTTCTTTCTACCATATATTGTGAAATTATTGTCAGCCTATGCCATAGGAACGGTGCCATAAGATGTCGTTAACCAACCAGTGGTTACTCCACCCCCAATCATTTTCAAGTGGTGAAGGAGAGGGCGACCCTAATCAAGTTTATTTTTGACACGGTGTCATTAAGCGGAAACTATATACCTATATCGATAAACCAGGCTCAAATGCCATTCAATAAATTAGGTATTTAAGAATGACGTCAACGTTAAGACTACTTTAGGCCAAAGAACTTTTTTCCGACGTCAACGGCCTTGTTGACACAATCATTTACATTACAAGCCATCGGAATATACATGTATATCTGATTGAATGAACGCAATTGACGAGCTTCGATCCAAAAAACAAGAAACATTTAACTAGTATGTAATTGGAACTCTGTGCAGAATAGATTTTTATAGCGCTCGGTTGGTAATTTCTCCAACTAGCCACACGCACACGGACACATGTCGATAAACATTACATTATAGAGTGAAAACGTTCCATTTAGACACCTTTTAGACGCTTTCAATTTGAATAATCTGTTCCGCAATTAGATCATAGAATGTAAAACGTTAAATTTAGACACCTCTAAGATGCTTTCCATTTAGGTATATGTTCCTTCGTCGTGAAGTCTGAACATTGATTGATTGAACATGGAAAATTGATAGCTTGATGTTAATTTTGAGAGATAGATGTGATGCTCTGCAAATATTGTAATTAAGAATAAGAATTAGATTAAAATTGAGGAGAAAACCGTTATTAATAGAGCCTATATGGCCGCCAAAAAATTAATGAAAAGCCTGTACGGCTGGAAGATTAATTTTGTTTCTTTTTAATATCAAAAAAGAAGAAAAAAAGGAGAAAAAGAACAACCACCTGTCACATGTCATCGTTGCAACTTCCTGTCAGAAAAGAAGCAAAGATAAGAAAAGAGAAAGAATTCTCATGAAAAACATTATTCGAAAATGAACTTAAATACGTCAAAACTTTAAAGTCGTCAATATCCTATCAGAAATAGAATCCAAGACGGAAAAAAGATAAAGAAAACTGATGAAAACACTACACGAAAATGAACTGAAATGCATCAAAAACTTTAAAGACGTCAACGGCCTTTGTTGCTAAAAAGATGTCATTAAACAATGGATAAATAAATAAATCTGAATAATCATCAAGTGGTGGCGAACTATGACTAATTCAATTTCAATCACCCTGTAACAGCGATACTACGACAGTGCTTTTCCTATCGACGTCAACAGTATTTCATGCAAAAAAACAGGTTAAACAATTGATCGTGATTTTACTTAGACGTTAAAATAGCGCGACAACTAGAAAAGACTAATACGAGATATGTCTGCACAAGTTTGCATGTTAGTTTTCAATAGGAAATAAATTCATCAGTATGCCAAACAATGAATAGAAAACTTACGGAGTCACCGGTGGTGGGTCCACGCAAACACGTGGATCCAGCCAACGGATTTCCATCCATACTTGGAAGATAACATCAGATTCAAAATCTAAATGGATGAAGCAGCGTCGGTAGTGTTGGAGCGACGACAAGCGGTAGCGTCCGCAGTACACGTTAACGCCACCGACCATCAGTTCCTCAGTGATGGTAAATGACGCGCGTCTGGCTACTCCTAGAGCCGCCGGGTGCACATAGGACAGACATTCGTCTCCTGCCTGAAGGTAAATCGAGACTCCACCAGTGACTATATAGGTCGAGGTCACTACAAAGACCCAAAATACTTTTACAAAATACCTTTAGACAAGATTTTTGAAAATACCAAATGAAATAGCATTTTTGTTCTGCAAATAGAAATCTATTTTCGAACTACTATTGTGCATAATGAACTATCTTTGCAACTGTCTCGTCAAATAGAAACTAAAGGTATTGCTAATGAACATTAATTTTTTAATACGAGACTGTTTATGACCAATTGAATTATAACCATATAAATGTGCAGTCTGAAAATGAAAATGTTATGTAATTTGTTCGAGCAGAAGAACAAATGTAATCGAAACACGTAATGGAAATGCCCTCAAAACACACCTTTTAAATAGGGCCTACGTTCGCCTACATTACTTATATTTTTCAGCTCCCTACACTGTTAAATCTTCTTTTGCCTTGTTCGCCACGGCATCATTGCGTATCGGAAACCGTTGCTGTTCTACAGTGAAACTCAAGGAATCTATTTTAGAGGAAAATGATTGTGTATTTGTTCACACTTATAATCATGTATCGAAATACAATTGAAGGGCATTGAAGATCATTAGCGTCTCCCTCCTCCTTCATCCAGGCTTTGGACTGGCACTGCAAGAGTACGAGTAGTGGCGGAGTTACTACGGGTAAAGGTTATAAATTGTTATTTTTATTAATTTAATTTAATCAATTCAATGACATTTACGGCAACAAAGGCCGTTGATATTGTTAGGAAAGTTCTTTGCATTTACCACGTAAAGGATGAGGTATCCAACGACTGAACGCGATTGGCAATTATTATAGTAGATATTGCCATCTATTTTAAGGTGTTTAAATTGAACTTGTATCTCTGTACATGCAGAGTAGAGTTGTGTCTATCCTTCAACATAACTTATAACCAATTCGTCCCCGTTTAACAACGGTTACGTTTTGAAGAATCGTAGATCGTAATCGTAATTGTAAACTCCCAATTCCAAAGTGCTACTGTACACTAAGCGCAGGGCGCCAGCTTATTCACGAGCGCTGCTTCGTATCAGTGCTTCGTCCAGTGGAGGTCCGAGGGTGACTGCCAGAGAGAAGGGAGAGAGGAGGCAGAACGGCTGCTAAGGCGAGTTTCGTTGAGGACGAGAAAGCTTCGAAGGTAGATGACTGGATGGTATGAATTCTTGAAGAGGTGGGATTTAAATTTCGAATGGTGAGGCCTGTGGGGTGATGAGTAGAGGAGCTTGAAGCAGGTAACGGTGGGTGGGTACATTAAATAAGAGGTATAAAATCTGGTTTACACAATCTGGTCGTTCAGCGAACCTCAGCCACTACGCGCACTCGATCTGGTAGTGCCAGTCCAAACTATAGAGAAAGGAAAAGGGCGACGCTAATCATCTTTGATATGACAATGTGTCGTTAGACAGCAACTAACCAACACCGCCACTACTCTATAATTATGTGGTAGTACCAATCCCAAGCCTGAGGAAAGGAGGAGGGCGACGTTGAACATCTATCAGCAGCAACTAAACAACAAACTTCGATAATGTTAACATGAGGACAGAGTTGTAATAGTATAATTTGGCATTTATATAGCGGCGCTCGAAGAGCAAAAACAAATCACAGGCTCTACATGACGTCATTTGCAAATAGACTATTACATCAGTAGGTGAAACACTGCACAGTGAACTAGAACAGTCACGAGTTGCAGACCCACGCGCACACGTAGAGCAAACTAATGGATTCCCTTCGACAGATAGCATGGATGTACAGAGTCTCTCGACAAAGAATTTCACATAATTCCACATAACGCAATACAAGCAAGATTCGAAGGAAAAAGAAACAAGGGCAGACATAAGATTATGCTGGATAGACTGTATAAATGAGGACACAACACCATTTGGACTAACAATGAAAGTGTCACTTGGTGTGACAAATGACGGAGGACAATGGAGAACGTTTATCTGTACCCATCGTCGCCATATGGCTGGCGTCAGAAACTCATGATGATGATGATCATTCTATTTTAATAAGCAGCGATAAATTCCAAACATGAAATTCTATAACAGAGCGAAAGGTATAACACATTTCCTATCTACATCAACGGCGTTTGATGTACAGTAGATAAACCATCTTCCTGACTGTTTGATCGATTATAAACTATTATGTGCGGTTTATGGACATAAAATATTTTATAACAGACTGTTTCTGACCGGCTAATTATATGGAGCCTTCTAAATCTGAAGTCACAGAATGCAAATGTCATACCAAGTGTTCGAGCATATGATCAATAATTATCGTCACAAATAATGCAAATGCTCTCATTACACACCTTTAAAACACTTTCACCATCGTTATATATATCGATCAGTTGCAATTACGGTTTCACCATCGTTATATATATCGATCAGTTTCAATTACGGTTTAAAGAACGTTATTTTCGCGCCATTGTGGCGGGAAACTATATACTGAGAAATCGATACGGTCTGACTAATAATCAACAAACTAATACGAAATGGGAAAATTCAAAAGAAAGCGATCACTCAACAGCTCATCCGGTTCTCCGAATTTGGGCGATATTTCGATGAATAAGAGCATCGCGGAGGAAAAGTCCGACGTGACACAGAAATTAAATACTCAATATGAAAATCCAGAAATCCGGTCAACTGCAGTCTGTGAAGATACGGCTTCGCAAGATGCTTTTTCTGAAGGTAACTTTTTATCTGATTCAGACGAAGCTGTGCCAAATTCATTCTATAATTCGGCTGGCAATATTCGTCGTGCTGATGATAAAGATGAAAGATATTTTGAATCGTACATTGATACATTAGCCAGAAAAAGGTCCCAGTCACTGGAAAGTAGGACGGAGCCGATGAAGACTACCTCTCACCTAGTCACAAAAACAAAAGGATTGATTAAGGAGAACTTCCTGAAGGTGGTCTCTCCTCCTCGGAGTCTCGATGGTCAACGGTGTGGAAATGATTCTCATCATCAGCTTCATCCAGTTGCACACCCCAAAAAAAGATTAGAACAAATTTATATAGAGACCCAGGCCCGGTTTTTAGTAATAATATTACTAATGAGAAATCTGCGAAATGCGTTAATGTTTCTAACAAATGTGTTGATGAAACAAATGTTCAGGGTTCTGTCTCAAATCAAGTAGATTTGAATCAAAAAGATTTAAATTTCAAGAGTCTAAGAGATATGAAAATGATTGAAATGTCAAATGTAAATGTGGAACAAGGTGAGGTTGTTGCTATAAATAAGTCAATGTTGAAACCCAATGGGGTTACGTACAATGTGAATGAAACATTGACTGAACAAGTTATTGAACCCAAAAATAACAGTCCATCCCGTCCTCCTTTGACTGAGGAGCAAAAAAACGACTTAAGGATGTTCAGTCACGAACGGTTTTTATAAAAGGAGTTAAAGATGATCTTCGCAATTACTTCAAGCATTTGCCTCGGAAACTGAATAAAGAAATAGTCGAGAAGTCTAGAGGACAGGTGGAAAAACTGTATATTACTCAGCAAGGTCTGCTTAAGATAATTGCCAAAGATGAAGCTCAGAGAAACCAGCTTCTCAAGATACAGTCACTGAATGACAAGCCTGTTCAATCTAGTGTTCCATTTGCTTTGACACACCCTTCTGTATCTAATAAGAAACCACATCCTGTGAAAAAACAAGAAAAAGAGTATTTTGTTAAAGGGGTGATTTTTGGCTTGCATGAAAATGAAGATAATCTGAATGAAATTGCATTAGAAGTGGGAGCCCATCATATAAATAGATTGGGTAATCCCGAATTTAGCAATGCAACAATAATAGCTTATCCAAAAGGGACTGTTCTACCACAGTTCTTGGAAGTGGATGGACGAAGGTATAAAGTTCATCTATATGTACCTAAACCTTTGAGGTGTGATAGATGTCAGTTTTTTGGTCACACGAAGCTTTCGTGCAGTCGGGAAGTTGTGTGTAGTAGGTGTAGTGGTAGCCATTCTTATGCTGACTGTCCAGATAAAACAAAAATAAGATGTGCTAATTGCGGACAGGCTCATAGTGCGGCTTATAAAAGCTGTCCAATTTACATTAAAACCCAGGCTGCACTTAGAATCAGAGCAGAGCAAAATATTGCTTTTGCTGAGGCTATGACTAAAGTTGATGACATTGAAAATCAAAATGTTAACATTGCGCTGAAAGCAAGTAACGTAACCTATGCCTCAAAAGTGAAATCTGGAATAGAAAATCAAACAGAAATAAAAAATACTTCAGTAGATTTACAAAATAAAATACCAACCGTGCAAATAGATTCTAATCATGAAATCTCTCCTAGTGATTTGGTCAAAAGGTTTTTGTCCTTTGATAAACAGGATTACAAGGCGATAAATACTGCCAAACCAGAAAGTGATGTAGTGTTAGATCCAATTACACAAATAAAGATGTCATTTATTCTTGGTGTGTTGGCAACTATTGACAAGGCTAAATCTAGGAAACATGCACAGTTTGAAATTTGCCAGGCAGCATCTGAAATCCTTTTTAATAAGGAATTAGAATTCAGATATAAAGATTGGTAAATTATAAGTAGTAGATTCTTATTAATTTCTTTTTGTCCATTATGGCTTTGACCATTTTTCAGTGGAATGCGCGTGGTTTACGTGGTAATAAAAAACAGCTTAAAAATTATATTTTAAAAACGTGCATTCCACCGGATGTAATATGTGTGGAGGAGACCTTTTTAAAAGATCAAATTCAGTCTCCAAAATTTGATGGTTACAATATTATACGTAAGGATTGCTTAAGTAATGAAAGGGGAGGTTTGGCTATTTACATAAAAGTGGGGTTAAATTTTAATGTATTAGATGTAGCAGAAATTCCAAATATTGAAATTCAAGGTATTGAAATTAATACTTTAAATGGCCATTTAAAGATTTTTAATTCATATATGACACCTTCATATAAATTTAATAAAGAGGATATTCAAGATATTTTTCCACATAAAAGATCAATTCTTGTTGGAGATCTTAATGCTCATAATAAACTATGGGGTTGTTCTGAAACAAACAAAAGAGGTAAAATTATAGAAGAAATATTAATTGAAAATAATTTAGTAGTACTTAATACAGGTCAAGCTACTCATATTACATCAAACCAATCAAATACTCATTCTGTTATAGATTTAAGCATAAGTTCACAAGATGTTGCTCTAAATGCTAGGCATAATGTCACTAACAGCAATATGGGCTCTGATCATTATGCTACTATTACTACTGTCAATGAAGAAATAATAACAGAAAATAGCTTAAGTATGCATCTCTGGAAATTAAAAAGGCAGATTGGAAAAAGTATAAAGAAATAAGTAAATTCTCATTAACAAAAGATATTTTGGTTGATAAAAATTGTGACAATACTTTCAGTAATTTGGTAGATTGCATTACATCTATAGCCAACCAATCAATACCTAGTAAAAATCTTAAAAATAGAAAGAATAAAAATAATAAGTTTAGACCTCTACCCTATTGGAATGATAAGTGTAGTGAAGCCATTTATAAGAGAAATCAATATAGGAATAAAATGACTAAATCAAGAGAATTAACTGATTATTTAGAATATAAAAAGCAAGAAGCCATTGTTAAGCAGACCCTTAAAACAGAAGCAAAAACTTGTTGGCAAGCATATTGCTCTGAACTTACAAATCAAACGAAATTGGGTTCTGTTTGGAGTTGGGCAAGGAGAATGAATGGTATTGCAACTTATAGTTCCATTCCTACTCTGAATTATAATGGTTTGATAGCTGAAACAAACTTAGAAAAAGCAAATATTTTGGCTAGGAACTATGCGAATACTAGTAACACTCAAAATTATAGTGAAAAATTCTTAAATTATATAAACAATAATAATTTGAAAAATAACCCTAATCAGATTTACAATAATTCTGCTGATGAAATGGAAATCCTAAATGAAAGGTTTAATCTTAATGAATTAAAACAGGCTATTAGATCAGCTAAAAATAATAAATCACCCGGTGATGATAAACTGCCTTATGAGTTATTAAAACATCTTCATAAGAATGCTCTTAAAATGTTATTATTCTTTTATAATGAGATCTGGGAGGAAGGGAAATTGCCTACTGATTGGCATCATGCCATAATTCTACCCTTATTAAAACCTAATAAGGAAGCATCAAACCCAGAATCTTATCGACCTATATCTTTAACCCCTACAATATGCAAAGTAATGAAAACAATGATATCTAAACGTCTTCAGTGGTTTTTGGAAAAAAATAACCTTTTTTCAAAAAATCAATCTGGCTTTCGAAAATATAAAAGTACACATGATCAAATTCTTAAACTTCAAGATACTATTCTTAAAAAATTTAAAAATAAAGAACATGTTTTAGCCATTTTTATCGACTTCGAAAGAGCATATGATATGTTGCATGTCCCTACCCTTTTAAAGAAATTTAAGGAATTTGGAATAATGGGCAATATATTTAAATGGGTTGAAAACTTTCTTTCTGATAGAACCTTTCAAGTCAAGGTTGGGGCAGAACTTTCTGATAAATTTGTACAACAGAACGGTACTCCTCAAGGTTCAATAATTTCTCCTCTTTTATTCTTAATAATGATAAATGATATTCCCACAGGTGTGGATGGTGTAGAAATGTCCCTTTTTGCTGATGATAGTGCTATTTACTTAGGACATAGAAATATTAAAACCTTAGAAAATAAAATTCAATTATCGATCAATTTAATACAAAATTGGTGCAATAAAAATGGTTTTAGAATATCTATGAATAAAACGACTGGAGTCCTCTTTTCAAAGAGAAAAAAATTATCAACGATTACTATAAAGATTGATCAAAAGCATATTAAGATAGAAAATAAAGTAAAATTCTTGGGTATAATTTTTGATAGTAAAATGAGTTGGAAACCACACATTGATTATATTGTTGAAAAATGTAAAAAGAGGTTAAACCTTTTAAGAGCCATAAGTGGCTATGGTTGGGGAGCCTGTAAAAAAACACTCCTAACCATATATAGAGCATTAATCAGGTCTATTTTTGATTATGGTGATGTTGCATATTCTTCAGCCTGCAAGTCTTACTTGGATAAACTAACATGTATTCAAACTGAGGCTCTTAGATTATGTTGTGGAGTTCCAAAGGGTGCTGCAGCATCAGCACTTCAAAATGAATGTGGAGAATTACCACTTCATTTAAGGCGACTCCAAAATTCAATAAAATTTGGAGTTAAAATTATGGGTAGTAAATTTCACCCCCTTACTAGAGTCATGGAAAACCACTGGACAAATGTTTTTAGGACATCTGATAGTAGGGAACATTCAATCTATACTCGTACCTCTGAATTCTTCTCTTCACTTGATACATCATTTATTGGCCCCTCCTTCCCTTCTTCTGCTCCTTGGTGTAATAAAGAAATAGAAGTTGACTTATCTCTGAAGAAATATATAAATAAGAAATATGATCATCCTGAATTTTTAAAACAAAATGCTTTAGAATTAATTTCTAAATATGAGTCTTATATACATATCTATACTGATGGGTCAAAAATAAATGACGTTGTTGCTGCTGCTTTCACGGTACCAAGTTTAAATGTGGATAAGAAATTTAGATTGTGTAATAATTCTAGTGTTTATGCAGCTGAATTAACTGCAATTGTTGAAACTGTTCTTTGGATATTAAACAATGAGTGTTATAATAATTGTAAGTTTGCGATTTTCTGTGATTCATTGAGTGCTCTTACATCAATTAAGAGGTCTTACTGTCAGTCTAGACCTACTTTATTAAATGTTTTATTATATCATATAAGCAAACTAAATTCTAATCAAATAAGATTTATTTGGATCCCAAGTCACATTGATCTGTTAGGCAATGATAGAGCAGATACTTTGGCTAAAGAAGGTCTATCTATTGATCAAATAAATTCTACTAATTATCTTGAACTTCAGGAAATTTTTACTTTAATAAAACTTTATATAGTAAATAAATGGCAACTAGAATATAGTAATGATAATAAAGGTCATTTTTATAAATCTATTTGTCCAATTGTTAGTACAGATATAAAATATTTCGAACCTTATAGGCATAAGGAAGTCCAAATTTCTAGATTACGTCTAGGAGTGGCCAATACTAATCAAAGACTATTCGTTATAAAAAGGCATTCTAACGGTTTATGTGATACCTGTCAAGTCAAGGAGACAATTCATCACCTCTTGATTGACTGTGTAAAAGAAGATATTTCAGAATTACTTAGAAATAAATGTCAATTATATAAATACGAAATTTCCATTAAAACCCTTATGACGGTAAATTTATTTCAAAATGAAGTCTATAGGTTAGTTAAGATTATCAATAAAGGCAAAATTTTGTAATTGGATATTTTAAGTTTGTTCCTGTGAGTAGTTTTATTTCTCAGTTATAACTATGAATATTTAATTAATACACTTTTATATTTTTGAAGTAAATAATGCATTATTGTGATTCACAAGTTGTAAATGGATTATTATAGTTTAATTTAGGTTGTATGTGTACATTTTGGTTACTAAAACACTCGTAGATAACATCTTTTCAATTGTTAATTTTTAAATATGTTATGTCATATAACATTTATAATAAAATTCTGATGTTGGAAAAATATTAATATTAATTATTGGTTAATGAATATCAATATTGCCATATTACAATTATACAATGTTGGTTGCAATGTTGGTTGCAATGCTGGTTACTATTATTTAACTTTGGTTCTTCAGTATTATATATTACAAATGGTTTGGTTTGGTTGATGTATCGGAGTGGCTGTTGTGTTGTTTAATAATATTGCAGTAATGAGTTGCAATGCTGTTTGCTGAAATATCCATGGACGACTTTTTTTTCTACTGTTGATTTTTGTTTAAAATATGTTATGTCATAATAATAAGAACCCGATGTTAGAAAATTATAAATATTACTTATTGGTTAATGAATATTCATATTACAATATTACTATCATTCAATTTTAGTTCTTCAATATTGCATAATGATATATGGCTTGGTTAATGTACATGAACAGTTTAAAGGAATACCTTAATCAATTATAATACATGTATGCTTTGTTAGTTAATGAAATTTGTCAGGACATAATGATCACAGACAATATGAGATGAAATACTTTATGCTACAAAAATATTGAATATTAGAAAAATTGTAAAGCTCTGTTTCAACACCTTTAATGGTGTTGTTCGGATGCTATAAGTTTCTTGTTCTGATTGTATTGTATATTTTCTGTATTGTCGTCAACGGCCTTTGATGTCATAAGACGACGTTAAACTACGGACAAATAATAATACGGTTGTTTGCTTTGACCCGTATTATGTGAACACTTGCAATTTCACGGTGAAAATTGTACAAAATTATAAGACATATACAAGAACGCAAAGGATGCGAAGAAAAGAAGAATGCAAAAATGTGAAGAAGAAGAAGAATGTAAAGAGTGCGAAAAAGCATTCAAAGAAGAAAAATGCAAAGAAGATGAAGATGAAGAATGGGAAAAAGAATGAATAGACAAAATGAATTAGGACATTTTGGGGCGCGGTGGTGTAGGGGCATGTTCGGCGCCTTGCAGCCGGAGGGTTGCGGGTTCGAATCCACCTCAAACCGCCGCCTAGGGACCCTGGGCAAATCATTCACTTGCAATTGCTCATGCGCTTCGGCGTGAAACTCCGATTCAGTGTCCGCGCTGTAGTCTGGAGCGCCTCTGAGTAGAAATCTTGAAGGGGCGCTATAACAAGTGCTCATACATACATAACATCATTTGGACTAATAATAAGAGAAGCACTGGATATGACAAATAACCGAGGACAATGGACATCATTTATTCGTATCGAACGCTGTCAAATGTCTGGCGTCAGGAACAGATGATGCCCTCCTCATTTCTGAAGGTGTGGGACTGGCACTACCGGAGTACAGGCGACTAAATCTGGAATACTTTTCAGTATTTAACGACATCTTGCGGTTGCCAGAGCCGTTGACAAGAACTCCCGGATATTACAGTCATGTGTGATTGCGGAAATAACGTTTTCAAAGCTTTTATACGCAAATCTTCAACGTTATGAAAGGTGTCTAAGATGGATGTCTTTCAGCGACGTTTTAATTGGATTGCTTCGTTTGAAATGTCGACACTCACCTTATAATTTACTTTCCAATTGCAATTACTTGTCGAATCGCCGAATTTCGTCTGCAATCAAAAACCTGATTAGAAAAAAAATTAGTTTATTCACATGCAATTTAGAAAAGAACAGAAATTTATTATCAATAACTTATTATGTCTTACTTACTTACTTATTTTCTTACTTACTTACCTACTTACTTACTTACTTACTTACTTACTTACTTACTTACTAAACTAAAGGACCGTTGCTTTTTTAAGTTATCGTTTTTCTTTGGTTTCTTTGCATTTGTTTTTCTCGCCCGTTCTTCCAATACTGGGGATTTCCTTGAAAGAAATGGTTTCAGCATTTAATGACACATGTTACCTTGGACATGGGGCTTTGCAATACGTAGTTCGAATAATACGCCTTAAATAAAAGGCCTAAACTCTTTTCAGCGAACACCCGCCACTCTGGTAGTGCCAGTCCCAAGTCTAGAGAAAGGAAGAGGGTGACCCTAATTATCCTTGTTATGACAACAACACCACTACACTACCTGTTGTAGTACCAATCCCAAGCCTCAGGAAAGGAGGACGGCGACACTAAACATCTTTTTCATGACACAATGTCGTTCATCAGTAACTAACCAACCAACTCCGATAATTTTAACATGATTACCGATTTGTAATATTATGACTGGACATTTGTATAGCGCCGCTCGAAAAAACAAAAACAAATAAGCCTATTCGATGTTAAATGTCACTTAAAATAGACTGTTATATCAGTTGGAGAAACAATGCACAGTGAACTACAAGAGTCATCCGTGGCCGGCCCACGCACACACGTAGAACCATCCAACGGATTCTGGTCGACAGTTGACAGTTTGCAATTACAAGTTTCTAATTTGTAACAGAACCGTTCATTTGCCCTTGAATAGAAGCTGCACTCGCGTGAAACATATTATTCCGATAATTCTTTCCTATATTCTCTTCAGTATAAGAGATTCGAACACGAAAGCAATGATATTTCTTCAACGAAACCGATAACCATAATCCAATATCCAGAGATCGAATACTCGTAAATCCACAAGTTTATTCTGCAGTCTGAGAATGAAAATATGATATGAAAGTGTTCGAGCACATGATCAACAGTTACCATCCTATATGACGCAAATGCTCTCAAAACACACCTTTAAAACACCTTCGACGACGTTATTTATATTTCCCAAAACCATTTTCCTTATCTTAAGTATATTCTCTAACAACAACAAAACAATTGCATATCCGTACTCTGGTGTACATACTCTTAACAACAATCAACAGTTAATGTCAATACGAGTACAACATTCTGACAATAAACGTCTTTCGCTGTAAATTATCTGCAAGAGGTACACAATGGTCGTGCGATTGCAGTCGCAGGGTATATTGTTGGGGCTTTTTGGTGGAAGTAAACTATGCAGTACGTGGCCCTGGTTCATCAGGACCGCAGAGAAAAGACGGGTGTCAGCTTCAAGACAAAGTCGCTCAAATTTTGGGTAGTCTTCGGGAAGATACCGGAGGCGGATTAGCTTGCTTATTACTGATTGAAGACGGCATCTATCCTGTTGTCCCGCAAACCCCCACCAGGCCGGGGCAGCATAGAGTAAACGAGCCACTGTTGTTGCACGTACTACAACATAAAGCTGCAGACCCTTGAGGCCATGTGCAACAAGAATGCGCAGGGTATTATCTTTCTTAATTGCCGTTGCGTATCGGAAACATTTGCCGTTCTACGGTAAAACTGTAAAAATTTATAATCCAATGGATTAGCGCCACAAAATATAATTAAACAGAAGAAACTACAAACTAAAATAAGATTTTATACTTTGTACTGTATATTGTGATATTGTATCAGCCTATGCCATAGGAACGGTGCCATAAGATGTATTTAGACTGATGGCAACCAACCAGTGGTAACGTCGCCACGTTCATTTCGGGTGGTGCCAGTCTGAAGCGTTGATGAAGGAGAGGGCGACGCTAATCAACTTTATTCTGACACTGAGTCATTAAACGGAAACTACCAACGCATACGAAATTGGATAAGCCGAGCCCAGATACCTTTCCGGAAATAAAGTATGTAAGAGTGACGTCAACGTCCCTCTCAGACACAAGGTCTTCTAGCTGAGCCACGATGCAGAAATGTAATGGGCTCTCGTGCATTCCACGCCTCTGCTCCAAAGGAATGGAATCGACTACCACTTTCTCTTCGTAGCTCAAATTCACTTCCTTCCTTCAAAAGCGGCTCAAAACTCACTATTTCTCCTTGGCTTTCGAGGATTTAGAAATCTAAGTGCATCTTCACCTGGCGGCTGACTATCCGCGCCTCAGATTCACATTTCGGTGTGACTTTGCGCGCGTTACAAATTTATTTAATAATAATAAAAATAAATTCTGGTTCCATCCATTACCTTAACTCCGCAACTGTAGGCTACGCCCATGCCTTAGCGCTTGGCAACGCCATTTCCAAGCCTGGATGAGGGAGGGAGGAGGGTGACGTGAAATATATTTGTTATCAGAGTGTCGTTAAACTTTAATCAATAAGTCTTATTGCATATCATTCACTCGATTGTAACAATAATTGCTTAAAGCAACCATTGATTAATATAGTAGAATGACTCGTCTTATTAAAGGTGTCTAGTGTTCGAGCAAAATATGATCAACTGTTACGAGTTACCGTTACACATAATGGAAATTGTAATTGTAATTAGCAACTTCTATAGGAAATGCGTCACACTTAAGTCCCAAACTTTGAGAAAGCAGGTTTATTATTATTATATATTCGTTTAATATGAAAACCAGTTGAACAGGGAACAGACAAGGGACTACTGTCAACTGAACTGAAAATGTCTTTAGAGCGTCATTTTTGGCTTAAAGATTGTGGGCAAGATTTTACTGATTCTTGGGATAAAATTACGGTCGTACTTAGCTGGCAGATTATGGAGGGCGACGCTAATCATCTGTGTTATTACACGGTGTCGTTAAACCGCAAGTAACCAAGCAAGCGCCATGCAGGCGCGTGACCTAATAAGTTGCTGTACTTTCGATTATTCTATGGTGGAATCTAACAAGAATTTGTCCGCTAGATGTCAATGGCTTTTATCATGAGATATCGTTAAACGGTCGGTAACCAACCATTTGGTGTCTCATCCACAGTCATTTTCGGGTAGTGCCAGTCCGAAGCATGGATGAAGGAAAGGGCGACGCTAATCAACCTTGTTTTGACACGGATTTGTTAAACAGAAACTACCTATAATATGTATATTCTTTATTTTACCAGTTGCATAGCCGCACTCTGGTGTACATACATCTTACTTACTTGCTTACTCTTCCCTCCCTCTCCTCTTCCAATATAATATCTCTTTTATTATCGTCATAAGAGTGCGCAAGGCATCTGGTTTGAGCTGAAACCGTTCTCCAGAGTTTGAAGTTCGTTGGAAAGTCCATTGATAGATAGTAGGTTAGGAACTAGAAAATGAGACAACGGTTCTTTATATAGACTTGGGGCTGGCACCACCCGAAAACGGCCTTGGTATATTTAACTAACTGCCGAAAAATGGCTTTATATGAATTAAACGCCGATCGTAACTGGATAGAATTATAACATCGGGTGATGCGTTTTAAAGGTGTCTAATTAGAAAGCTGTCTCGTTGAGTGTTTAGTGACATGAATATATATATTATTGTTGATAGGATCGTTCAACATTTTTTAATTAAGTATTTGAAATATTTAACATTGACCTTAACTACACGTAATTATAACAGCGGTTTGAAGGGTGTCCTATTATTCAACGTCCCTTCACAGTGATCGTCTTAGGAGATAAGGATCGACCCATACTCTCTGTGTTATGGGCCAAGCGCTCTAACCAATTGGAAACCGTTGCCGTAGTAATTTATAATAACAGTTTCCAGTGTTTAGCGACATCTTATGGCTGCCAGGGCAATTCACGTTGACGTCCACCTTTCTCCAGTGCTTGTGACTAGCACTACCGGGCACTTTTGACACGGAGCAGTAATTGGTTGGTTAGCTGTTGTTTACTGGCCCTGTTTTATAACATAGGTGACGCTGACAATCTTTGTCACGACGCAACATCGTCGTACAGTAACTACTGCTACTAATATTAAAGTTAAATATCTATCAGTTGGTAGATCGCGACCTTTTCATAAATTGACATTAAAGCTAATTAAACTTCCCCACTGCTGTACTCCGGTTCTGCCAGTCCCATGCCTGGACAAAGGAGGAGGGTGACTCTAACCATTTTAGTTGTAACATAACGTCGTTAAACAGTAACTTACCAACCAATTATGTGACTAACTCCGCCACTGCTCGTGCTCGAGAAGTGCCAGTCCCAAGCAGCGATAAAGGGGAGGGCGACAATAATCATCTTCGTTACCAGACAGGCTGAGTGAGACAGCATCGTTAAACAGTAACTACTAGAACCATTACTAAACGTAAACATGTACCAGTTAGTAGATTGTGACCGTTTATTACATTGACATTAAAGCTTATTAAGAAAGAATTTAGTTGAACAAGAAACAAAGAAATTATTTTTCAGCACGATTTAATTCGAGACGCCAGCAGAAACAATGAAATTAAGGGAATTGACAGAAAAGATTAAGAAACTGGCTTTGATCATGAAGGGTAGAAGACGATGATGAAGAAGACGATGATGATGATTACGAGAAGTGATTGTGATTAAGAATACTGACAGTTTAAAATTTAAAACATTATAAACTCGAACACTATAATTTTAATGCTAAAATATTTAGTACCTGCAATGTCACGGTCGTAAAGTTGAGCTTTAGGTGACTGAGATATTTATTCGATGGTTAAGATGGTCTTAGCAAAATTATTCCTATAAGTTTTCTCGTTTTTACTGTAATTAATATTATTTCCGAATACGAATATGCATTCGACGGAATATGAATTCGAATATTCGTCACATGTCTGCTAGTTATCCAGCAGAACATTGCTTGGTAACTTTGCTGACAACTTGTCGGCAGAACACAAGAGAATACAGCAGAAGAAAGAGAAGGGGTGTGTAGCAAATAGTGTTAGTACGACTAACTGGGATTCAACACGTAGACCCAGAAAGGATCATGGTACAGCGTCCTCTTCGCTAGAACATTATATAGACATTTTGTCGACTCTTAGATAATGGTTGATCTATTGTTTTATAGCTGCCTTTGCGAGTTGCCTGCAGCCGATAACGGAGGATTGCTCTATCAAGCGCGGTTTTTGATTATATAGATAGAAGTCCACTCTTATTAAAGGTGTTTAAATACAGAAGTTTATTTCTTCGTTCAGTATTTCTACAGCTCTTAACGAGATCTTACGTGATCAAATGCCAATGATATCCATAGGAAATTTATTTGTATAATTCTACATTTTATCTTAGTTATCTTCAGTAGCCTATATTATAGCATTGGTTAGTTACTGTTTAACGACGCTATGTTATAAAAAACATCATTAGCGTCGCCCTCCTGTTTTCTACAGGCTATAGACTGGCACTACCGGAGTAAGGGCAATGGTCATAAATCATTATTTTTATTAACTTAATTAAATTAATTCAATTACATTTACAGCACCAAAAGCCGTTGATATCGTTAGGAATTTCTTTACACTAGCCAAAGGACAGGATCCAACAACTTTTTTTTATAACCACAGTTTAACGTCGTCTTATGACATCAAAGGCCGTTGACAACAACTGTACCCGAAAGGCAATTATTATAGTCGGCGTTGCAGCCTATTTTAAGGTGTTTAAATTAAATTTGTATTTTGTACATGCAGAGTAGAATTGTATTTATCCTTCAACAGAACTTATAAACAATTCACTGCCGTATCCCAACGGGTATGTTTTGAATTGTAGTTCGTGATCTAGTCTTAAACTAAAAATTTATGTAGCGCTACTGTGAAGCTGAGCGCAAAGCATCAGCTTACGAGCGCTTCTTCGTATCAGAGCCTCAGAGGGTAGTCAAAAGATCTGTGTCCAGTTTAAGTCCGAGTGTGGCTGCCAGAGAGAAGGGAGAGAGGAGGCACAGCGGAGGATCGGATGGATTAGGATATGAATTCTTGATGAGGTGAAACTTCAATTTGGAGTGGGAGTCCTGTGGGTTGATGAGTAGAAAGCCTGAGGCAGGTGGGTGAGCGGTAGTATTAATGAAGGAACTGAGAATAGACGGAATTGAGAGGAAAGTTCGTTCGGTTAAATCTGAATTACTTTTGAGAATTTTAACGACAGCTTTCTGCTACCAGAGCCCTTTGCTGTTGGAAAATGAACCAAACAATTAAGTAACGATAACAGAATTATTTATGCCTCATTTTAAAACCGTCTTCAAGGTGTTTAAGTGGAGGTTCTTCACGACGTCATTGGACTGCCTCGGCCGTTGATGTCAATCCTACTTCAGCGCATAATTTGCTTTATAATTTCAATTACTTGTCCTTTCGCTCGAGGCTTCTTCTGCAACCAAAATAGCTAAGTAGCTGGAAAATCATTTTATATAGACGCATTTAATCTGAAATCAGAAATTTATTATGTTTAACGGCATAACTGACGATAGACCGTTGATGTCTTTAGAGTTATCCTCGGACTTTTTTCTGACTTTTCTTCACGTTCTTCAATACTGGAGTTTTCCTAAAATGAAATGGTTTCAGCGTTTAACGACCTATGTGCTGTGAGGGCCCGTTAGAAGTGTACTTTGGATGTGATGGCAGAAATGTTTGCACAAGAGGAAGACGCCTCTCTGTTCACAGCTGTCCAGGGCAATTTGTTGTTTCATTTGTTTCTCTTCGAAATCTGGTCAGCTGTTGTTTACCGACACTTTGTCATACCAGAGATGATTGCTGTAGCCCTCCTCCTTTATCCAGGTTTGGGACTTGCACTACCACACCTGGGGAAAGAAGCAGGATTGACTCCGTGGTTGGATTACTTTCAGTGTTTAACGACATCGTACGGCTACCAGAAGTGTTGAATAACGATTGAATAACGTTAACCAAATTATTTATACCTTAAGGTGAGACCTTTTTAAAGGTGTCTAAATGGAGATTCTGCAGCGATGTCATTGGGCACCAAGGAAGCTGTGCAGTGGTCGATCCCTCTTTCTGGAATAGGTTCTCAAGCAATCTACCGTGAATCTGTAAAAATCATTAAAAGCCTTCCATCTAATCTGTGACATAAGCCTCTTCCTTCCTTCTATGTCTCTATTTTCGAAAGCGGTTGAAGACCATGCTTTTAGAGTCACAGTTCGAGATCACCTTTGGTGAGTTTGAAAACCATGCTTTTAGAGTCACAGGTAGGGATCAGTTCGAGATCACCTTTGGTGAGTTTGAAAACCATGCTTTTAGAGTCACAGGTAGGGATCACCTTTGGTGAGTTTGAAAACCATGCTTTTAGAGTCACAGGTAGGGATCACCTTTGGTGAGTTTTCTTAAGAGGCGCTATAAAAATATGAACTTGTAAATATGATTATTGCTGATACAGTGGGGTCGTTTATCGGTTTGGTTTCTGCTCTAGCCATTACCAGTTTATGATCTGATGCAATAATTTTATCTTATTAGAATTCTTGGCATGTTGAAACACTACTTGCCCCCCTCTTAATGAATAATATGAAGTTTATCATATTTCTGGATTTTATCAGCAGATTATATATAACCACATAAACCTGCAGTCTGAGAATGAATAATATGTCATGTCAAGTGTTCGATCATATGCTACTATCGTCGCATATAATCCAAATGCTCTTATAACACACAGATAACCCTTCTAGCTCTATTTGATGTTAGCGCTGCTTTTGACTCTGTTGACCATTCTATCCTCCTTCAACGCCTCTCTATTTCTTTTGGACTGACTGGCAAACCATTAGAATGGCTTCGTTCTTTCCTTACAGATCATACTAACTGTGTAATTGCTGGCTCCTCTAGGTCCCGCTGGGTCCCTGCCCTTTATGGTGTACCTCAGGGGTCAGTGTTGGGCCCTTTGCTTTACATTCTTTACACATCTGACGTTAGCTCCCTACTACTGTCATGTGGACTCTTGCACCAGCTATATGCTGATGACATACAAGCATACATCCACTGCCGTGCAGTTGATGCAGTGGCCTCTGTTGGGCTGATGTGCCGTGCCATTGATGCCCTTTCTGATTGGATGGCCTCAAATCGCTTGCTTTTGAATCCATCCAAAACCAGTGTGATTTTCGTTAACGATAACGATAACGAAAATGTTCGTTAACGAAAATAAAATGACTTCGTTAACGATAACTATAACTATAACTAAAAAATATCATTAACTATAACTATAACTATAACGAAAATAACACTAACGAAAATTCATCTTTATTTTCGTTAATACAAAAAATAAAAATAGGAAGTGCAATATGGACGATTCGACATAAATGAGAACGAAAAATGCGAAATTTTTATTGTGAAATTTGTCAGTTACTTTGGAAACTCGTGTATTCATGAAGCTGACTGTACCCATGCTTCAAAGGTTTTCATAGCTCTGAGTAAATTGTGAAACAGCGTATTAATACGCACAATTTTGCTTATAGACTTAATTATTGTAACTAAGTAGTAACTAAAATTAACTAAAATAAAAATCCATTAACTATAACTATAACTATAACTAAAAAATAATACTAACTATAACTATAACTATAACTAAAATAAAAATCATTAACTATAACTATAACTATAACTAAAATAAAATCTGTAAGGAAAATCACACTGTCCAAAACCCAGTTCATTTGGCTTGGTGGTCGCAGACAGTTGGCTGGTGTTGACCTACACCTGTTGGCCGAGACCTTCCCCCATATTGCCTTTTCGCTTACTGTTCGTGACCTTGGGGTGACACTTGATCAAGAACTTAGTCTTTCACAGCACGTCAACCTGATCACACGAAGCTGTTACTACCAGCTCCGTCAGTTGCGTGTTGTCTTGAGGTCCCTCTCCCATGATGCTGCTGTGGTACTTGTCCACGCCTTCGTCACCAGCAGAATTGATCATTGTTGCTCGGTTCTTGCTGGTCACCCATCTGGCTTAATAGGACGTCTTGACCGGGTCCTTCGTTCTGCTGCTCGGCTTATTGGTCATATTCCCAAATATGCCCCAGTTTCTGCCTACATGCGTGATGTATTGCACTGGCTTCCTGCAACGCAACGCATATCCTATAGGTTAGCAGCACTTGTCTGGCGGTGTCTCACTGGTAGTGCTCCGTCTTACTTATCTGATCTCTGTCGCCCGGTTTCCGACTTAGCCTCTCGTCGAGCGCTGCGCTCTTCGACTAAGGGGGAGCTATTGGTCCCTCGGGCCCGCTCCTCGGTCAGACAGCGTCGAGCCTTTTCGGTTGTTGGCCCCTCCACTTGGAATGGGCTCTCGCTTATGTTGCGCTTACTGCCCCGGAATGATTTGCCTGCTTTCTACCAACTACTAAAGTCCTTTCTGTTTGGCCGTGGCTGGGCTGGGAGCGCCTCTGAGTAGGTTTCTTGAAGAGGCGCTATATAAATATCCGGAATGAATGAATGAATGAATGAACACACAATTAAAACATTTTTCCCGATGTTATTTATTTTTCCAACCGACATCATTCGAATAAGTCGATGTTTTGATCAATTGCCTTTCTCCAGCGGTGATTAATATAATAGAATGTTGAGCCTTATTAAATTAAAGGTGTCTAGTGTTCGAGCATAATTATTATAAGTAGCAGTTACCGTTACGCATAGTGGAAACGCTCTCATCCCTCCCCTCTAATTGACTTTTCCGGACGTCATTTAATTTACAAATATGCCGAAACAATTTCTGTCGACGACAAAGGCCTTTGTTGTCCTTAGCTGTCGTTAAATTCTGGATCTATCCATTACCTTAACTCCGCAACTGTACGTCCATGCCGTAGCGCTAGGCAACGCCAGTGCCAAGCCTGGATGAGGGAGGGGGATGGATGGCGTGAAAAATATTTGTTATGACACAGTATCGTTAAACTGTAACCACTATTACATTCCATTTACACGATTCATAACGTAATAATTGTTGCTGGATGGATCCGCAGTTTAACGGCAGCTTATGACAACATAGGCCGTTGCCGCCGACAAAGATTATTTTTGGCATATTACAGCTCTTATTTTATTTTCTGACGATTGAACACATTGATAGTAAACTGGCTTCCATGCAGTAGGCGATATGAGCTTCTCCTCCTTCCCCTCAATGCCTCTATTCATCAAGCGGCTGAAGACCATTCTGTCTGTTTTTGCTCTTGTAGAGTATTTGGGCAGGGAGTTTTCTCGAAGAGCCGCTATTAAAATAAGCACTTACAAATTTAATTACTGCTGATGCAGAGCTTAACGACGTCTTATGTCTGCTTTTAATTTCTTTAGAATTCATTTGTAGTTTCTTTCTTCTATCTTCTAAATCTAAAACTAGATTATTTACCTTTCAGTGTTTGACGACATCTTGCCATACTCGTTGGACAACGAAGCAAATGATAGAACCCGATTTCGAGAATGAATTGGATTGAATAACGTTAACGAAATTATTTATGCCTTACTGTAGAACCATCTTAAAGGTGTCTAAATGAACGTTCTTCAGTGAAGTTAATAGACTTCCTCGGCCAATTATATCAACGCTACCGCATCTTATGATTTACTTTATAATTGTAATTCCTTTTTCTATCGCTCGGTTTCCTGCCTAATTATTGCAATTCATTGTTAAGTTCATACTTTAGAAATGTTATTCGTAAAAATATTCATGTGTCATTTGTACGTCACAGATTATTCGTTTTAGTGATGTCCTCTGCTCTACTGTGATCCTCAGATGCTTTCCAAACGTTGATTATAACACAATAGAACAAACATATTCAGTTTTGTCACATTTCTATCCAGATACAAAACTCGCGTGCATTAAAATTTCTTAAATTGTCCAAAAGCTCTCGATTAGTAATGCTAATTATAGCAAGGCAAACAACCCGCTGTAAACGTCAACTGGAGATAATTAAGTAGCCTACCGCCATGTCGCAATGTCGCATGCATCCGATTATACCTACAAGGAAATTCTCTGTTATCCTAGTTAAATGTCAAATATTTCTGTGATAATGTGAAAAAAACAGTTTTGTCTAAAGCAGTTTGCAAATTAATCTTTGTCAAACATGGGTTAGGGTTAGGGTTAAATGCAATGAGATATTATTATCATCACTAGAGCCCGTATGACGTATAGTCCCTTCGCTAATTTTTGAAGCCAAAAAGCCGACAACCATAGATATAATAACACCTTATCGAGAGCTCCGCAGTTAATTTATATTGAAATGACGCGTTTTGATTGGTTGAAATTCATGAACGCAGTCAAGCTTAAGCGAGACTTTAATTTCTTTTCGAAGCTTACGCCTTGCAAAAAGTACAACAGACACAAAATAACAACTTATCGATTAAATAATATTCCAGCGGCCTCGTTTTCTGGCTTTATTAAGTTGCTACATCCACACACTACACAATTTAACTTCGATCGTTTCGCCATTTTGAGAGGTCACAGGGTCAAGGCCGTTGCGCTGGCTCGGGGTCACAGCCTCAACAAAGATGGCGGATGCGGGCTCTAGTGATATATTTATATATTGTACATCTCTATGGTTAAATGCATACAGACAAAAGGTGAAGTCAAGCCATCCTGTTGGAAACGTATTGCGCTGCATATGCATAATGTTGGTTTTCACTTTGGTCAGAATATACAACAACAGACTACCACAAACACTTTTGTTTAGATCATGTAGGTAGCACTCGAAAGTGAGTACTTAAGATCTCGAAACGAGGATGGATGAGAACATATGTAGCACTGCGTCTTAAAACATAGGGACGCGCATACAAGCAACACTAGCATGCAAGCATGTATACATACGTGCAAACATCAATATGTACATGCACACCTGTACACAGATGCAACCGTCTACGACTTACTTATTGACTTAGCTATCTACCTACATAAATAAACAATACATGCATACGTACATACATAATTCCAAACATACATAAGAATATGTGTAAACACATTAATAATAGCTGCCAACCACCATACATGTGCATCTGCAGACACTGCACCCATACAACCATACATCGATTTAGAGATCCTGAGTGGCCGATTGGGTTGGTAGCCCGCTCACCACGCTGGCGGCCCGGGTTCGATTCCTTCCGGGTCGGTCGGTTTATCAGGGATTAATTTCTCGGATCTTTACTGCGGGTGGCTCGGTCGCATTATAAACGTGAAATTTTGCAATACAATACAATACAACACAACACAATACAACTGGGGCGCGGTGGTGGTCGAGTGGGTATGTTCGGTGCCTTGCAGCTGGAGGGTTGCAGGTTCAAATCCACCTCAAAGCCGCCGCGTAGGGACCCTGGGCAAGTCCTTCACTCGCAATTGCTCATGCACTTCGGCGTGAAACTCCGATTCAGCGTCCGCGCAGTAGTCGGGAGCGCCTCTGAATGGGCAATCTGGTAGGGTGCTGCTATAACAAGTGTTCAAATACAATACAATACAATACAATACATCGATCCATACAAGCATTCACGCATATAAAACATTCATGCCCATAGACATAATATGCATGCATGTATGAACACTTTTTATAGCGCCCCTTCAAGATTTCTACTCAGAGACATACATACATACACCCCTTCATACATGCATACACACTGGTCAGGGTTTGTTCAAACGATGACAGACCACGGCATAGCCATGCAATCATTCTGCTGCTCTTAAGACTTAAGACAACTTTTTCACTTTTATCGGTTCTGCATAAACTGCACTTGGATCCTGTGTGGCAATGCCTTCACTTCCAGCTCCAGATTTTACTTCAATCGCTTCCAGATAAATAGGATCTGTAGCCTCAACTGCTTTACCCTTCGGTGTAGATGACTTTGTTGGCTTATTTGGTTCAGCATAAATCACATTGTTGATCTGAACGATGGTTTTGTTGGAAGTTGTCGGCCGTTGGGTCATTTCCACATCAGCATAGATGGTGTTACCAGGTGGAACAGCGCGTTCTGACTGTCTGTTGTCTGAAGCCACGGTTGCATATGCGGAAGAGATCGTTTCACTTTGAAAAGTGTTCTGCATGGATGATCCTTCGTTTCTTCTATCACTACATAGAACCAGAAGAAGGTGAAGTCTTACCCTTGTCAAAACAAGGTGTGAGATAGAAATTAATGCACATGTCTCGAGTCTTCTGTATAATACAAGGAGAGCGAACGAACCAGACATGTCACATGCAATTTCTACACCAATATCAGATACCTCTATGATGAACGTTATATTCATACCAATAGAACTTATCTGCATCATATATATAAACATATAATTATGATTATATAAGTGAAACATTTAAATGCATATTTTCGTTTCAATTTGGACCAGTAAATAGTGCAACAAGGACATAAAAACAGCTCAAATCCATAGAAAAGTATGCATTAAAAAATGGAATCCTGTCATAATAACTCACTATTTACGCTTTCGGATTATCAAGACGACTGCAACGATTACGAAAACAACCGCCACCAATAAAAGAAGGATGAGGAGAAATTCTTTTGTATTGTATAGTCCTACAAAAGTAATTAACACACGCCATCTGAAATGCAGTAAAGAACTTTGTAGCTTTGAATATTAATATAACGTAGTTGCGTGTAGTTGTGTGGCGAGGGGTGTAGCTTAGTGTAGCGTGTGTTAATAATATTGTGTGGTGTACAACAATACAATACAATAATATAGTACAATGCAGTGCAACGCAATACAATAGGCCTATTCAGAAATTTAATGCAATACAATATTATAAACCTAACGCAATTTTATCTGACATAAACCAACCTTCCTGGTGCTATTTCAAAGGTGTCCTGGGTAGGTCGAAAACAGGATGCTAAATTTACATGGCTATCAGAAAAGCGTAGCCCGAAGTAATTTTTCTTATTTATAATATCTTCATATTTATCATAGCATTACCTGTTGATGGTGATGATGATGTGAAAGCAGTTGTTTGATCATCAGAAGAACGATTTGACGGTTTCTTCGTCAAAGATGAAGTTGGTGCAGTCTTTCCAATTGTCCCTCTTGTAGTTGTAGTTGTGGCATAGGTAGTGACGGTTGAAAAGACAGATTTACCAGCAGTGGTAGTCGTGGTGATGGTGGTTGTGGTTGGGATAGTAATAACAGTAGATTTAGTAGTAGTGGTAGTGATGATGGGGGTCTTAGTGGTAGTAGGGTGAGGAGTGAGATTAATGCTGGTAGCAGTAGTTTCTAAGGTTGTATGTTCTATTGTTTTTCTTGTGGTCGATGTTGATGTAATTGTTGTTCGTAATGATGACGATGATCTACGACGGGAGTTGATAGTGGTATGAAGAGAGATAGATGACTTGAAATCTGCTGATATTGTTGGCAACATCTCCTCGGTAGCAGCATCAGAGTTTACTTCTTGTGAAAAAAAATGAAATTAGAGATAATTCTGTGGATAGGTAACCTGATTATACCGCGTCAGATGGGGTGGGGAAGTCGAGACTCACTCCGCCGACAGTAGTTCAAAGGTTATGGGATATATACATATACGCAAATTTATACTACCAACTTCTATATAGCCTAAGACCAATTCAGAGATGATAAATTGTACAATAATGAACAATATATCATAAGAAACTTTTTACTGCTACTTCTATATTGCCTATAATAAAATCAAGCTAATCATTTTAATACATGTATTGTATTGTATTGTATTGTATTTGAACACTTGTTATAGCGCCCCTACCAGATTTCCCATTCAGAGGCGCTCCCGACTACTGCGCGGACGCTGAATCGGAGTTTCACGCCGAAGTGCATGAGCAATTGCCAGTGAAGGACTTGCCCAGGGTCCCTACGCGGCAACTTTGAGGTGGATTCGAACCGGCAACCCTCCAGCTGCAAGGCACCGAACATACCCCTACACCACCGCGCCCCAGTTGTATTGTGTTGTGTTGTATTGTATTGTATAAATTGTACTCCACATTTATAATGCGACCGAGCCACCCGCAGTAAAGATCCGAGAAATTAATCTATGATAAACCGACCGACCCGGGAAGTAATCGAACCCGGGCGTGGTAAGCGGGCTACCAACCCAATCTGCCACTCAGGATCCTTGTGTGTATATATATATATATATATATATATATATATATATATATATATATATATATATATATATATATAAGTGTCACTGAAGTTTTACCATTAGAGGACGTGACTGGTAATTGGTTTTCAACAGGAATATTGTGGATCGCTGGAGCAGGCGGGAAATACTGCCTGCACCAAGCCCAAACATGTTCACTTAGAGACTGACATTTGTATGGATAATTATATAGGCAGCAAATGCTTTTGTAACTTGCATAGTATAATTATACTCTACAGCTGAAGCTCAATCGTTGCCTAGAGCTAGATATTGTTGCGGCCGGTGACCCGTCAGAACGGCCCAGGACAAAACGGCCCCGACAAAACGGCCCCGACAATTGGGCCCCGACAAAACGGCCCCGACAAAAACGGCCCCCGTCAAAATGGCCTCGACAAAACAGCCCCGTCAAATCGGCCCCTGTCAAATCGGCCCCGTCAAATCGGCCCCTCGTCATATCGGCCCCCGTCAAAATCGGCCCCGTCAAATCGGCCCCGTCAAATCGGCCCCGTCATATCGGCCCCCGGTCATATCGGCCTCAGTCACACCGGCCCCTCACAAAATATTCCATGTCCTAAGTACTTTTAAGTTGGATTGATGAAAAGAATTATTTGCGTAAACAGAACTCGGATTGGTAAAACCGTACGGTTGTTTACGTTGCCAAATTATTTTATGTGGTCAGTTTAAAGTGGAAGTTGAATTGCTGAAAATAATGTTGGCGTTAAAATGGAAGTTGGATTTATGAAAAATAATTCGTTGCGTAAATAGAAGTTGGTTCTATGATAGTTGTCATTGAAAGCATTTATATGATTAAATACGCCAACCTTTAGCATTAGACTATGGTCCCCGCAATCCATTGCCCAGCTGAACCGTCGCTTGAGGCCTCGTAACCTCGTTTCAGTCGTTTGAGTCATTTCAACATAGTTTGTCAGCTTAAGCTTAAAAGTACTTGCAACATTGGATATTTTGTATGGGGCCGATATGACTGGGGCCGATATGACTGGGGCCGATTTGACGGGGCCGATTTGACGGGGGCCGATTTGACGGGGCCGATATGACGGGGCCGATTTGACGGAGGCCGATTTGACGGGGGCCGATTTGACGGGGGCCGATTTGACGGGGCTGTTTTGTCGAGGCCATTTTGACGGGGCCGTTTTGTCGAGGCTGTTTTGTCGGGGCCCAATTGTCGGGGCCGTTTTGTCGGGGCCGATTTGTCCTGGGCCGTTCTGACGGGGTACCGTTGCGGCCTGTTAGGGTATTATTAGACAAATTGGCAATTGCCTGCTAGTATTTGACTTTGGACGTTCAGGATCTGAATTCTGACCCAGGAAGTTTAAGTCTCCGAGCATTACTTTTAAGACAATAATTATTTGAGCACTACTGGTGATGCAGATAAATAAGAAATCATCTATAACACCACCTTCAGCTATTAAAAACTCAAAATCAGACATGCTAATGAGAACATCTACATGTACGTGATAATATCTTACATAATAGCAGATGTCCAGATTCATTTTGATTGTTACTGAGATAGGAGCTCAAACTAAGACCAAAACACTCATTCAGACGCATCACATTCTTGGTAGGACAAGTGTGGGCATGCTTAGGCTGCTGGTGATTTATCAACGCATATCAGCCGAAGTGCAACGAGATTGAATCGAAATGGAACATTCATCAAATCATTTAGGCACTTTTGTGAATTTTCTATTTAAATAGCTAGATACAAAGTCTAAGTTATTTCGCGGAGTAAAATCTGAATCTGGAGGAAAAGTTTGACAACTTGAAACTTCCAATATCTTATTACTGGCCTTAGCTGTGCAATTAAATCTTAACCAATACCAATAAAAAGCCAAATATTATGTAGAGCATGAAGGTGGCCGCGTAAACTGCATTGGTTACATCGTGCGACCATTGAGTCTTTATGCGTGAGGGTGTCATTTCGCGTACAGCTGAGAGAGTAGCTTATTTCTGAGACTTGAACATCGGGCGATCACAATTCGTACGTGTACATATACCTTAGCTGATATGGTATCCATTCAAATGGGGAGCAGTGGTGAAGGAACTTATCTGATAAATTCATTGAAACTTGGCATGGTCGAGACCATACGGTAAAAAATGTTTACATTTGCATTTTCATTTAAAACACTTTATCCATTATAATACACACCTTTTTGGCAGACAACTGGATATCTGTTGTCGCAGCTGCAAGTCCACCATTTGCGGTCATACCCTACATCACATATTTTTTCGTAGTTTTCGATCCTGCATAGCGGCCTAATGCAAATGCATTGTTTGGCCGGATTCTCGTCGGGATAACCAGATTCCCAGTTAGTGTAAGTGATTGCAACGTCTGAGTTAACACAACAGAAAATAAAAGTCTTTTCAGATAGCTTAAATGTCCTATTGCTTCATAATGTGTCTTTGGTTAATTGAGGTTAGGACTTAATTTGTTTACAATTTGTTTGCAATTTTGCCTGTTCCTCTTTCATAACAAACTTAGAATGAAGAAAAAGAGGAAATCATTCGGAGAAAAATAGTGAGAATGCCATGGCCATTGATAAATGAAAAATAGGAATATGATGATGATGATGATGATGATGATGATGATGATGATAATGATGATGATGATGATGATGATGATGATGATGATGATGATGATGATGATGATGATGACGATGACGATGACGATGACGATGATAAAAATGACAATAATCGAAGAAATTCTATAGCGCCACTGCTTAATTTTTAAGGTACCAGTTGGCGATTGCTACAATGGTACACGATGGATCAGTCAAGTCCAGTGTCAGCATAATCCGTAGGCCTAACGGTATAGCGCTATCACAAGAAATGTGGTTGCATGTTTTTACTTCAATATTTTGCAATTAGATTTGTCAAGCAAATAATGTTGAAATATGAGGAGAAAATTGTTCCATAAAGCTCTATGCTTTGTATGATTCGTTCGCCAGAGATTAAGGAAGGCGTACGCCTAAAGTTCAAGCGCACTTGATTCTTGACTAAAAATAGTGATAATGAAAGTGACGAAATCTTATTACCAGACCTGAAATGGTACACGATGGATCAGTCAAGTCCAGTGTCAGCATAAGCATCAATCGGCAGGATTTATCGGATATGTATTTCTACAATACGTTTCTTCCAGAATATTGCAATTACCCGTGCTAGTCCAAATCCACTTATTTCGGTGAAGTCCAATCCAGTATCTTAGGTTTTCTGTCAGCCACGACCAATCCTCTATCGTCCCGTTATCCATAATAGAAAGCAAGTCGCCTCCTGAACGTAAACATTCCTTTCGGGCATCATACCAAGTGGCTGCCGTGCGAGATGCAATATAAGTCTTGTTATTTTGTTTGTAACCTTCACTTGCGACGTAAGACTTGTCGTTTCGTCGGTAAGTGAAGGCTAACTTTGAATCTGCAATAGTAGTAGGCCTAACTGTTATTCTTTCATCCAATATCCATTCATTCATTCATTCATTGCGAAGATTTATATAGCGCCCCTTCAAGGTTACTACTCAGGAGTGCTCCCGACCCCAGCACGGCTGAAAAGGACAGTTTTGAGGAAAGAATAGAAAGATTCAGAGTGGATTCTGGGATGCAATCGCAGTGCCAAAGGGAGCCCATTCCAGAGGGAGGGGCCAACCACTGAGAGGCGCGATTCTGCTTAGTAGCAGTGCGGGCAAAAGGGACCATGAGCACGCCACGCTCAGTGGAGCGAAGAGAGCGACGACCCGGAGCACTCAAGGTAGGGCAGCAGATCAAACTTATAAACTTATAAACAGAAAAACTGATTGGCCGGCTGTTTTCTCCGTCCTTTCGTCAAATATAAACTAACGCTTTTCTTGCTAGGTCCATCTATGTTGATTTCAATACTTCACATGATCCTTCATTTTGGCGCCTTCGTGCGGTTCTTCTAATGCGCTATTTAAGTGGCCATTCACAAACACATACGTACTTTATCTTCTCTGACTTTCCAAACAACCGAAAACTTAATTGCATGCCTGGGATCTAGTTGTCGCGAAATGATTATCACACATCTATTTGTAAGATATTCATTCGACGATTGCTACAATGCAAACCCGTTAGCTGGAAGGTATAATAATAGTAACCACTAATATTACTAACCTACAGCACAAATTACAAATCGTAACACACTAAATACGTGAATGTACCTGAATATTCGCATATGTAGTGAAATTGCTGGGAGACGTTATAAAGAAGGTAGGCCGGTAATTGTTGCTGAATGTTCAATGCCACACCAGTTGCTTCGGGGAATCTTTCGCTTCTGGCTATGATCACTGAATTACACCAAAACATTGTTTTAAAAACACTGCTGGAGGCCGAAGATCATTTTGCAATTTAATGTTGGAGGCTCTAATTGCAGCTCGAATTCGTAATTGTAAGCTCGGAAATTTGTAGAGCGCTACTTAAAAGCTAAGCATAGGGCCGCAGCCTATTCCCAAGCGCTGTGTCATGTCATATGGGTTATATAAAGATGCCAATTTAAGAACAAAGAAATTATTGAGTCTTATGTTCTTCCTGCTTCTTCTATAATTGGAAACTGAAGGAATAAAAATGACCGAACATATCAATGAAAAGATAAGAGAGCGAGAGACATGATTGGCACAACTGACTTCAGCTATAAAATGAATGAGCCAACAACACTTCAAATTCCGAGCTGTCGCTCGGGTTTCGCTTTAAAGCTTTTCTCATACGTGTCTTTCTATACTCTTCTTCCAGCTGAAACCTGAGTAATTGTCTATATAGTTCAGACACATTTTTAATTCAATTTTACGTTTGACGAATCTCTCTTTGCGCAGTTATTTAGGATTGCTAAATTAGGAAACAATTAACTGGACGCTCGTATACATATGACGCATCCACAATTTTCTGAAGGCACAGTGATGCGGACTACAGCGATGAGGAACTGAACTGATTATAATAATAAGCTACGTTTCCTCGAAGTGGTGGGGCTATTATTACCGTTGGGTATAATTTGGTGGCCATTAACCCACGACCATTTCCCACTTTCATTTGTCGAGAGTTTTCTTGCGTCTGTGAAGACCATCTCGTTTTCTATGCCCTGCTCGTATGTGAAATTCTGGACATTCCGTTGATCTACCTCGGTATTGATGACGATTAAAGAAGATCCTGCAACTTTCGTTTTGCACCAGTCGCTGGCCTCTTCGAATGACATACGCATTGGATCAGGACCGTTGATTCGAGGTGTCGTTAAACAAGTCCTTCCAAATGTTGTGTCGTAACACGATGTTTTATATATTTCTCTGGCTGAGTTACTGCACTGCACCAATTGTAGTGACAGCCACCACGAACCTGCATGAATAAAAATATCACATAAAGTACAAGTTATTTCTGATTTTCATCAAGTGATGATAGTTTGTCATTATATTTATGGCTTGACGACCAGTAGTGCACACTAATGCAAGAGTTGTTTCGAACACAGCTAGAATATATAATGAGTATAATGATAATGATAATAATAATAATATGTAATAATATGTAAATATATATATATATATATATATATATATATAAATTATATATATATATATATATATACACCGGTACTGGCCTCATATTGGGAATATTATGCGGTGAGGAAGAGCAATAGACAACCGCCCTCATAATAATATATCAAGGTTAGGAAAATGACGTCGTTTATACTTAGTAGCCCTGGTGTGAAGGGGCGACATCATGTGTAAGTGCCTCGAGGAAGAATTTAACTTTAGGTTATGCTTTACATTATTATAAATAAAAGAAATAAAATCTGCGTTCTCTATAGATTCAGATTATTGCAGAGAGCCATAACTCCGGTAGATTTAGAAGCGACAAACAGCGCGTGGACCGTGTCAAAAGCGCCCTTTGTAACGGCATGTGTCGTGTTACGGCGCTGTAGAAATTGTCGTATTCATCATCATCATCATCATCATCATCATCATCATCATCATCATCATCACCGATTGCTGAAACCTCCTCTTAGTTCGTTTCTGAGGTTGACATTTCTGATGTAATAATGTACCAGAGTAACTCTTGCTGGTCTCTTCATCTGGGACTCTCTACTTCCTCATTTTCGGAACTCTCTTACCGTGACTATTTTTCGCTCAGAACTTACCTCTTCCAGTCTGTTTACGGTTCTTAACTTTTCCCGCCTTCAACATGCACTTACGAACTTTGTAATCTGTGCATTGTGGAATTATGGGTTCTAGGACGATTGGTCATAGGACGATTGGTCATAGGACGATTGGTCATACGGACGATTGGTCATACGGACGATTGGTCATAGGACGATTGGTCATAGGGCCTCATATAGATACCGGTCATAGGTCCTATCGGCGATGGGACTATCGAAGGCTATCGAAGGCTAAAACAAAGAAGTTTTTAAAACGTGAAAACTATTTACTGGATCATTTTACTGTGAAATAAGTAATACAAAATACGAAAAATACGTACAAGTCTAAGACGTCAACAGATTTTTCACTACTTGAATGAAACATGAGACAAGGCACGCAGATATGTGAGAATGTCGGTTTCCCGTATGTTCCCACTGCCCACATGACACGATCTTTCGTGAGTTGAAGTCTGCATGTAATTATCTTAATAAGTTTCTTAATTGGCACTGATTGTATTTGTCTGAAAACGATCAATGCCCCTAATTGATGCCTTTCATACTTCAGTTACATACGGGTAAAACGTGTACTATTTCGACCAAACGTTTAGTTCTTTGAAGTGAGTTGATCCCTGCAAGTATTACCCTAAAAGTGTCTTGATTGGCACTGATTGTATTTGTCTAAAAACGATGTATGCCCCGGTGCGTTAAGCTTAAAACTAAGAATGTCCATAACTAACGACTACAACGAATTATATCGGTTTATTAGCGGCATATGACCAATCGTCCTATGACCAATCGTCCATATGACCAATCGTCCATATGACCAATCGTCCGTATGACCAATCGTCCCTATGACCAATCGTCCTATGACCAATCGTCCTATGACCAATCGTCCGGATACCGATTATCGTTGTATTGTACTGCATTTTTTAAAGACACAAATGACCTTCCATGACTTCTGTATTGTATTATAGGCCTACACTTGCACAGGATGAGAGCCGGTGGCTTAATGTAAGAACTTGATAGATATGTATTCACGTACCTGTAAGAAAGCCTACAAATAGCATCCACAGCAGTTGTTTCATCGTTGGATCTTTCCCGGCTAAATGAAGCTTGACTATGAACAAACGAGGATACTAGCCTTGTCAAAACTTCAGAATTCATAAATCCCGTTCGGATTCATAGTATGCGCTTTGAACTAGATAAGCAAGATACACATGTATTTCAATGTAAAATACAACACTGGTTTAGCAGAAGGGCTTAGTCGCCCAATGGATATTTATAATGCGATAAGCATCTGATTATCTATTATAATTGCATTTCCGCGATGGTGTAGTTTCCACGACAGTAACTGTTGCTGACTATTCAAATCGCCCACTATATTTCCGCTTGGAACGTTTGTACTGCATTTTTAATATAAATTTATGCGTATTCCAATCTATTGCAGGGTAACTCACATTATATTGCATCAATGGGGGCGCAATACAAATTCCAAATCACACTGCAGTAGATTTCAGTACAAATATGGTCAACGATGACTTTATCTCCAGTACAACACTACTACTCTCCAGTGATAGACGTTGAGCTGTCGAATACAATGTCATATTTTGGATATATATACGGTCCCACGTAGGCTTTGAAATGTCGTTCATTATATATATATATATATATATATATATACATATATATATATATATATATATATATATATATATATATATATATAGGGCGTATATTCATGGTAATGAACGATATTTCAAAGCCTACGTGGGACCGTATTATAGGCTTCACATATCGTAGATAGGACGTTGCGTTCCCGGAAGTGACAATCACTGTGCCAGTAGACCTATTATAATCATTATCTGTAACTGCTGCAGCTGTTTTTTTGCTGGCTCCTAGATAATATCTCCTCTAATACATGAGCTAACACGAACATTATACAAAATTGTATTTACATTTTTTACAAACGGCAAGATAATTACAATGATATGATCATACTATTAGATAATGCTTTGGCACGACTCTGGAAAGTACCCTCGCGCAGGGCGATCTTCTGTGAGTGATGCTACTTCCTTAAATGCTGTGGGTAATGTTACTTCCTTAATTGACCTTAGACAGGGATGGAAAGTCAGCACATTTCATGTGCTTTTAGAGGTTGACTTATTCACTTGGGATTCGAATCCAATGAGTCAAATGAATTCATAAACGTATATGCCCAGCCACAAACCCTTAAGTATAAAAATTTAGTATTAAAAAGGCGCACAAAAATCAAATAATATGCGTTTTGATTTGGTGCGCCATTGTTTGATTATAGCGGCTATTTCTTATGAATTATATCACTGCACATAATTATGCAAGTCTCTGAAATCGTATAGATTAAGCTTATCATTAATAATAGTTATAATAAGCTTGGATATTAATAATTATTATTCGAAAACAATTGCAGTGGTAGTAATAATTTCTGCAATTCAAGCAATATGATTGCACGGATAACCACGATTAGGTGTAATAGTAATACCTATGGTTAAAGTAGTCGCAGTAGTAGCAGTAGCAGTGGTAGTTGTTTTGCTGAATTTAAATCTCGTGTTGCGTGTATATGCAATTAGGCTGAAACCAAAATGTCACTTGCTGGCTTTGTAGGATATACTGACAGAGGGCATTGGTAGGATCCGGCAATAAGCAGATTTTCTAGCCACTTCGTGAAGCCATGCACATGGCCGTCTGGCAAGGAGAGTGATTGGCACACAGAAATGTTTGTAAAAGTGAATCTCCCTGATTTTAGTGAAAAGTATTTGCCTTTTGCTGATTTTATTTTTATTTCGTGTACCTGGTTAAAGCGACACAAAATACTTCCACACAATCTATTCTCTGCAGCACATGGTCTATTTCCTTGCACGTGTTTAAACTTAAAGACACAGATTATTGGTTCTATTTCATCAATCATGTTTTTGCTTATAGCGACAGAGTATATACTAGTTCAATCTCCTCAATCGTGTTTGCACTTATAGCGATAGAGCGATATTTCATCAGGGCCGTAATTGTAATCGTACATTTATGTAACGCCTACTTCAAGAAAACTACCCAGAGCGTCTTCTAGACCTGACGACACAAGACCTCGATCAAATAGATTGGTTTTCAATAGCTGGCGAAATATAGACTGATGAAGGACAAGAAGTTCATACCACTTAATTCCGGATCACATTATCATATTCAAGAAGAAACATAAACGATTACATGTTTCATCGGCTGTGTAAGTGCAGCGATATATGAAATATTCTAATAAAAACACTCGCCCAATGAGGCCAGCAAGTGGCATTTCGAAAGCCACTCCCACGCTTTGATTTACACTGATTTTTAATTAGCCATAATTGTTTATAGGTCAATGCGTACGTATTACCGACTAAGCTTTAGGCTACTCTGATCCAAGTAATGACGGTGAGTTAAACAAAGAACTTAACTATTATAATAATAATCTATTGTCAATTCATCGGTAAGTTCTTGCTTTAGGAATGTTATCCGTAAAAATGCTTTTTATGCGTCATTCATCCATCACAGGGTTTTTGTCTAGTGATAGTCTCTGCTTCAGCGTGAAACATGAGACGCTTTCCAGTCCTTAATTAATAAAGTTAATTAGTTTTGTCACAGTATCAAAATTCACTCAGTTACAATTTATAAATTGTCCAAAAACTCTCGATTATTGAAGCTAACGTAGCAAAAATACAACTCGCTGCAAACATCAAAACAGGAGCCTAATAAATAGCGCATGCAACCGATTTTACGTACAGCGAAAATTACTCTCATTTTATGTCAAATTTTAACATTATAATTGACCAGCAGTTTTGCCTAATGCAATCATGGATTAGGGTTAGACACATGGAGGTTATGTGCATACGTACAAAGGTGAAGTCATAACATCCCCTCGTATCAATATTGCGTTGTATATATATACATACTGTTGGTTTTCACAGTTCAGCATACAGCCTCTGATTATCACAATACACTCTTGTTTAGATCATTTATGTAACGCTATGTCCTGCGCTTTTGAGGGGTTCTGAACTCGATTCTATTTAAAGTGTCTTAAGAAACAGGGACATGCATACATACAATGAACAATGTCATGCTTGTAACCGTGCAAAATACATATGTAATTATACACAGCGATACGTACATACATACATCTTAAAAATACGCAAACCTGCCTGCCTACCTGCAAACTTACATACATACATCCATACATACATACATTTGCACATAAACATAAGAACATAATTATTTGCATACACTCGTACATACCAAACGTATACGTAAGTACCGTTTGCACATAATGTACATCGATCCGTTCAGGCATTCACGCATTCATACATATACAGTTATGCACACATATATATATTCATACACACACATATATATATATACATACATGCATACATACGTACATACATACATATATACATGCAATGCATACATACTTACATACATACATAGGGGAGGCGGGGGCAAGCATGGCACAAAGTCACAAAATGTTGAATAAAATGTATATTATTAAAAATATCAAGATAAAACTTGTTTTGTAGTATAGATAGATCATCTGGGCTTCGATAAACGTTCTTAAATTGCTCCTGGATATGATTTTTTCATCAAAATCTGGCTTGGAACAGAGGTACCCAAAAGGCCACACTTGCCCCACCCCGTGGGGCATGAATATCATGCCATGCTTACCCCTTGTTGAGGGCAACACTGGCATGCTCTTCTTACCCCCAGAAACAGGAACATATGCATTTGACAATTTTGTCTTACAACAATAAGCAAGAATTTCTGTTTTATTTATAAAATGAAACAAGAGACTTGATCTAGTTCCTCATATTAGAATAGCTATGGCTCAGACCCGGTCCTTTACCTCATTTGGTCCCTCTCTTTGGAATGCGCTGTCTCCATCTACTCACTCTCAAATTCTAGCTGGTAACCCTCCTCTTCCTTCACTTTTCTCAAAACCTATTTCTTCTGTCGTGGTCTTGAGCACTGGGAGTGCCTCTGAACGGTTCACCCTATAGAGGTGCTTTTTTGGCAAGGCATCAACTCTAGGTAGGGTGAGATCATGTGGCCTGGGAGTATGGAGTGACCTTACGGGGCGGGAGGAGGTTGTGAAGAATCTGACAAGAGTTTGAGAGATGGAGAATGTAAAAGTAAGTAAGTAAGTAATAAGTATAGCTTATGTTTATTACTCCATTAGCAAACGCACAAAGGGACATCGAAATAGAATGTAAAATAACACATAGAAGTCAATCAATCAATCAATCAATCAATCAATCAATCAGAATTTATATAGCGCCCCTTCAAGATTTCTACTCAGAGGCGCTCCCGACCCAGACCATACGGAAGAATGCAGTCTATTCTATGCAGTTTCAGTTGGTGAAACTGAGAACAGTTTGGAAGGTGTCGTAAATCTAGTGTTAGCCCGTTACATGTTGTTGGACCAACCACAGAGAAGGAACGGCTCTGCATTGTTGCAGAGCGGGCGAATGGGACCGCCAGGTCACCGTGGACAGAGGAGCGCAGTGCTCGGCGGTCCGTGCAAGTAGAAAGAGGGCGGCATAGTTCACGCAGGTAAGAGGGTGCCCAGCCTGCCAAGCACCGCCACACCAAGGACGCGATCCTGTATGAGATGCGTTGAGGGAAAGGAAGCCAGTGCAATACCTCACGCATATACTGAGATATGCGGTCGGTCTGTGACAAGGGTTTGAGAAAATTGAACGGAAAAGAATAGTGAGCTCTAGAACAGTGTTTGTTCAAACTAGGAAAATCGGCAAGAGGAAGCCTGGAACAAAGTGGTGAAACAAAAATGGTGGAACAAAATTTCCAGATGCGCTCATTGCTCAGATAATTGTTGTTGCTATCTCTTTCTCTGCACTAACAACTCTTCCGATTTGCTTGCAGCCTCTTCTCGAGATCACTTTACGAGGTGTCTGCACAGCTGTTATTCCGCTTTCATCAATGTTATTGATTTGATCTGCCTCACGTCCATGTGTGCCCAATTCCTCCTTTAAGATGTCGTAAAAACGGGATACCAGACAAAGATTAAATCATGCAAGACGTGACATGCTTGTTGGTTCATGGCGACACAAACTTAGCTGATGTCTTCTCATAAATGACCGTACCCAATCTATGCCTGTCAGTGTTTCCTCTTGCGAAAACGGGTGGTCAAAATTGTTGCCCTTCGCAAACTGGAAGGCCAAGATCATTAATTTTGTGTAATCCACCAGCTCTTTTTCCAAGCCCTTCATTAAGCACTAGCTTAAACAGTCCTAGGCTTATAGGCATAAAGGAAGGATTCTTAAGGCGTATAGCCATAGTGCTTCTTGGAATTCCAAACTTTATCATTGCTTGGCGTTTCGACAAATCACCACTAGCCACCATGCATTATCATCGCATGACACGATATCTCGTCAGTGTAACTTCGTCGCTGAGTCCTGTGCATATAACTTCGAACGATGATGCTACAATTTCAATTGTAAACCTGATAACCTATTATGTATAACATACATGTGGGCAAGACTGGCATACCACTGGGGCAAAAGTGTCAGTAATGGGGCAACAGTGGCACGTAAAACGGGGCAAGGGTGGCATTGCAGTGCCGCTTTTGCCCCGATTTGGGTGCTTATAACTACGAGGATCAGTCAGAATTACTGCACTGACTAGGTCCATGAAACATTTATCATTAAAAAGAACACACTTTCCTGCGTAGTATAAAATAAAACGTTGACAAGTGCGATCTTAATACTGAATGTTAACAAAATATATAAGAAACTCACGAAAGCTGGAAACAACACGAAAAATCGAAAAATGTATATAAAATTTTTGCAATTCAACTTTCGTACCTACATGTATACAAGCATGCATACATATATGCATATATATAGTATACTGGTGAGGGTTAGTGGATCAACGTAGACGATGCGTATGCCCATGTCTACCACCTCGTCGGTTGTTCGCGTTGACGTAAAGGGTGCTGTTGGAAGGCGTTGGTTGTTGAGTCAATTCCAACTGAGTATAGATAGGAACAGCATCATCTGACGGTCTTTTGTCTGGAGCAATTATTTCGTATTCGAGAGAGATCTCTTCTTCTTGTTTTGTCTTCTTCAGCGATGATCTTTCGTTTCGTCTAGCAAGGAATAAAACCACAAGGGGCATAGTATTAACTATATCACATTGCTATAATTCACAACTGATACAGTCACATTGATATAGCAAAAAGTTTATGTCGGCAGAACAACCAGGTAATGAAGTTGTATGAAAGACAATATTAACTACTATATCAATTCTGAGATTTCAGTAGCCAAACCCCAGCTATTGGTTTTCAGGAGCCTTCTTCGGGCTCCGGGTCAGATTTCCTTGTGTAATTGTTACGGCAATTTATATAGCGCCACTCTAGGAGAAATAAATTAGAGGATGCTCGCACCTGACAATATGAAACCACCATCCATTAGAATGGCATTCTCAAGCGCTTAGAAGGAAAAAGAAAGTCAAAGGGTTAACAACCATGTCAATATGCGCAACAGAGTGACGAAAGCCTCAGCCAGTTATTGAAGAGACCAATACGCAAAGCTCTCTAAGATGAGATGGGGCACAACCTGCAAGATAATAAGTAATGAGCTTCATATCTCTAACTGAATGCGTTTTCGCATAATCGCATTGGTATCCAGTACAGTACCTCACAATTGTTTCAGGTATCTAAACCAGTTAGGCACACAGCTTTAGCAACCATTTTAGCCAGCAGTCATTGGCTACACGTTGTATTTGAGAGTCACAGTGTGGACCCAGCCGATGCCGTATACAATCATTGCTACATTCTGAAAATTTGTATGCCTTTGGCGCGTTTAAAGGAAAGCTCGTTTTAAACATTATATTAAATTTACTGCAAGTTCAAAAACCTCTAGCAACATTTTGCGTAAATCGGGAATTCCTTGCCATTTACTTTTTGCATTTTCTGATGACCAAGATGACGACAAGGACAACGAGAACAACCGTCACGAACAAGAAAAGAATAAGGAACATTTCTGTTATGGTGAACGATTTGAAGAGTCCTACAAAGTCAAGTTAATGCATAAATAAATACAGCGTATGGCCGCTCAGCTATTAAGCATAATTTAACGTAGGCCCACCAGAGTGTAGTTCAGTGCAGTGCGGAGTGCACTGCGGAGTGTAGATTATTGTATAATAATGAAATACCCGCAGCATAGAGCTGTGGACCATTCTTAATAATAGTTCATAAGTGTATTTTGAGGCAAGACAATACGACATTCATAGGTAGAGGGGATTGAATATTATAATAGTGTTCTATGCTAAAAACATCTCGTAAGTAAGGCTGCATCTAGACTAGGTCGAGTGGATCCATTAACTTATCTTAAGTAATTATGCCCGTTTTTGACGATCCTAAACAGCGCTATGCATGCATGGCGATATTCATTTATGCATGCATGCATGACTTCCACAACATACATACTTAGCTTAAATACGTACATGTAGATACTCATACATACATACATTGCATACATACATATATAGTATACATATATACATACATACATAAATACATGCATACATACATACATACATACATAAAGCTTGAATATATTTATTTGACTGTAAGAAAAGTGTAAGTAATTTTTCATATTTATCATAAAATTACCTGTTGATGGTGATGATGATGTGAAGGCAGTTGTTTGATCATCAGAAAAACGATTTGACGGTTTCTTCGTCAAAGTTGAAGTTGGTGCAGTCTTTCCAATTGTCCCTCTTGCAGTTATAGTCGTGGCATAGGTAGTGACGGTTGTAAAGAGATATTTACCAGGAGTGGTAGTCCTAATGATGGTGGTTGTGGTTTGGGTGGTAGGCTTAGAAGGAATGGTAGTGGTTGCACGTTCTGTTGTTTTTCTGTTGGTCGATGTTGATGTCATTGTTGTTGATAATGATGACGATGATCTACGATAGGATTCGGTAGTGGTATAAATAGTAAGGAAGGGGGAGGACTTGAAATCTGCTGATGTTGATGACAGCTTGTCTTCAGTAGTGTTTAAGGCTGTAGGCTCTGTTGTTTTGCTTCTGGTCGATGTAAATATTATTACAACGACAAGTAGGGCTATAATCACTTAAACACATATCACAAATCGTCCTAAATTTAGGCCGAGGTTTCAATGTAAGTACATGTAACAAGATAGGCCTATAGTATAGCTCAACGAAATACAGTTGCATAAATACTAAATCTAAAGACAGCTTCCCGTCACATTAACGTTTCCTCATCTCGGGCACAATCAATGATCTTCGATTCAAAATCAAATAAACAATGCAGAGTCGTCACATACATTCCCAAAACGAACATGCATTTGTAAATCACTTTAACAGCGGATAGTTATTTTGGAACAGGTTTATTTCTGTTGTTCCGCGCGAAGGGATACTGGTATGATAATTCCTAAAGTGATCGGTACATATGTTGATTAAAGTAAAGTATGTCGTTTTCATAGCGGAAGATAATTTTCTCTAAAGGGATCTTGCTGTCTGGTCCAAGCTACAGGGCAGAGCCAGGGCATCAGTAGATAATATTCCACTGCTAGTTGGCCAAAGAATTTCGCAAAGAACATGCTCTGGACATAGGAGTAGCTACATTGAGGCACGAGGAGGCAGTTGCCACCTCTTGCTTTTTCATAATGCTGCAACTTAAATACGCCCATGGAACCAGTGCATCACTAGAAACAATTCTACTACTAGCTGACCAAAAGAAGTTCGCAAAGAACATGCTCTGGATCAGTACACGGAATGCCCTCAACAGGATCGAACCCGCAATTGCTGAATTTCAGATCCAGTGCGGTACCAAAACCTCCTCCGTTAGAACATTGACAATACGCTGGTTCAAAACTGTTTAACGCAGTTTATACCCAATTGGCGTTATATAAATACAAGAATAACAACATATATAATCTGTAGTAAGTATGCGAGTGAATGTGTCGGATCATGATTCAAAGTGTATGTTAAACAACCTGAACACATACACCTTTATAATTGATCTAAGCAAGTGTATTTTAAGATACTTAGAACAAATTTGCTGAAGAAGGTTGAACGCAACTGTGCGTAAATGCGGCAGCTGCAATTCTCAAAGGGTAGCAGAATGCAACAATCGCCGCCCCCCCGGCTCCGCAGCTGCTTCGATAAGTACTGGAACGCAGAGCGTCCCGATGTATGCCCGACTGAGCCTAATGATAAGTACAGCACTTGCACAATGGGGTTTCTTGTAGAGCTGTTAACGATAAGAATTTAAGAGAAATACAATGTCATTCACTTACCAGCCACAAGGCTTACTAACAGCAGCAACTTTGACAGTTGTTTCATCTTTGGATCTTTCCCAGTTAGATGAGCCTTGACTATGGATAAACGCTTGACAATACATCAGAAATCATAAACTTTCCCATTTAAACGTCCGCACCGTGAACGTATCTATGCTAGCTAGATATTCATTTCAATGTTTTAGCAGATAAGCTTAATCGCGTACTGGCCATTTATAATACCATCATATGCCATGATCATCCATAATCGCATTTCCGCGTTTGCGTAGTTACCACTTCCGATACGGAACATTAAAATCGACCACTGTTTAGACTCGACTAATACTGATAATTGTCGGTTACATGATGTAGGCATGCATGTTTTCGATGTGATAATTAGCGAACATTAGATAGTAATATCTAGCCTCTTGACCTTCATGAGCTTAAACTGGAACTGCGTCACTGCCGTTTTCGGATGATGCAAGTCGTAAGCGTGGAAAACGAGGAGGGCGACGCCAATCATCTTCGTTTTGAAACAGTTTCTTTTAAACAGAAACTAAACTCATCGAAAGCGCAACTTCGCAACTGCCGTTTTCTGGTGATGCCAGTCCAAAGGCTGGATAAAGGAAGAGGACGATGCTAAAAATCTTAGTTTTGACACTACGTCGTATGTATGTGTGCGTGTATATCGAAGAACTTCCATAGCGCCCTTTCAGTAACTCACAAGGACGCTCCGGCACGGCTACCTAGGAATTGCCGAACAAATTAATCTTAAGACGACGTTTCCACAATAATTATTGTCAAAGATGCTTGTGAACTTATGTCTAGTATCTGTGTCTAGGCAGATTGCACCAGAGGACAAGACCCAGCTCGCACCGACCAAGAGCTGATCAGGAGTTGACCGAGACGACTTGAGAACGGTGTGACGAGCTCTGAGATGTAGCATGGTGCTCGCCGTGATCGAAACTCAATCCATGAGGAACAAAAACATAAACTATTTACAAGATAAAACCATACACATTGGACCAGATTACGAACGGCGCAATATAAATTGCAAATTACAATGCACTAGATCGCAGTGCAAATCAAAGTCAATGAATATTTCGTCTCCAGTAAAGCACTACTCTCAATTGATAGGGGTTGGGGTCATTTTGCTTCTAAATATTGTCATTTTTAATAAATGGTGATGCCAGTCCCAAGACTGGATAAAGGAAGAGGGCGATGCTAATAATGTTCGTTTTGATACACGTGGAAAGTATGTCTTAAGGCTTCACATGTCATACAACTAGAATCACTTAATTCCGCACATAGGACTTATGAAGCATTACATTTGTTCCAATATGTTCTACATAATGTCCTACAATGGAGTCCTATCAGCCCCGCATTTTAAGCCCATATGGAAAATTTGTCATGTGAGCTTTTTATCTCCTACAAATCGTATTATATGACTATATTATATATAATATATATAATGACCTATTAAAATCCCCTTGGGGATATAGTTATAAGGGCTTAATATGTCCTAGATATGACGTTACGATCCAGGAAGTAACGACCAAAGTATGCCTATAAATATCCATAGCTTCCGCAGCTGTTGGTCTAGCTTCAAAATGTTATCTCCTCTATAATACATGAACTAATAGGCTACAAACATACAAAATTATATTTACATTTTTGTCTAAACTCCAAGATAACACAGTGTATTATAATCATTCTGTTAGTTAATGATTAATGAAGGAGATATCGAGCCTACCGGGAATGTAGTTAAAAGGGCTTCACAATTATGTCCTTGATTAGACTTTGCTTTTTGGGGAGTTACGACCAAAGTTGGCCGATAATGATTTAAAACGGCTATTGAGCTAGCTAATAAATAGAAGATCTAATCTGTACATGAACTAATAATTATAAACATTACTGAAAATTATATTTACATTTTTACCAAACAGCAAGATAACATAATGATGAGATATTTCTATTAGACTGTGGAGAGTAGGCCAACCTATCACAGGACGATCTGTTATCAGTAATGTTACTTCCTTATTTGAACTTAGAGAGGACTGGAACGACAGCACACTGTTGTGCTTTTATAATTGGTCTCTTGGCTTGGGATTCGAATCCCAGTAAGTCAAGTGAATTCATGAACTTATATTCCTAGCCATATACCCTTCAGTATAATAGGAATCAGATACGCACAATAATCAAATCTGCGTTTTGATTTTCGTGCCCCATCGGTGGATGCTTAGTGCTTTGGACATCGACGCTGAAAGAGTTACCAATTTCAATTATGAGTGAAGATTGTCCAATAATTGTGGGATCTTTATGGTTGCGTTTGAGATGGTTACTGTGTAGGAACCTTAAGTAAGTCATTCACTCGCAATTGCTCAACGACATCGATGTTCTGTCGTACGATGGTGTGCACTTCTGAAATTTGGAAGGACGGACATATCAAACACAATTGTTTCGTATTGTTGATACTTTGGGAAGGTTATTCGTAAAAATGTTTGCATGAGTCATTTGTCGATCATAGGATTATAGTTAGGTTATATATTTTCTAGATCTGCTTTACTGTGATACATCAGATGTTTTAAAGCCGTTAATTGTAACAGTAATGAACAAACATATTTAATTTTGTCACAGTTATATCAAGATACAAAATTCTGGCATATACAGTTTATAAATTGTCCAAAAAACACTCGATTAGTGTTCATAAAGTAGCACGAACTACAATCCGTTGCAAATATCAAACAGGATGCCATTGAGATGGGCATGCAACTGGTTATAGGTAAAACAATTACTTTTTTCCAATTTAATTAAAATACTTATGCGAAACTTGACAGACTGGTCTAATAACGCTCTTTCGCAAATGAACCCCAGTTAATTATGGGTCCGGGTTAGGCTTAGATACATGGAGGTTAAATGCATACATACAGAGGTGAAGTCGTACAATCCCATCGTATCAATATTGCGCTATATTATCCACGCTGTGGATCCCCTCGTATCAATATTGCGCTATATTATCCACGCTGTTGTTTTTAACTCTGTTCAGCATGCAGTCTCTGACTACCACAAACACTCTTGTTTGGATCATTTAGGTAGCGCTGTGGCCGTACTCAAGTCGGTTCTATTTAAAGTGTCTTCAGGCAAAGGGACCAGATAACACACGCATGCAAGCATACATGCATCCATCCACGGTCACATACAACTGACAACTTTTATTTCCAGAAGCAAAATGCATATAACCATTAACATCAATTATAACTTGACTATTACATATCGGTGCATTGGCTAGGGAACAGGGAAGACCCAAAAGGGGCACAAGCCCCGCTTAATTAGGGTCACCCCTTTTAACAATAATCATTTATGGCTGGTTAGTCAGTTGAAAGAAAGAAAGGTTCAACTCAATAATGTTCTTAACTAAATAATAACATTGCATTTACTAAGAAGATCAATATGTAAGAAAAAAGGTTCAACTTAATAATGTTCTTAACTAAATATTATAATAACATTGCAATTTACTAAGAAGATCAATATCTAAACAATTCGATGAAACAGTGTTAAATGAAGTATGGTTAATCCTTCAAGTACATAAATGCCACCCATCGTACATAATAACCTGCAAGCACCTATGCAGGAATATTTCAATCCATACACGCATTCGTGCTTTCGTGCATGCGTACATGCATGTACTTGGCTTTTCAATCATTCTGTGGGGTTTAGGACTTAAGGTGACTTTTTCAGTTTAATCGGTTCTGCATAAACTGCACTTGGATCCTGTGTGGCAAAGCCTCCACTTCCAGCTCCAGGTTTTGCTTCAATCGCATCCAGGTAAATAGGATCTGTGACTTTGACTGCTTTACCCTTTTGTGTAGATGACTTTGTTGGCTTATTCGGTTCAGAATAAATCGCATTGGGATCGTCCAATGGGATTGCTTCAGCAAGCGAATATATATTCCGTTGATCGCCAGCTGCATTGTGGTGGTTTAGCACAGGTGCAGTAGCTGTGGGTCTTTTATCTGGTTTGAACGGTTCTGCATACTCTGTGTAACTGGCTGACTTGGGTGGCTCGTAGGGTTGAGAGTATATGGGGCTGAGACAGGAGGTTATTTTGTCGCCACTCCTTGGCTTTTGTTGGTCTTTCTTTCCATAGTCTAGGTCGGCGTAGACGACGCTTTTGCCCATGTCAACGGCTTCGCTGGTGAGTTGAACGCTGGCGTAGATGGTGTTGTTGGAAGGAGGTGTCGGCTGTTTGATCATTTCCACTTCAGCATAGATGGTGTTACCAGGTGGAACCGTTACTTCTGACGGTCTGTTGTTGGCTGAAACCACGGTTGCATATTCGGAAGAGACCGCTTCGCTCTGTGTTGTGTTCTTAATGGATGATCCTTCGTTTCGTTTATCACTACATAAAACCACAAAATGAGAAGTGCAACCCTTGTCACATCAAAGTGCGAGACAGAAATAAATGTCTTATGCACATGTCTAAAGTCTTCAAAGGAGAGTTTGGACACGTGGCAACAGCATATCAAGCCAAGTCATTGTTTTTCTAGATTAAATTCACGCTAAGTTCAGTTTTTCCTATTTATTTTTGTAAACAAAACCCAAACAAGTACACTCAACGCTACAAGGAGAGTGAACAAACCAAACTTCTATAACGAACGTTATAATCATTACAGTAGAACAAATCATCAGTCTGCCTTTCACATTCATTTTCACTCAGAGGCTTTTGTTCGGCCACTTTCACTCTTATCTCGACATTGATGGAGCTGGTGAACCGCTGTACTGTAGGCCCTAGGCTATAATTATGTCCAACGAATATGGGTCCTCATTGGGAATCAGAGGCGTACCGCGCAGCTGATGTTTGCCCGTCCCTTGCATCATGCAAGTCGAATCGCCGTGTCAGTCTCATGTCTATAGGTTCGCTTTCGCGTTATTCGGTTTGGCAATATAGCGAAATGACAATTTAGTGTTTCCTAGAATCCTCTTCCTTCGTTACTGTCATAAAATCTGTCAGTTTTCCTTTCTATTCATTCCACTTTCAACAAAAAATACATGCTCAGTAGCGCATCTATCTATGTATTTTGTCTATATTTGGAGCATTCTATAAAAATGCGAAGCACCTGCGGCTAAGTAAGGCAGTAAGTAAATAATAAAGCTACATAACTACATATTTTCATTACTATTTGGTCCAGCAAATAGTGTATCAATGACAGCTGCTTTGTATTAAAAAACGATCACATTCCTCAAAAATGTGTCCAGAGCATGAATTCCTATAATTACAATCACTTACTATTTTCGCTTTCGGATTATCAAGATGATGGCAACGATAATGAAGACAATCGCCACGAATAAAAGAAGGACGAGAATAATTTTATTTGTGTTGAACGAATTGAATTGTCCTATAATAGCAATCAAAACACGTCATCTGTAAATCAGTAAAGAACAGAGCAGTTGCGTTAGGACAGTCTACCTGAACGTAGAATAGTGTAGTTTGTAATAGCGTGAGTAAATGCTGTACTGTGGTGTAATACAATACAATATAGTGGCAAAAAAGTGGAATCTTAAGGGAAAGATGTACAAGACAATGATAAGACGGGTGAGTAGGCCTATATCCTATATATATGGAGCATAGGCCTGGACAGTTTCGAGGAGAGAGGAAGGATTCCTGGAGAGAACAGGAATGAGAATGCTGCGGTGGATATCTGAAGTCTCGCTGAGGGTTAAGAAAAGGAAAGAGGTCATCAGAAAGACGCTGGGAGTGGCATGCTTTATTGACAAAATACGAGAGTCTACTCTGTAAAAAATAGTGTTGCGGGGGGGTCTACAAGTGTTGAACTATATGCAACAATTAATGTTGCGGTCTGGCTCATCGGCACTGTGTAGACTTTTATGCAACAATTATTGTTGATGGCTCGGCATGCAACACTTTTGTAGACCCAAGTTGCAACAGATTTGTTGATAAAGCAGTCTACATTATTGTTGACGGAATGTCTACTTTTGTGTAGTGTTATTCATCTACATCTATGTTGAAAGTATGTCCACAATTTTTGTGCTCCTTAGTCTACATCTATGTTGAAAGTATGTCCACAATTTTTGTGCTCCTCAGTCTACATCTATGTTGAAAGTATGTCCACAATTTTTGTGCTCCTTAGTCTCAGTCCACAATTTTTGTGCTCCTTAGTCTACATCTATGTTGCAAGTATGTCCACAATTTTTGTGCTCCTCAGTCTACATCTATGTTGAAAGTATGTCCACAATTTTTGTGCTCCTCAGTCTACATCTATGTTGAAAGTATGTCCACAATTTTTGTGCTCCTCAGTCTACATCTATGTTGAAAGTATGTCCACAATTTTTGTGCTCCTCAGTCTACATCTATGTTGAAAGTATGTCCACAATTTTTGTGCTCCTCAGTCTACATCTATGTTGAAAGTATGTCCACAATGTTTGTGCTCCTCAGTCTACATCTATGTTGTAAGTATGTCCACAATGTTTGTGCTCCTCAGTCTACATCTATGTTGTAATCATGTCCACAATTTGGGGCCTTTCTTCTGTACTAATTAGCATATATATACAGGTTGTATTAGAGCTTGATGACGTAGTCAGTGGAATATGTACAAATCACAATTAGTGGCTGGTCTGCCATTGTTGTATATTAAAAAGTACAGAAGCTGCTATGGCTCAGTGAATATAAAACCTCATATTATTCCAAACATGAAATAACAATAATCATAATGTATACTCGTATTTATTGCACCATTATAATCTCACGCAATACAAAATTTAAAATGTTACACTTATCAAGATCTCCCTACAATGTCCATCAATCGAGTATTGGAGTGAATTCATTTACATCAGATGAATGCCACGTCTTTTTAAATGCAATAATCCACTAGGAAAACACAATATACTAATATATGGCAAAACACGTAATAACACCTTATTTTGCTCCAAACATGAAATAACAATAATAAAAGTTTATACTCATTTATAACTAGACTACAATGTCCATTGATCAAGCATTTGCGAGACAAAATCTAGATCTCATCAGATGAATGCCATATATCTTTAAGGCAGTAATACACTGAGAAACCAAAATACGGTAATGCTTGGCAAAACACCGAACACCTCATATTGTTCCAAAAATAAGAATGATCACAATTTCTGCTCATATTTATTGCACGTCTATAATTTCAGACCAATACAAAATTTAGCGATACCCTAAAGATCTTAGAGACAAACTGCCATTCATCGAGCATTTCATCTAGCACCCCTTATTAGATCTCTACATTAGACTAGAGCTTGATGACAGTCAGTGTAATATGTATAAGTCACAATTAGTGGCCGGTCAGCCAGAGTTGTATATGTACAGAAACTGCCATGGCTCAGTGTACTGATTTTCATTAGGTGAATGCCACAACTTTTTAATGCAATAACCCACTAAGAAAACACAAGACAGTAATATATAACCCACTAAGAAAACACAATACACTAATATATGGCAAAACACTGAATAACACCAATGTAACACTGATCAAGTTCACTCTAGACTATTCACTCTAGACTAGAATGTCTACTGATCGAACACTTGCGAGACAAAATCTTTGGGACAATCAATCCATTGTAATTTATATAGTGCCCCTCAAAGATCTCTACTCAGACACGCTCCCGACCTAGGCCAAGCGGAAAAGAAGTCTTGAGCAGCTGATAATGGGAGTCCATTCCATGTTATTGGACTGATCACAGAAAATGCCTGGCACTGCATAGCGGCAGAGCGAGCGTAAGGAACAGCCAGGTTGCCGTTGGCAGGGATCTGGAGGCGGTGACCACTGTGAAACGGGACAGGGCACCCAAAGATAGGCGCCACGCCCAAGAGGCATCACCAAATCAAGGATGAAATCCAGTGGAAAGGAGCCAGTGTAGGACCTCCCGCAAACAGCTTGAAACGCGGTCAGTTTTGGCGAACCAGGTGATGTGAAAGCTGCAGATTTTCTCCACGAGGTACTGCAGTCCTGACTTCTTGCTGCGGATTGATGCCCCTGAAAGACATGAAAATATATGTCAAAGTTTAATTAACAGTATTAATACAAATAATTAACCTGATTTCAAACAGGTCTGCCAATAATAATGAAACGACATGACATTTACAATGGTATGCGATAATCTAGTGTAGGGGTAGCAAACCTTTTCAATGACGCATGCCAAAAGTGCCCAAAAATCATTTTAAATCTTACCCTTGCATGCCCCTCAGAAATTTGCACAGAAGTTTTGCACAGGCATAATTATTTCTCTCAAAAGGTTAAGTTTTAATCTACAAAGCATAACAGAAATGGAAAAGACATTATAGTCCGTCGGCTTATGTCACAATTATAAGGGTTATATAACTTTTCGGTAGAATCTTGGCAAAGACGCTTAAATTCATGATATGATGATTTTGAAAAAGAAAAATGCTGTTGCCAATTTTTCTTTCATGGTTTACGCCCCCGGAAGCCATTTTCCAAAATGGCCGACCGAAATAGACATTTTTCAATATCTCAGCTTCCAGTTCACTAAGTATCGTGATCTTGGTGTCTAAGCATGCAATTTTGCTACAGTATTAAGAACTTCAATTATTCTGCAACTTCAAAGTCCACTGCACGCTGCAAAATAAATAGGTGCAAATGTTTCAAATGGAAAGTCAAGTGTAACTTTTGATGTTAAATTTCGATAGTTTTTCAGGCAATCTGTCAAATTTTCATCATCAGATTTCAGGGATTTTACAAAATCCCTGGTTTTTTCATGGATTTTGCAAAGTGTCTGAGTGAATTGGGGATTTTACAAAAATGCATTTAATTTTTAGGCATTTTACAAAATCCCTGATTTTACACATTGCCTGTAACACATATATCGGGGCAAGGATTCCAATAGAACTACTTACAAACACTTATCTACACCAAATTGGCAGCCATTTTCCAAAATGGCCGACCAAAACAGATTTTTCAATAACCTCAGCTTCTAGTTTGCTTAGAATCGTGATCTTGGTGTCTAAACATACATATTTAGGGGCAAGGATTCCAATAGAACAAATAACAACACTTAGCTACATATGACTTGAAGTCAGGGATGTCATTTGATGCATACGTACACTTGACATGCACCCTCACCCCATGGACCTGTCTATCACTCTAACTGGTCTTATGAGGGAAGCATTTCCTTCAGGGCTATACACTTTCTGTCTCCCTCAGAGCTCCATGGTGCACAACCAACATATAGTCTAAATCATACAGACAGATGCATTTGGTTACCCCTCCACTCCATGCATACGTACTAATGGATGGCCCCTAAGCAGTGTTTTGCAGGATGCTGAAGAGGGTCATTACTACCATTTCCCCAGCATCTAAAGGAGTATCGATAGATATCAAAAGGTATGGTCAAAACTGCATCAAGACAAGCATGAATTTGCAAGCAATGTAAAAAAATTGATTAGTAATTTTCACCTTGGATTGACGGATGCTAATGTTGACGTCCACCACAACTTCATTGACACACAACACCGACAGAATCTGATGCCATTCTTAGTTCCTAAATCAATACAAAATTGTCGAGACTAATACAAAACAAGAGAAGATTACAAGAAAGGTATGCAAAATTAAACCAAACAGCACTCAATGCTTAAGCAGATAGACAGGCAAACAGACAGGCAGACAGAGAGACAGACAAGCAGGGAGACAGACACAGACAGACAGGCATGCAGACAGACACATATAGGCAGACACACAGACAAACAGGCACACAGACAGGAAGGCAGACATACAGAGTGACAGGCAGACAGACAGACAGAAAGGTAGACATTCAGAAGGTAGACACAGACACGCACACAGACAGACAGGCAGATAGACGGACAGGCATAGGCAGACAGACGGACAGCCAGACAAGCAGACAGGCCGGCATACACACAGACAGGCAAATAGGCAGGCAGACATACAGATATTCAGACAAGTAGACAGACAGGCATAGGCAGACAGACAAGCAGACAGGCATATAGACAAACAGGCAAACAGACAGGCAGGCAGACAGAAACGTAGACATACAGACAGGCAAATAGGCAAACAGACAAACAGGCAGACTTACAAACAGGCAGATAGACAGAAAGGAAATAGGCAGGCAGACAGACAGGCAGACATACAGACAGGCAGGCAGATAGACAGACGCGCAAATAGGCAGACATTCAAACAGGTAGACAAACACACGCAAACAAACAGGCAGATAGACGGACAGGCATAGGCAAACATACGGACAGACAAGCAGACAGGCAAACAGGCAGACTTACAGACAGACATGGCAGGTAGACACACATGCAGGCAGGTAGACACACAGGCAAATAGGCAGACAAGCAGATAGACAGCATGGCAGTTAGGCAGATAGACAGACAGACAGGCAGGCAGGTAGACAGATAGGTAGACAGACAGGCAGGCAGACACACAAGCAGATAGATAGACATGCAGACAGGTAGACAGACAGGCAAATAGGCAGATAGACAAACAGGTAGACTTGAAGACAGGCAGACAGAGAGTAGAGTGTGACGCGGGGAGACAATCTCGTCCCCATCCCCACCCGCAACAAGTAAGTCTTCCCCATCCCCGCATGGTTTGTCCCCATCCCCGCAGGTTTTCTACCCATCCCCACAGGACGACATCACTCTCCGCAAAAAGTTTACACCAATTCAAATTTACAAAATAACATATTTTAGCTTACAAAGCTATTTGTATTGCTGACTGCATTAGTCTGTTATTATCTTATCGACAGTTTGCATTAACCAAGCCCGGACTATTTCTGACTAGTAGGCTCCAGGAAATAAGAAAATCTGCTTATCAGTTCTCAAGTTCATAACATTACTGGAGTTTAGTGCCGGTTCATTCCCCATTACCGCGGTATTACCGCAATTGTTGTCCCCATTACCGCGGTATTACCGTAATTGTTGTCCCCATTACCGCGGTATTACCGCAATTGTTGTCCCCATTACCGCGGTATTACCGCAATTGTTGTCCCCATTACCGCGGTATTACCACAATTGTTGTCCCCATTACCGTTACCGCAATTGGACCCCATTACCGCGGGGAAAAAATTCCGCGAGAGTAAACTCCATTACCGCGGTATTACCGCAATTGTTGTCCCCATTACCGCGGTATTACCGCAATTGTTGTCCCCATTACCGCGGTATTACCGCAATTGTTGTCCCCATTACCGCGGTATTACCGCAATTGTTGTCCCCATTACCGGTATTACCACAATTGTTGTCCCCGTTACCGCGGGAAAATTCCGCGAGAGTAAACTCCATTACCGCGGTATTACCGCAATTGTTGTCCCATTACCGCGGTATTACCGCAATTGTTGTCCCATTACCGCGGTATTACCGCAATTGTTGTCCCCATTACCGCGGTATTACCACAATTGTTGTCCCCGTTACCGCGGGACTTACCGCGGGGAAAAAATTCCGCGAGAGTAAACTCCATTACCGCGGTATTACCGCAATTGTTGTCCCATTACCGCGGTATTACTGCAATTGTTGTCCCCATTACCGCGGTATTACCGCAATTGTTGTCCCCATTACCGCGGATTAAAAAATTCCCATTACCACAATTGTTGTCCCCGTTACCGCGGGATTTACCGCGGGTAAAAACCATTCCGCGAGAGTAAACCCCATTATTGCGGTATTACCGCAATTGTTGTCCCCATTACCGCGGTATTACCGCAATTGTTGTCCCCATTACCGCGGTATTACCGCAATTGTTGTCCCCATTACCGCGGTATTACCACAATTGTTGTCCCCGTTACCGCGGGACTTACCGCGGGGAAAAATTCCGCGAGAGTAAACTCCATTACCGCGGTATTACCGCAATTGTTGTCCCATTACCGCGGTATTACTGCAATTGTTGTCCCCATTACCGCGGTATTACCGCAATTGTTGTCCCCATTACCGCGGTATTACCACAATTGTTGTCCCCATTACCGCGGGATTTACGCGCGGGCGGGAAATTCCGCGAGAGTAAATCCCCCGCAATTATTGCGGTATTACCGCAATATTACCGCCATTGTTGCGGTATTACCGCAATTGTTGTCCCCATTACCGCGCGGTATTACCGCAATTGTTGTCCCCATTACCGCGGTATTACCGCAATTTTTGTCCCCATTACGCGAGAGTATTACCGCAATTGTTGCCCCATTACCACGGTATTACCGCAATTGTTGTCCCCATTACCGCGGGATTTGTCCCCATTACCGCGGTAGTAACCGCAATTATTGTCCCCATTACCGCAATTGTTGTCCCCATTACCGCGGTATTACCGCAATTGTTGTCCCCATTACCGCGGGATTTACCGCAATTGTTGTCCCCATTACCGCGGTATTACCGCAATTGTTGTCCCCATTACCGCGGTATTACCGCAATTGTTGTCCCCATTACCGCGGTATTACCACAATTGTTTTCCCCATTACCGCGGGATTTATCGCGGGTAAAAATTCCGCGAGAGTAAACCCCATTATTGCGGTATTACCGCAATTGTTGTCCCCATTACCGCGGTATTACTGCAATTGTTGTCCCCATTACCGCGGGATTACCGCGGTTTTCCCGCGGGAAATTCCGCGAGCGTAAACCCCATTACCGCGGTAGACAAACAGACATGCACACAGACAGGCAGATAGACGGACATATAGACAGACAGGCAATAGACAGACAGGCAAATAGGCAGGCAGGCAGTGAGGAAGACATTCAGACAGGCAGATAGACAGACATGCAGACAGACACGCAAATAGGCAGACAAACAGGCAGGCAATCAGACAGGCAGGCAGATAGACAGACATACAGACAGGCAGACATACTGACATACAGACAGACAGGCAGATAGACGGACAGGCAGGCAGACAGACACACAGACAGGCAGATCCACTACTATTTTCTCAGCATCTAAAGGAGTATGAATAGATATCAAAAGGAATGGTTAAACCTGGATCAAGACAAGCATGAATTTGCAAGCAATGTAAAAAAAATTGATTAGTGAATTTCACCTTCGATTGATGGCTGCTAATGCTTATGTCCACCACAATTTCATTGACACATAAGACATCATCTGATGCCACTCTTAGTTCCTAAATCAATACAAACATGTCAAGACTAAGACAAAATAAAATAAAGATTTGTTCTAGAAATTACAATTACATCTTAGACTGATGCTTTGTCACTAGATAGTGGTGCCGAATAAATTCAGATTAATAATAGTAAAATTAATAATAATAATAACAATTACACTTTAAATATCCACACAGAGGTTCTGCATAGCGACTTTGATCAAGTCTTACATCTTACATCTTAGACTGATGCTTTGTCACTAGATAGTGGTGCTGAATAAATTCAGATTAATAATAGTAATATTAATAATAATAATAACAATTACAATTTAAATCTCCACACACAGAGGTTCTGCATAGCGACTTTGATCAAGTCTTACACTCACAAGTCCTTGGCACCATCGACTGATGCTTGGTCATGAGATAGTGGTGCTTTATGAAGTGGTCCGGGCCACCACTGTTAACAGCATGCTTTATTGTTCGCAAGTGTGGTGGGGTTTCACCAGCAAACAGGAACGTGACTCTCTAAGTGCTCTGGTCCGCAAGCTGGTACGCTTTAGCTTCCTATCCAAATCGTTCCCTACTTTTGAGGAACTCTGTAAACAAGCTGACCAAATCCTTTTTAGAAATATTTTAAATAATCCTGTCCAGGCATATTCTCCATTACCTACTACCCCCTGTTCAATATACTCAGAGGCGCGTTTACCAGTAGGCAAATTAGGCGCGCGTCTAGGGCCCCCTAATCTTGAAGGGGCCCCCAAACGAATGAAAATATTTTTTTAATAATAACAAATAACATTTTAAAATTCAGATTATTTTAAATATATTTGTTTATATTTTCTACAGCTTGGCATTCACATAATTTTGAAGGGGCCCCCAAACGAATGAAAATATTTTTTTAATAATAAAAATAACATTTTAAAATTTAGATTATTTTAAATATATTTGTTTATATTTTGTACAGCTTGGCATTCACATAATTTCATAAAAGTAATTATTATTACATCTAATTTTAAAAGTATATTTTTGTCTAATTTATAATTGCTGTGCTCATTATGTGCAGCAGTTGGGCTAATAGTTCATTTTTGTGTGAAATAACATCCAATCAAGCTTATTAGCAACGAGCAGAAACCAGTGTCTGCTGCAGTTTAGGCCTACGTCTTACATCTTACATCTTAGACTGATGCTTTGTGTTTAAATACTGGTGCTGTATAAATGACCAGATTAATAATAGTAATATTAATTTTAATAATAACAAATATTTATTAAAATCTCCACACACAGAAACGTTCTGCTTATTTCCTTTGAGCTGCAAAACGAAATAAGATAGCTCTAATGACAATGCTTTGTCACTAGATAGTGGTGCTGAATAAATTCAGATTAATAATCAAAATATATTAATAATAATAATAACAAATGCTACAAAGAATAAATCTCCACACACAGAGGTTCTGCATCAAAGGCGACTTTGATCAAGTCTTACACTCACAAGTCCTTGGCACCATCGACTGATGCTTGGTCATGAGATAGTGGTGCTTTATAAAGTGGTCCGGGCCACCACTGTTAACAGCATGCTTTATTGTTCGCAATTGTGACATTGGGTTTGACCAGCAAACAGGAACGTGACTCTCTAAGTGCTCTGGTCCGCAAAACTGGTACGACTTTATATTCCTATCCAAATTCATTGTTCCCTACTTTTGAGGAACTCTGTAAACAAGCTGAAGTTCAAATCCTTTTTAGAAATATTTTAAATAATCCTGTCCAGGCATATTCTCCAAAATATTTGCGCCTACTACCCCCTGTTCAATATACTGGTCACGACCTGCGCCCACTGCTCACAATAACGTGCTCGGCATTCTATTAGTTTCATGGACTGCAACTGTAGGCTAATATAGAATGCTGTACAGCTAGGCCACGGCATTTTTAGGGCATTCTATTAGTTTCATGGACTGCAACTGTAGGCTAATATAGAACTATCTTTGGTCCAAGCATTGTAGTGCACCATGATTGGTCGACATAAATGACACATGAAGTATAACTTACACGGAGATTCTCAAACGTTCTTATACGGTACATTATGTCATGATGTTACACGGAATGTAGCATTTTTTTCATGTTTTCTAATGATGACGCTAACCCTAACCCTAACCGACCCTCACAACGCCTAACCTGACCCTCACGATGCCTAACCGACTCTCACGATGCCTGACCGGAATCGGATGCCACGTGGTCCATGAAACTAAAATACCGATATAATAATAATACTTATGCATACCTGCAGCCGAAGATGAGTCTATGGGACAGACCAAGTTCGAAGACTAGTATCGCCATGAAGACCAGCGGTTACATTCAGCTGGATCTGTAATCTGGCACCTCGGAGTTGAGACCCGCCACCTGAACCAAGTGACCCGTCACCTAAAAGAGGAGACTCGTCACCTTAATGTCCTTTCATTACAATAATCGAATACGATTCTTATTTTATTCATTTTGTGTTTTCCAAATAGCAAATAACGAGCATCGGTAATAGATTCGTTAGGCTTTAGATTTGCAAAAATTCGGAAATCCGCTACCTCTGGCTGAGCATTTAACCACTGAGTAAAAGGCTAAGATTTGTTACATGCAGAGTGAACTATACGCAGATAGATCTTCTGCCGACGAAGATTCCACTGCAACAGAAACGATCATATTAATTCTGCAGCGAAAATCGGCAAACTTACGGTATTCGGGGCTGAAGGGTTATAGTGTCTCGGAGCATGTTGCGTGGATGCCGGACGGTACCAGGTTTTCTAATGATAATATTAACCCTGGCCCTAACCGACCCTTACGACGCCATAAACATACGCACTAATCCTCAGCTCCCAATACTATAAGCTTGCCGGAAAATCTTCGACCATGGACAAAGACTAGAGCGTTTCTGAAAATGTTAATATGACCTACAAACATATCAAACTACAAAATGGCAAAATTACAGACTAATTTGAAATATGGTCACTTACAGCGTAATTCACATATTCGATGATTTCTCATAATTTCAAAATTTGCCACGAGGCCTCACGATGGCCGCCCTTTGTTCAAACTTTCAATCGTCCACTTCGACCGCGCGCGCATGCGCATAAGAAATCCATACGCGTACGGCGTGCCTCGTGTTTCCTACGTGTCACCTAGCGAACTTGGCGCTAAGACGGTGATTTATTAGTGCGCTACAGCCAAAAACATAGTTCTCTACTAATTTGCTTCCTAAAAAGATGCAAATTGATCTTGAACTGTGTATCTAGTTTTGCAATATCTACATACAAATATGTACATGAAAAAATGAAATCTAGCTTGTCATCAGTTTTTTCTAGGGTTTACAGTGAAAATGTTGTAACCGCTCGGACTAAAACACAAGGACACCCTGAATGGGCGAATTAAAAGTTGTTATGGAATTCATTCAAATCAATGTCTGACATCTGTAACAGATCTGATGTGCTTTGCTGTAAATATATTTTATTTATTTTAAATTAAGTTTTTGGTAGTTCTTGATTTCGCGCGCCATTACCTTATTAATATTAAGGAAGCCAGTACGCTGGCTATGGGTTACGGACTACTTCCAACCAACGAGGTTTCAGCCCTAATTAAGTATTCATTAACTCATACTGAGAATTTTTATAGCGCCTCTTTAAGGGCTACTTCAAAACAGCTGCATTATAATAGATAGATAGATTGATCGATATCACACAACAGAAATGCTGTGCAAAAATGACTTCGTTGCATTAATATCCACTGATTACTCTTAAGGCCGTGCCTCACCGTCTTTGGAAACAACGTCTACAACCCTAACTACTGCCAGCGCCTAGTCATCCTCCGACTGCACGCTCTACTCACCCAACAACTACTACAGGGCTGTTGGTAACCGGGCTTGCGGTTACCTTGAAAACACCTACAGCCACCTACTTACTGACCTACGTGCAACTCAACCACGCCAACAACATCAACCGTGCCAGTCCCAAGCCTGGAAGAAGGAGGAGGGTAACCGGAAAACAACCAACAAATATACAGGGGAAAAGATCTACAGAACCTCATTAAATATTCATATACGAGGCCACCAACGGAAGCCAACAGCCACACATGCACACGTACACAGGGCAATCAACGCGTCAAGCAGCTGGCGGCAGAGAAGCCATGATACGTGGAAAACAACAGCCTCCACCGCACTTGAAGCAGCATGGAAGCTCAGTCGAAGTGTATAGACCGGAATCCCTCTAGCCGCCTGCTAAGCTCAACGACATATAAACTATCCTACAAAGGTGCACAATAACAGTTCAACTACAGAGTGGAAGGGGACAGGGGTGGTGGCTTGAGTCCGTGCCTCACCGTAGTTGGACGTCTACCAGGGCCGTTGATAAGGTTCTGCGAACGTGGGTGCAAAATGTTACCACGGGGCCCGTGTCGGTCGAGCGGCCGTTGGTTTGCCGTTGTTTTTTTATATCCATTTATCCTTCAGTTATAATCCTTATACACTAGTAAAACTCGGCTCAGGGGCCCGCGGTGCACCGCACCGTTTGCACCTATGGTAAAAACGGCCCTGACGTCTACAACAATAAAGAACACTATGCAAGATTGTAAACATGATGTGTCTATGTCGTCCTGTCTTGAAAGAATAAATGAAAATTGATTGATTGATTGTAAAAACTTTAGGCTGATTCGAACCTGCGACCATCCGGTTACAAGGTACAGAACAAACCGCTACACTACGACATCCCAATATATATGTATGCTTCAGAAATGTGGAGTTTACGAGTATGGCTACGAAGTATACATATACTGTATATGCCTGTACATGTTTGTGTTTATATGATATTGTAAGTAAGTAAGTGTACACCCCGCTGGATCATCGTACTTATGATGGATTGGAGCCTGTTTTTACATTGCTGACGAGCAAATCCCCACCATGCTGAGCTAGCATAAAGCAGGCGTGCCACAGTCGTGGCACGAGCCACATCAACAAGTTTTGGTCCCTTGAGGCCATGAGCAGTTAAAATGTGCAATGCATACATGGACTGTCTAGCCTTGCAACATATCTGACTTATATGCACTTCAAAATTAAGGGTTTCAATGTAATTAGCAACTTCTATTGCACCGGTGTCTAATGCACAAGGCATCAACCGATGGCACGATGGTTTCAGTATGTGTTACACCTAAAACAGTCGATCTATCTACTCTAGATACCTCTGGTATGACAGGATGAGTCATGCACTGCCAACCCCGTCTATTCAGAATCTCATAAGTCTTATTCTGATTCAGTTTAAGATTACATGTCTCTGCCCATTTAACCACATGGTCCAGTTCTTCAACAACTGTCAGCATTAGATGATGGTATCATCAAATAACTGTGATCGGCATATTTAAGTATTCTGTTTACATTGTGCACCATTTTTAATTTTAATATTAATGTTATGAAATTAACCGGTCCTGAAACTGACCTCTGAACAATGCTGGCATTTATTTTACTCAGAGCTGATTTTGGTTTCACAGAATTTGTTTCCATGCTCATTGCTCATGGTAATAATATATATATATATATGTATATATATATATATATCCAAGACTACACTGGATATATATAATATAAATGAGTACTTAACATTACTTTTGCTAAAACTTAGCCTAAGTTTTAGCCAAAGTAAGGAACTGATGATGATGATAATATGGTAATCATATTATCATCATCATCAGTTCCAGTAGTAAACTGCAACTCGAGTACAATGTTCACTTTATAAGGTTTATTTGTCAAGGTCACGTGTAGGTTAGGCCACTGGCACTTATGAAAGAAGCAAATAACTCCATATGTTTTAATATTGACAAACTATCTCATGTTTTCTAGTAATGAACCAACAAAACAAAATGTAATGTAACAATACATTTATAAAGCGCCACTTAAGAGTCTCTCAGAAGCGCTCAAAGATGAATAAATGTTACTTTAAATAACATTCTGCACAGTTTTGCCAATAATATATCAGTTTGAGAGAAAAGTTACAGCATCGGGGAGCCCGATAGCGCATTGGATAACACACCGGCAAATAGAGTGAGAGGTACCGAGTTCGAGTCACGCAGGGCAGACATGCTTTGTAGGCTACTATTAGCGTCGTGTATTGCAGGCTGTCTGTCATGTTAGTAGTTAAGATTTATGTCTTCTGTCATTTGTGTTCTTGTGAATTGTTTCAATTGCATAATTGTACACTGTAACCGGTTGCAGTTTGTCAACCGGATTGTATTGCAGGCTGTCTGTTCTGTTAGTAGTTAAGATTTAAATTGCATAATATGTAAATGTACAGCGCAGTGTGTTTGTCAGGCGCTTATTAAAGAAAAGATATTATTATTATTATATTATTATTCAATAAACGAAAATATTATTATATCATTCTTCATCTTCAGATTTGTCGCCTTAACTTCACAACTGGCATCAGATTACAACTATTTGTAAATATGGTGTTGGATTTTGGTATAAAGGGCAGCAGTAACTTTAGATCTAGATGCTTGGTTTGAGCAACACACTTCCCATCTGAACATTATAACAGCAACAATTCAACATTAACTGAAGTTTTGTCGTTGACCTCGTTCCATGCGCCTTCAACATCAACGCAGATTCTTCATTTGCCACAGTACTTGAAGTCAGTACAATATGCATATGGATTAAGCTAGTTGAATTGCAGCCATTACATTTTCAGCAACATAACTTTCACTGTCATCAGTTTAGTATTTTCACTATTTTTTTCAAACTTGTTCATGCGGAAAAAATAACTTTTGGTAAACCTTGTTACAATAAACTTAGCACTTTCCATGGCAAACTTAACGTATCGGGGGCTGAAGGATTATACAGTATCTTTGGGCATGCTGCGCGGATTCCGGATGGTACCAGGTTTTCTAATGACGACACTAACCCTAACCGACACTCGCGACGCCTAAACTTACCCCAACCGATACTCACGACGCTAGTAAACTTACGCAACATAATCCTTCAGCCTCCGATTCTATAAGCTTGCCCTTTCCATAACTCTCATCCAGTCATTTTGAAATTTTTTACAGCCGTGTCTAAATCGGCCCAAAATGACGGGTAGGTAAGTGGGACCAGCAAGAGAAACTTGTGATTAATTGTCAACCCAAAATTGATCACTTTGTGCCACATATTCAATGCGAGTAATTTAGTTACTGCCGTTTTGACCGCCACAAAGGCCTCAAAAATAAATTAGGTTTAAATTATTAGTTTTGGCATGTTTTTGGTGTGATAAACTAGTGCTGAGGGTCATCGGGCCGCTATATTCAAAGTGAATATGTATGACAAGAGGTATCACCGCAGCAGTGACCTACGTTAGCGAAAAGAAATCCATCAAGATTACTTTAATGAAACGGTAAAAGCTGGACTGATAATTGTCTGCCGAAATGGAAGTTGGATTCATGAAACTAGTTACTTGCTAAAATATAAGCTGGATTGATGAAGAAAGCATATAGTTTAGCGTCGTATATGACTCGTTATTGCACGGAAAGTCGATTACAATTAACAACAAGAATTCTTGCTGAATAGAAATGGGATTGATGAAAATAATTTTAGGCTAAATAGAAGTGGGATTGATTGCAAGAATCTTGCTGAAATAGAAGCTGGACTCCTTACCGTTACCATAAAAATCATTGAAATACTAAAAATATGATAGCGTCAATGTGTGATCTCTTGTAATACATACTTCCTTAAATATGGGCGTCATTATACGGAACCCAAGGATTCTTGGTCCTTGTTCGGAACCCTAAAGCGGCTCGTGTCACTTTTAACTCATCCCACAAATAGATGTCACCAATATTTTAATTCATTCAATTCATATTCGGCTTCGACAATACTAAAATTATTGCTATATATCAATAACTTTATCCACTCTGTCTTAAATTTTTACGGCTTTTGGCGAACATTATGAGAGCGACAACAAGCGCACTACACGCGAGCAAACGATTATGTTGTATAGCGCTTTAGTCGGTTAGGTCACGGTGGCGACGGCGTCGGCACACTGGCCAGTGCCGTAACAAACTTTCCATAGAATAAGTAGTACAAAGAAGAATATGGGTTAGGCCACTCTGGCATTTGATAGCTTCGCAGTAAGATATTGACATCATAAACACAATATGGAAATTTTTAGGGTTAGGCCACTGTGGCTCTCTGCGCCTAATAGGGAGGAGGTTTAGGGTAAGAGTGACACGAAAGGCAACGGACGGGGAATCGCTTCCTCTACTCTTCCTAAGGTTGACTCGGCCTTTTCATTCGCCAGATTGAGTTGAAAATATGAGCAGTAGGACGTGATGGGCGCCTTGCATGGCCGATAGACAGTTAAAATTCGACATCTATAATAACTTCTGATGACCCGTTCATATTATGAATTGTAATCATACTGCGTACTTGTCAGTTTGAAAATATTAAAAAAAGATTATTATTGTAGAATTTACGCTCATGATTTCTTATTATATGGGTATATTTCACAACCGGAGGCAAATTAGATAAATTTCCGTCTTCTCCTTTGGGCGGCTTACACAAAGAATAAAATTATAATGTATAATTTTTAAATACATCATAGGGCATAACTTAGTTCTAAAAAATTATTTATGTTATAATATAAAATAAAAAATAAAATAAAATAATATTATTATTTAGATGATTAGTATGAGAAAAAAATTATAAAGTGCAATTTTAACCCGAAATTGCACTGTCCTTTCTAATGGTGCGTCAATTCAACGTTACGTTATGGTAACAGTTGAAGCGCTGAACTGATGTTTTAAAATTTTTAGATCATTAACTTATATATATTCATTGCTCCATATGGTTTTTATTAAATTATTAACGAACTAAATAATTAAAAATAAATAAAACCCTATGTCTTCAAATATTGCTTACAACACCGTTACGAAAGGGTTTCTGCCATCTGGGGAATAAATTGAAAACTCTCGGTTTTTGAATTGGCATCTTCGATAGCAGGGAACCAGTCTGCATTGATTTTACCAACAAGAAATCAATATGGATGCTTGCTTTCTGTTGAAAATTTTCGGAAATTTATCCGGTAATGTAATAGTATAAAAAAGATTTACAACTCCGTGACTGTAATTATTGCACTTTGTGTATATATATATATTTTTTTTTCTTTCAGAAATAATATTGAAATTGACAGCCTCGCCACTATAAACTAACTATTTTTTGTATCTTAACTCGTCCGGTGAGCATTTAGACCTAATTATGAATATTTTACAACTCCGTATACTACAACTCCGTTACATTATTTTCTATTAAAATGAATTTATTTAATGGTACGTGTAGAAAATTTGTCGTAAAAATAGTTTAGGTTGCTGTGCAATAATTTAATGCACACATAAAACTAATAAATCACTTATTATAAACAGTGGTCGTATATTGTATTGTGTATTTGTTAAGTAACGGAGTTGTAAACGGAGTTGTAAAAAGTTGTATATGTTTCACATAGTAAAAACACTAAAATAAAAAATTAGGCAAAATCTCTAAAATTTAAGCTCTGCTCAATATTAAATATGCTTCAGGACTGCTAGTAGAATATTTGTGTAAGAAATTTTTTACATTTTGCACGACTTTATTTTTCCATAATTCTATTTCTGAATTTGCCTCCGGTTGTGAAATATACCCATTTATCACAGGCCAAGGACAATAATTATTGCAGTACAAAACTGTCGCTGTTAAAAAATGCAAGACGTTCAAATTTACTTAACCTTTATTTACCCACTATGCCTTTTAGGTGGAATTTTGAGATGGCCTTAAGATATGTGTTGTATGTTGATGGTATTAAAACAGAAATGACAAGCTTTTAGTGATATTTCACATTTAAGGTCATTTTTTGGGATGTTCCAAAAATGGAACGTTGGGTCATTCCCACTAGCATTTTTTTACAATGGCAGTTCAACATGAATAAACGATACAATATTGGCTTATGCACAATTGATTGAAAACCAGTTTATTTAAAGGTATGAAAACTTTCAAAACAGTTCACTTGAAGTATCCTGAGGCACCTGACACATTCTTTGGTAGTGTTTTTCTTCCAAAAATGAAAAAAACAATGAGCCTGACTAATGAGAGGAATGTATTGCTCGATCCCATCGCAATGTGTCATGACAACCTTTGATGTGCCTGAGCCCTTTTTCGCAATATTTACAGTATTGATACTTCTGGAACATGCTACTACATTGTTATCTGATTACCTAACAACAATAATCTTGGCATGACATTGACATGTGTATTCAAATGTACCTCTTTCTTGTTTTGCCAACATTTTCTTGTCATTCAAAGGTGTGTTCTGGTTCGACCATCACGGACGTCATGTCCGTGATGGTCGAACTGGAATAGCACTCTGAATGACTGCTGCCTCACACCTCAGCTTTGACAGAAGACTGTAACTAGTGAAAAGATTGGCAACTAATAGCATGTGATATGGTTTCCTTTGATGAGTTAGGCAAAATTCATGGCAACGCGCTCACCAAAAGTGGTTTATGTGGGTCGCCTACTCCTGCCACAATAAATTGTTGCTTGATATGGATGAACATCCTATTCATGAATAAGACATCCAGATCACATAACTAAAACTGATTGGCTTTCCTCTTATAAACATCTCTAACCCATGATGTCCAAAGTTAGGCACCCACCGACTCATAAATGCTAAGTTTGAAATGAACAATTCCAAATTGCAAAGATTTGTCTGACTGATCATATAGAGTACACTCTGCCATCTTAGAGAGATCTCTTGTCAGCTGCATGCATGGCAGTATATCTTCCTATCATGGAGTTAGACATTGCAGTTGCTATAGAGTGCATCAGGTACTCAACTGTGTTGCAGTTATTGCATTATTTTCTAAAACTCCAATTTAAAATATGTACTAATTATTAAAAAATCAGTGTTAAAACATGGGCATATATAGGCGGTTTTACGGGGTGCGGTCACCCTAAATAAATTTCCGACATTGTTTCTATGCAATTATATGCGAAATACAAAAAACTTAACTTTTTCGACCGTTTCCAATGGAAACCCCGAAAACTTAACCCACCCCCGAAATTTTTTCCTGGATACGCCCCTGGTTAAAAATAAATTAAATGAAACATATTATTAAAAACAAATTAATGACACATGCAACCATCCAACAGTATATACTGGCAAATTATGAACAAGGAACACAATGACCTCATATTAGAATTATACTAATGAGAGTGCACCAACGTTCCAAAAATGGAACATGCTTCAAAACTGGGTTTTTTCTTCTAGAGTTTTGCTTCTTTTTCTGTAATTTTGATTTTTATCACTGACTTTAGATGTCAATCAACAAAATACAACATGTATCACCTGTAAAATTATGACACAAATATTTATTTCAACTTCCTAAAAGATTTTTTTCAAAAATCACAAAATTCGTCAAAATGACACATCTGTAGCACAAATATAAATAAAGTAAATCAGAAAATTACCACTGTTTTACATTCTCCATTCTTAGATCTTTCATTTGATGTGCAAATATAATAAATTTACCAAGGCAGAATAATTTTTTGTAACATTACAAATTATGTTCCAAAAATGGAACGTTGGTAAAATAAAGGTTAAAAACCCTTTTGCAATATATGATATATATTCCGTCTTTGCAAATGTATATATATATATATATTACCTACCTAATGTCAACAATTGTAATAGTGCTACCAGTTCTATTTTTTTGAAAAAAATTTTTTCGGGAATCGAACCCGTAACTTAGCAAAGTGATGGAACAGACAAGCCCAATTGGCCACAGCGCAGACTTTTACAAAGGGTAGTAAAACTTGGTAATGTTCGTCACGTGCTGAACACCTTTGAATGTGTCCATGTCTACGTTGGGTTTTTCTGTACGAATGTGTGTTTTAGCTTGAAGTTTGCATTTGCAGTGTTTTCATAAAATATTTTGACCATCCATGCAACGGAGTTGCCATGTTTCTTTATTCTTTAATACGATATTTTTGAAAGTCTGTGTACGCATGCACAGAAACACTTCGAATAGGTCTATAGGGCCTACCGTAACTCTGTCTAGAGGACCTACAATCCATATACATGCATCTTCAGACTTCTGATTGATTGTATTGTACTGTATTGTATTTGATCATTTGTAAACATGGTAGGAGAGGGCTGGCAGCAGCTTATCGGATCTCCCACTAGCGACGCAAGATTATCCATTGGTATTTGTACTTAACTACAACATTTTAAGTTCAATTAAGTTCGCAATCAGGATAGTGGTAGCCTATATCCAAATTATTGTTGCATTCATATTCGACATTGAGTGTTGCCTACTCTTAGCAACAGCTACTGTTGCGTAAAAAAGGCAACACAATGTTGCAAAAACGTCCAATTCAGTGTTGCAAAAAGAGCTCAACAAAAGATGTTGAGGGCGGGGTCGACATTTTTTTTTACAGAGTAAGGTGAACAGTTCAGAGGCTCTCCCAGTTCGAAAGGCATGGGGACACGAAAACGAAAAAGGTCCAGAAACACCAAAAATTACTCTAATCTCAACACTTCAAAATGAATGCGGAGAGTTACCTCTTCATTTAATAACTTTGCCACTGCTGGTACTCCGGCAGTGCCAGTCCCAAGCTTGGATAAAGGAGGGCGACGCTACTGATTTTTGTTATCACACAGCGTCGTTAAGCAGGCACTAACCAACGAAAGAACCTCTTCATTTAAGGCGACTCCAAAATTCAACAAAGTCTGGGGACGAAAATTCTGGGTGGTAAATTTCTCCCCTTTACGGCACTCATGGAAAACCACTGGATAATAATATTGTGTAGGACATCTGATTGCAGAAATATTCCATCTATACTCGTAACTCCGACTTTTTTTCGCCTAACACTTTGATAACGAACATTAACTGAAAGTGGATGGGAGGATCCAAAGATTTATTTAACGACATCTTAAGACAACAAAAGCCGATAACGTCGACAGAAATTATCTAGTTTACTTAATGCAGTGATATTCAATTTCCTAACTGAATTGCTTCAAACAATAAATTATTTATAATTTCAGTTAGACACAAGTTAAAGGTGTCTAAGCAGAGCTTGACAATTGTACTATTACTCAGAGTTTAACGACATTGTGCCACGTCCGCGTTGTGCTCCGTTGTCCATATGGCTATAGCGATTTATTCGGTGAATTGCTATGTAACGACTTTGTATCACAACAAAGATGATTAGCGTCACCCTCATTTATTATCCAAGCTTTGGACTGGCACCACACGAAACACGGAAATGGAAAAGTCATGAGTAGGGATTGACGATGATGAATAGGCTACTAAGTTTTAACATGGTCTCATGGCTTTTGTTGGCGTCCTCAATAGTTTATTGTATATTATTATTAATCTTTTGTAAAAAGTAAGCAAGTATATTCTTTATTGAACATTTGTTACGAGGTTCTTCATGTAGCCTAAGTATAAATCAGACGAAGGACGAAAGAAGGATTAGCGTTTCAACAAAATTTCGAACTATATAGTGTCTATAGCATCCATTTTAAAGGTGTTCAAAAGTAGCTAATTTTTTTAATTTTGGTTTTTTAGCGACATCTCGTGACTGATTTTGCTCTGACCTTAACGTAACTTTGACGAAAATTCATTTTCACAAAGGTTACAACATTTACGTTGTTAGCGATCGTAGCAATTTACGTTTAACGAGGCTTTGCCATAATGAAGATGATTAGCGTTGCCCTCCTCTATAATCCAGGATTTCAGTACTTTTAACGACATCTTGTGACTGCAAATGGCGTTGACGACGACCTAAATAAATCTTAATGAAAAGCCAAGTACACGTTGCGACGGTTACGCAGACGACGAGACAAAGATATCGACTGAACGAAAACGACGTATATATATGTTCGACAGCAGCCTTATTAAAGGTGTCGATGATATTTCCCGGTCTTTTAATTGTTTAACGCAGGGATGGCAATTTGAAATGAGAAAAAGTATTTTTCCCGGGATGGTGGTAAAATCTAGATAATTACCGGCACAAATTCTGGCAAAAACTTCACATTGCAGTTATTGGGACCATGAGGAATTCTCAAAAAATAGACAATTAGGCCTACAAATGATTAATAAGCAACGTAAGATAATATTCAACCAGTAAAAATCTAAAGATGCCCATCATGTTCTCAGTTCTTGGATACTTCCGGCAGTTATCAATTTGTCAACTCGTATTAAATCGTAATCGTAATCTCCAAACTTCCAAAGCAACTCACGAAAGGTAAGCTCAGGGCACATACATGTACATACACAGATACACCCACCCATATAGGTCCTATCTATTAAATAATGCATGGGCATATTTACAGATATATATATATATAAAATATATATACCTGTCTAGGCTAAATATAGGTCAGTATATATATTATATATATATATTATATATATATATATATATATATATAGGCCTAGAATATGTGTAAATACTGTATATATAAATAAATCCCATACAAAACGCGTTTGCATGTGTATATATACACATATAATCCTGCACAGCTGAGTATGATTTCCTGTTCGTGTCTGAACTCTTCATTCTCATGTTTGCTGAGCAAATACTAAATTACATTTCGCGGTCAACTGATGCATAATTCAGAGGCATATCAATTTAGCAGATGAAAATATCTCCAATCGATCAGAATCGAACCAACGCCGCTCCATTCCTCGCTATCACCTCTCCACCTCTGCACACAATCTGGGTCTTACTGCACGCACGCATTCGGCCTAAAAGTAGGCCACTATAGTCCGTAGGCCGTATCTTGGACATGCATGTATCACGGCGTCATATAAAACCACTGCTCCAAGCTTACTCTGCTAATGCTTCCAATCACAGACAGACAGACAGACAGACAGACAGACAGACAGACAGACAGACAGACAGACAGACAGACAGACAGACAGACAGACAGACAGACAGACAGACAGACAGACAGACACACAGCCAGACAGATATTCTGATAGACAGTCAGGCAGACATACAGACAGATAGAGTAGACCATCACACAAACCCATGCAGACGCACAGGCACATACACACAAAGACAGTCAGACAGACAGACAGACAGACAGACAGACAGACAGACAGACAGACAGACAGACAGACAGACAGACAGACAGACAGACAGACAGACAGACAGACAGACAGACAGACAAATAGCAGCATGGGGTATTGTTCAGCCACTATGAGTAGTAATTCTCGTTCCAATATCCAGCGCTAGTCATCGCTGAAGCCATCAAAGTGCGCCCCTAGTGAGCGAGTCCTGCAGCTGATCAACCACAGTAACCTGCGAGAGAAAGCCATTCCAAGACTTTGCTTATTCATAAAGTTCGGACTTAACGTCAGCGGGGCAAGGCTTTGGCGTTACACACCCCCCACCGGGGATTAGCTGCCCGTGTGCCTACAGATATTCACAATAGGCCGGAAGCTTTGGCTGAGAGCGTCCCACGTACATGTACGTTACAGACAGCTGCTTGGAAAGACATCGCGTGGTGTGATTTGGCTGTTGCCGATTTGAAGGTTAGTTCTGTGATATATGACATTCTCTCTCTTGTCGGATATCTCACCTACACGAAATAGTTCTATGCATGGATGTGTCTAGGATTTTGTTTTTATCTGAATTGATGGATGGATCCAATGTATAACGTCATCTTAAGGCAACAAAGGCCGCTGACGTCGACTGGAATTATTTTTGGCCTAATAAGATTATTAAGCGTCTTTAATTAATTAAAGCGACGATTTATATTGACAGCTGGGTCCTATTAAGACGTCGATGGCTCATTTGCCCTCGTCAATAACCAGTTGCCCTGCGCTTGGCTTTTGATAGGCGTTTATAGCTTTAGAAGTTTAAAGTTTACGCTTACGATCCGATTTATAATTCATCGATCATGATGTAACAATTAAACATAACCACGCTTCTGCGTTCGATTATAGGGCGAAGATCACCCTTAAAAGAGGTTTCTAATTATTTCGATCACTTCTCGCTGTTTGTATATGAGCCCATTTCAGTGTGTGTTATACAATGGTTAGACGAAACTGAGGTATAAATAGCGTCGAAAGCAATCGAATTAAAGGTGTCTAAGTAGAACGTGAGTTTCTTCGCAGAAATTCAGATTTAACGAAATCATTTTATCTCAAAGGCCGCTGACGTTGACAAAAATAATTTCAGCAAAATACAATAATACGACCTCCACCTGAATTGACGGCCGAACCTATTATAATTACTTTTAGACGAAATATGAGTCAAAAGATGAGTGTAAAGGGCTGCTTATCATCATCATAATCATAATCACCACCATCATTATCCTCATCATCAAATCATCATCAAAAATCATCATCATCATCATCATCATCATCATCATCATCATCATCATCATCATCATCATCATCATCATCATCATCATCATCATCATCATCATCATCATCATCATCATCATCATCATCATCATCATCATCATCATCATCATCATCATCATCATCATCATCATCATCATCATCATCATCATCATCATCATCATCATCATCATCATCATCATCATCATCATCATCATCATCATCATCATCATCATCATCATCATCATCATCATCATTCTCATGCTTCACCTCAACCCAATCACTTTCATGCTCCTCCTCCTGCTTCTAATTATCATCACCATTATTATGATCATCACTATCATCATCATCATCATCATCATCATCATCAACAACACCATCATCACTGTTAAGGCGCTTCAAAAAAAGATCAAAATGTATCCAACCCAGTTTCTGACCTTTTGACCTGTGAACGGAATTCGTTTATGCCACATTGCTTTCTAATCGATTACTCGATTCCACGTGTTCGTATCCAAGCCACACTTTCTCTCTCTCTCTCTCTCTCTCTCTCTCTCTCTCTCTCTCTCTCTCTCTCTCTCTCTCTCTCTCTCTCTCTCTCTCTTTGGCCTTGCGCACTGGGAGTGCCTCTGAATGGTTCACCCTATGAGAGGCGCTTTATAAATGTTTGAATACAATACAATGAATACAATACACTTAGGCCTAGGCAGAAACGTCGACATTTCAAAGAAATGCCATTGATGATAATGTATTGCACACTTCGCTAAATGACCCAGTTTGCTCATTGGTGCGATGGCTACGTGGTCTGAATGATTAAGTGGGTGGATCCAAAGTTTAACGACATCTTCTGGCAACAAAGGCCGTTGACGCAGAAAGGAATTATTTTGGCTTAATTAGCTTTTTAAGCCTCTTTAATTAAAGCGGAGATTTATATTGACAGCGGGGTCCTATTGAAACGTCGACCGCTCATCTGCGCTCGTCAATAACTTATTGCCCTGCGCTTGGCTTTTCAGGGGCGCTTTAGGAGTTTTGGGTTTACAATTACAATTAGGCCTACGATCTGAATCAAACATCTCCAATTAGCAATAATAATACAGGACCGTGTGCTGCGTTTCCTTATAAGGCGAAGTTTATTCTTAAAAGAGGTTTCTAATTATTTTGATCACTTCTTCCCGGAGTTCCATTCACTGTAATACAATGGCTGGGCGAAACTGAATTATAAAGCGTCAAAAGCAATCGAATTAAAGGTGTCTAAGCAGAACATGAGATTCTTTGCAAAATTCAAATTTAACGAAAACTTTTGATGTCAAAGATCACTGACGTCGAGAGAAATTATTTCTGCGAAATACATTAATACGACCTCCACCTGAATTGACGACTGAACCTATTTACTTTTAGGCGAAATATAAGATGGGGTCTCACCCTGGCTTCCGATAAAGAACGCCTGGAAAAACTCCTAAAAGAGCCAAACGCCTAGGTTACCTAGAACAATCCTTTCCAACAGTCTCTGAACTTGCCAATAATTATAGCCGATGCGAAACTCCTTTTCTCCATATTACACAACCCCAAGCATGTACTTCACCAACTCCTACCTCCACTCCTCCCACTCTCCTCTCACCAATTAAGACCAAGAGCACACAACCATACTCTCCCACCCAAGGACAACTCTCAATTTATTCCCAGATCATTATATAAAAATATTTACTAGCTTATTCTAAGACTTTCTAATGAACTTTAATTATTCATTATCACTCATGTTAGCATTTCTGCGTTTTTTGTCAGATTGTTTTTCTCAATAAACGAATATATATATATATATATATATATATATATATATATATATATATATATATATATCATCATCATCATCAGGATCCATGGGCCGAAGGCCCGTAGGTGTCCAACGCTTGCATCAGATCCATGGGCCGAGGCCCGTTTGGAGTCCAATGCTTGCATTGGATTTCATTCGTATTTTTCTTTACGAACGGAGTATCTGCACCCATCCGTTCGACCTTCGCACTTCTCCCTTAAAGAGAGTTCCAGGCTTAGGACTGGCTCTGATATCCACTATCTTGTGGTATCAGAGGCGGCGATGCCGCCCACGTTTGCCAGTCTAATATTATATATATATATATATATATATATATATATATAAAAACCTAAAAGATGTGTGTAAAGGCCTGTTTATCATCACCATCGTCATCGTAATCGTCGTCGTCATCGTCATCGTCATCATCATCATCATCGCCATCGTCGTCATCATTATCATAAGGGTCATCATCATCATCATCATCATCATCATCGTCGTCGTCGTCATCATCATTATCATAAAAATCATCACAGCCGTCGTCATCATTATCAACACTTTCATCACTGATAAGGCGCTATATAAAAAGATCGAAAAACATTCCAACCCAGTTTCTGTTCTTTAAACCTGTGAAAGGAATTAATTTATATCGCGTTGGTTTCTACTCGAATCGACGCTCGCATCCAGGCCACTCCTAGTTCTTGAGCGAGTAGACCTTGAGTGTTGGCATTGGCCTTTTGAGTGTCGGCCTACTTAGGCCTAGTGTGTAGGCCTACAACCAGACGGCCTATAGACCTTAGGCCTAGGCAGAAAATACGAGATAGTTCAAAGTAGTGCCATTGATGCTAATGTATTGCACACTTCGCTAAATGACCCAGTTAGCTCAGTGGTGCTACGGCTATTATGTACTCGTTGTCATTCATTCATTCATTCATTCATTCATTCATTTCAGATATTTATATAGCGCCCCTTAAAGATTTCTACTCAGAGGCGCTCCCGATTACAGCGCGAACACTGAATCGGAGTTTCACGCCGAAGCGCATGAGCAATTGCGAGTGAAGGACTTGCCCAGGGTCCCTACGCGGCGGCTTGAGATGGATTCATGGTTATTTTGCTTACTGATATAACATAATTATATTCGTTCTTAGTGACATTTAACATCATATACGCTAGCGCAGAGAGCGCCTTTGATTGGATATCTTGAAGGGGCGCTATATAAATGTTCAATTACATTACATTACATTATGTCGTGGTCAGATTTATTATGCCATGGCTACAGTGGTTATTATGTCGTGGCTATTGTTACGGTAACTGTTTACTTATCGGATCGTGTCTAGTAATTTATATAGCGCCTCTTACAGAATAACTAGTAAGAGGCTCTCTGAGCGCGGAAGCCCCGGGGGAAAAGAAACGCCGTTAAGTTTTAAGAGCAAGAGACCGATGAGGATAAACCAGTCAGTAATTTAGCCCTTAGCGAGGGGAAAGGTAATTCCAAATGGAGGGACCCACCACATCAAACGCCCGGTATTGGACCAGAACAGTTCCTAGCCCTAGGAACAAAGAGATGAAACCGATCTGAAGAGCGCAAAGAGCGAGATGAGGATGCAGATAAAGGCTTTTGCATATTATAGTCTTAGACGTATTTCGTGCACTGCCTAGTTGGGATTTGAGACCAGAAAAAGATCTTATACTATAGATGCGCGCAGCAATAAGGACCCAGTGCAAGACTTCAAGCATATTATGTGGAGATATAATAATATAAAAAACATGCGTGTTTAGCCCAGCTCTTTACTCGTGTGAGGCTTGGACAATTTAAAAGACTGATCATGATAAAATCCTGGCTTTTGAAATGTACTGCTATAGAAGAATTTTGCACCTTAACCTTCGCCACATGTTTGGGGGTCAAAATTACCCCCAGGGGTATATTTTCATCTGTAACTTTCTAAAATGTGGGCACCAAAAAGTTTCCTTTGGTGACTTTTCCTATAAATTCCTCCTTGTCAAAATGGTATGAGTGACGTCCTACGTTGACGCTTAGTTCTGACGCTGTGACGTCATTTTGGTGAGGTCTTAGAGTGAAATTCATGTCCATATCATTAGTGTCCATACAATGAGGTGTATCTCTGCTTCTACGCAAGGTATCTTGAAGATTATTTTTTTTTGTGTCTAATGTTTTAGGGGTCAGGGAATTCACTCCAGCTACTGACAAATGCGTGACCTTGACGGAAGACCTTGAAATTCAAGGTCACATGATTTTTACATGACCATACCTATCTCTGCTATTATACCTGTTAGAACAACGAAGTTTTTTGGTTCCTATGGTTATTTGGTACAAGGAACTCAACAAAATATAAACAAAACACAACTGGAATATGTTATGTTACATCTTATGTTACATCGTTTCACTTCTCATAATTTGTTTATGACTTGTTGCCAGTGTATCTAACTACATTCGGTACAGGTAAATGATTGTGTGGAATGGTTACCACAAACAAATTGACCACACGTGCTGCATCTGTGCTTCGTCTTGGTGTCATTCTTTCGATCGCACATGTGACATCGTCCTCTCTGAGGAGTGATGACTGTGTCGTTCTGTGTTGTCGTAGGAACAGGCAGATTCACGTATTCCAAAGCCCGCTTTATCGATTTTCTGCCGCTTACGCAGGGCGTGCTTCTTCTGCTGTCGATCCATGGAAGACACATACTTTTCCCCATTTCCAATATGAATGCTCTCCTTCTGTCCTTCTGATTAGTGTTTGCAGAATCCACCCATTCAGGATGTTGATGAAACCAAATCACGGATGCGTTATGTGCAGCTATATCCAGAAGGGTGAAGAAAAGTGTCAAGGGCCATCGTCTGGTAGAACGTTTCACTGTATATTGTCTGCACATTTTGTCCAAAGTGTCAACTGCACCCTTAGTGCTATTGTAGGCAAGGATGACCTCTGGTTTCTTGTGACATTCGGACGAGATCACATTGTCGTGATGAGCAGTTGACAATAAGGTGACAGCCTTATTTTTCTTTGGCACGTATGACACTATTGTCATCTTACCGGAAAATCCAAAAAAAATTTGTAGACTTACAACATATAAACAAACAAAAATGACTGTTCCAGTTGAGATAGGTAAGGTCACGTGCATAATCACGTGGCCTTGAATTTCTTAAAACAAATATTCAAGATAGCATGCGTAGAAGCAGAGATACAGCTGATGATGGTATGGTCACGTAAAAAAGCATGTGACCTTGAATTTCAAGGTCATCCGTGAAGGTCACGCTTTTGGCAGTAGCTGCAATAAATTCCCTGACCCATGAAACATTAAAAACGAAACAAAAATTATCAAATTCCATGCCCAGGAACAGGTATACCTCGGGGGTCATTTGGACCCCCAAGCATAGAAGACGTAGTTTTTTTTCTCGCGTATGGCGAAGGTTAATTGGACAATGAAGGTGACAAATAGGGAGGTCCGAAGAAGGTTACACGTAAAGGAAGATCTAATACAGTTAGTAATGAGAAGGAAACTTGGTTTGTTTGGGCATATATGCAGAATGGACAACAATAGAAAAATAAAAACTGTCATGATGGGAATGATGGATGGAAGTGGACGAAGAGGAAGACCTAACAGGGAATGGACTGATGACATCAGGGATTGGTGCAAACAAGACCTACACAGTTTGAGTGTATTGGCGCAAGACAGAGGATTATGGAAACAAATGACGAAATTTGCATTGGACACCTACGGGCTTTCGGCCCATGGATCCTGATGATGATGATGATGATGATAATAATATAAGCAAAGCAATGGAGTCGGGCAATGACCATTTAAACCGATTGAAGGGGGAGAGACGCTACTTTGGCAGGTCCTTGAGAAGAGAGTTGCAGAATCTAAACGGGAACAGACAGATGCATGAACTATGGTGGTAAAGATAGAAGGAGAGACCGATCGTCTGATGGCCCTGAGACGCCTCAGCTGGAAGAAACAGGAGCGGGTCAGGTTCGATACGTGCTCCGTATCGTATGTTGGATCTATGTTTGTGACTAGGATTGGGTCTCGTTGGCGATTGAATGAATCAAGAGGTTAACGACATCTTACGGCAACAAAGAATGGTAACGTTGTTAGAAATTAGTCTGTTCGCCTGGCATTAAATAAGACCTCGTTTGTGCTTTTACTTTTTATTATGTAGACGTGTTTAATTAGTTTTAAACAGCTTAGTTGTCAGTCAATACAGTTGGCAATTGAGTAGTAGTTTCAGTTTAACGACAATGTTTGGTAACAAAGATCATTAGCGTCGCCCTCCTCCTCCGCCCAGGCCTGGGTCTGGCACTGACAGTGTGACAAGGCGGATTTTTGTTGGTGATTATTTATTTGTCCGTAGTTTAACGTCGTCTTATGACATCAAAGGCCGTTGACGACAATACAGAAAATATACAATACAATCAGAACAAAAAACTTATAGCATCCGAACTGTTGGTGAATTGGATTGGATCCACAGTTTAACGGCAGCTTATGACTACATAGGCCGTTGCCGCCGACAAGGATTAGTTTTTGGCATATTGGTGATTAAACCGAAATTAGGCTTATATAGAGCCGACTATCAGTGAATTCAAGGTGTCTTACTTTGTCTCTACTTTGAATTCTGCATTGTGATTTGCCGCTAGTGCAGTCATATGAAGTGATTAGTGAAGAAAACGAAATGTGTTTTATATATATAGAACCGAATATCAGTATATTAAAGGTGTTTAAGGCGAACGTTATTTTCTTCGCAGTGTTCAGTGTTAACGACATCTGGCGGCTGACGTCGACCTCATCTTAAAGAAAATCCATTTCAACGTTAGATTCTGCAATCCGATTTGCCTCTAGTGATCAATAGTATTGCATCGTGTTTAACTACATCTAATAACCCACCGGAACGCAGCAGTTGAGAGCATACTGCGCATTCAATTGGTGATAGCATGAGATGGGAGTTATATTATCGGTTCTAAGACGGAGCTTTTCCAGTTGCCCCTCCCTTCTGGGCGCTTCATCCCTCCATCTCCGCTGGCCTGGATGATGAGGCAGTTGCTGCTGCTGCTACGGCAGCTACCACCGCTGCTGCTGCTTCGGTTTGAATGCCGTCCTGGATTCTTTCGGTTCTTCTGCGTAGCAGGTAAACACAACGAGTCACGTGGTAGTCGTAATTTAAATACCACCTCTTAGATATGCACCAAGGTTTGCTCCGACTATATTGGCGCTATATAAAACTTCAAAATACATTTAACAACATTACACTGCGATCGCATTTATGAGTAGGCTATGTTCGAAAAGATAGGGCAAAGTAATGTAACGTAAGATAGGGTATAGTAACGCAAGACAAGACAAGGTATACGTTGGGATATGAAACACCGGGTCAGATGAGGTAGGGTAGATGAGGGTTCGGTCAGGTAAGGTAATTCAAGTCAAGGTTAGGCATTAATGACCGCTTGAAGATGAATGATAGGCTACTGCGCGTGGTAAGCCAGCAGAGGCGGCATTGCAGTAATCGATGCGACTAAGGATAAAATACAACTTTGCACGAGATGGAGAGTCCCTCCTGCGCGAGAGACCGTCTATCTATCTATCTATCATCTATCTATCTATCTATCTATCTATCTATCTATCTATCTATCTATCTATCTATCTATCTATCTATCTATCTATCTATCTATCTATCTATCTATCTATCTATCTATCTATCTATCTATCTATCTATCTATCTATCTATCTATCTATCTATCTATCTATCTATCATCTGTTTGTCTGTCTGTCTATGTGTATATGTTAGGGTGCATCATGTGCCCCAAAATATTTCAAAAGCGTCTGTCCCTATTTCATTTCTTTTCCTATTACTGAAAAGGTGTGTTTGCCAAAATTTGCCAATATTCTGACATACTCTAGGTATCCCACCAAGCAATTGAAGTTTTACAATAGAGAACTATTACGAGGAATCACACAAGTTACACATTATTATGCCGCAATTATACTTTAAAGAATGTTCCAATAGTTCTTATAATTGACAATTCTGCATTAGTCAATGGCCATCTCCAGAAGCATTGCAAAGATTTTAAAAAGTGAAATTTTTTATTACTATCATATTGTAAAAACACATTCATGTTGCAAAGTCATTACATGTCATGCGTATAATGAATATCGTCGCTCGTAAGTTGTCATGCGTTTGCGTTTGCATACATATAAACACATATCAAATAAATAGACATGCAAACACATACATAATTAGATACAAACATACATATATACATAGACATATACATACATATATATATATAGTGTCGTTTTACTATTACCAGTGTACCATGTAAGTCTAGTGAGTAAGTCTACTGTAACACTCTTTATTGTCTAAACACCAATTATACACTATGTAAGCTACACAGAGCTCGTGACTCCACCACACGCACCGACTGGTGATAATTGCCGGAACTGTCCTTAAATACTCCCACGATGACGACGATGGCAGCCTAGCCCGGCCAGCCGCACATGCATGCACCAGCTCCTCCCACGATGACACTACATGGTCAGTCACAATAAAAAACCCGAGCCGCGGGTTTTCGTGCAACCCAGGTGCGTGTGGAGAACCAACAAATAATCAAGCGCGATAACAGTAAAACAATGAAAGTTCAAATCAACTAGTAAGCAACAATCAAACCGCAATAACATCGTACGTCTCAACCAGCATAATCCATAATGTTGATAAACACAAGCAAGCTAACATGACATCAGGAAATAATGTACTCAAACGCGAAACTAAACGATAACAATAAAGTTCGGTTAGCAATCACAACCAACACTAAAGAAATAACGTAACCATTATTGTAACGCGAGTGGAACATTGAACTCCGAACTAGAAATGTAAAGTTTAACAGAATAACGCTTTGTCGGTCCAATAATGTTCTCCAGTCGTCTAGCTGCACCGCAAGTAATGGGTAGCGACTGCGGCAACAAAATACGAATTTGTGACGGTTTATGTAAAACTGTAATGTGCCACTGAAACCGTAATTTACGTCCCAAACAACGACGCGAGAGACTAATGTGAGAAATTGCATTTACAGCGACGATGTCATAATCATTCAAAGCATATCGCAGCTCGTACCAGGGAATCACAACCGTGTCTTCTGTGTTTAATATGTGCATAGTTAAACGAACCGGCTTAGCAGTCGACGATTTCCCACAGTAGCAAAATTTCCGAACAATCCCACTTAAAAATATGAACAAAAGAAACATGATCACCGTAATCTGGAACCAAGGGAACTCTGCATAACCCAATGAAACCGTGGAACTGGATGTGGTAACAGTTAGTGACCGTGAAAAAATCCAAACCGGTGGAATAGAATTAGCTTGTACGACCTGTGGTAGCGCCAATACAATAGCCGACAATCGATGCACCCTAATCACCAAATAAATAGTTACTATAGTAAGCAGAGTAATCAGAACGGATCCAACAGGTATAATAAAAGATTGTGAAGTAGAGTACCATGGAGAATCCGTATTACCTAACATGTCAAGTTGATCTCGAAATATGTCTGCCTTTGACTTAAATATAACCTGCCCGTCCTTGACAGACTGCATAGCTCTAGCAAATTCTTCAGTCAACTGTTCATCAGCCGCCGTGGATGCATTTGAATGAGTTAAAAAAATAGGTAACTGTAGTGTAATTTGTTCAGCCACTGTAGCATCAGCCTTCAATGTAGCCCAGTCCGATCGACCAAAGAACTGTTGAATGACAGCCAAGTTAAACTGGTGCACCACTGTATGCGTCGTGTTAAATAGGTCAGCCTCCTGGCACGAGGCAGGGAAAATATACTGATCAGTAATCAGTGTGCATTCATTAGGGATGGAAATATGACAAGAAATGCATGCTGCGATCCGCTTAGGATGTAATGTAGGACAATTCAACGTCATGTCAGATAAACTATTTTCAATCGCTATTGTATTGGATGTTAAATACACAAATGATGACGGCTTTTGATTAAGAAGAAGCATTGCGCAAAACCTCTGAACAGAAACTGGATCATCAATATATAAGGCCAATATACATGCTTCCGAATTGGTGTTCAACTGGATGTCACTCATGTGAACAATGCGAAAATTGTCACCGCTCTGTAATGACGGAAGCACCTCCCAGACGGCAAACGTGTGACTGACGGAATCAACCGCAAAATAACGGGGTAAGTGGTCAAGTAACGTAGCATGCTGATTGTCTGCACTAATACTCTTGGCTACAACCGTGACTTTATAGAGTTCCATAGAAAAATTTAAAGTTGTAATAGGAATTTTCAACGTAATGTAAATGAAACTGCGCTGTATAGTAGCAATATGAGTATTAACTCTGTAAAAGTATGCAGGATCATTGACTAGCAGTCGAACAGGTAGCCTTAAAGACTCCAAATGTCTGGTAAGTCGTACTAGTACGCGTCGAATGTCCTCCTTATGCACGAGAGTGGCCTCCAACCTTCCTGCAACTAGTGACTCAACAGATAACAACAGACTATGCAAATTAGCTTCCAAACACGTGAAATTATACAGTGTCTCAGCCATGTAAAAAGCCATCTGCAATGACGTCTGAAAATCCAATCTCATGGCTCTGCCTATGTCCAACAAAATTTTATCGTGACCAGTAACCTGTGAACGAATAGCATCCAACCGTTGGTTGGTAATACTAGTTGCACTAGCCAAAGTAGTAACGTCTGCCTCAAACTGACCAAGTGTGCGTTGCTGATTTTCAAGGACCGTCTTAATACGATCCTGCATCGCTTGAATATCCGAATCCCTTGCAACTCCAAACAAAGAATGAGCTACATCACCAATGAAATTGACAAATCCCCGTTTATGAATACGTGGTTTGCGACGCTTACCTCGCTCACCTTTAAGTGTATTTCGGACACGGTCGACCAGATTATTAATTTTAACTTCTGCTCTCCTATGTAAATTGTGTATTGCTGTAAACATACTAAGGTAATCAGAACAACTGCTTGGCGTTGAAGTATTTCCAAACATACAAAGAGGTTCATCAACCACTGGTGGCAGCGATTTGACCCTGGGCAATGCAACATCAAAGGTGTGAACCCAAACATCTGTACTGACCTCCAACACACCCAATGAGTGCAAATACACACCATAAGCTCCTCGATTGAGAACGACTCCAGGCGTCGCATAAATCAGATTAACGTTCATGACCGCGAGCAGAGCCATGATAATCAATTCCCAGGGAATCCATCCTATAATAAAATAGAATAAAATAAAATTTGATTAACCAGACTATTATAGCACCCCTACCCATTACACAACTCAATCCTGAGCAACCTCGAAAGTGAAACTGAATTCTAAGAATAAAAGACAGAGAGGAGAGGTTTAACGATTTAAAATAATACCACTCTAGCTTGCCAAAATAAGATAAGAGTTGAATGATAGCATATTAATACGTCATAAAACGATATACTTTATATATACAATATGGTGTTAACTTCTGTCACTCCGTTTCTCCAATAAAACACTGCACTGTAATAAGACCCGTCAATTAGTGATTAGATAGTCCCTCTCCAACAAAACCTTCAGGTTGGCGAACTGACATATCGTACCATTTTTATCCACGACTACGAAGTCGATTTCCTAGCGCTGAATTTACCCGTTGTGGTAAATGTGTAAATAGATGATCGGCCGATCTTAATCTCTAGAATATTAATGAAATGCGCTGTATAGTATTCACTCTTGTGACCTTCACAGCATAATCCACTAAAGTAAAATATAGCAGGCTTCAATCCAATCACAAGAGGTGAATATTCTCCCTAAAACATGTACACAATGTTATCATTCTCAGGAGACCACAGTGGTAACGAAAATCAGTTGCAACCAGTCTAATTACTCATGAACTCGTCCACGCTTATGGTGGAGCATTCATAAACCTCTCAGGCGTTGGTCTTTTCCTAACCTTTCCTGACATAGTTCGCTTGATATGAAATTCCCTCTTCAAACAATCACTAACATCCTTCTCATGAATCCATTCCGGCTTAAAAGACTTATTCCTAAATATGACTCGATAAAATCTTTGTTTATTAACGAATTTCATTCCGCTTAATTGCTCTGCTTCAATCCATGGCGACGGCGATGCCACATTGTCTGGCGATGTGCCAGGCATCAGCTTTTGAGAATTGTCTGCAACCGGAACAACAGGAGGAGTTCCATCCGACTCCATAAAATCTCTTCGATCCACATACGGCTTTAATCGATCCGCATTCACAGGATGACGCAAAAGTTTGTTAGTCAAAGAGTGTCTTAGTAAGTAAGTATATGGACCTATTTGAGACGTAATATAATAAGGTCCAATGAACTTCCGATAAAGTTTAGGTTTTTTACCTACCGGTGTAACAGGATTAAACAACCACACAAGACTCCCAATAGCATAATGTGTATCGGTTGCTTTAAGATCATAGGTCCTCTTATTTCGAGCCTGAAGGGCCAAAGTTTCCCCTACTGCTTCTTGTCTAGCCATCTCAAGTGCGTTACCTATTCGCTTTACATACTCATTAGTGGTCTGTGGTTCGTCAGACAAACCCATTCGTTGATCAACAGGTAACTTAAGATCCCTTCCAAATAGTAAGAATGCAGGGCTATGACCCAGATTTGCACTCGTTGTCGCACGAAGAGCATACATTATCGCCGGCATAAAATCAGGCCACTCGACTTCATTCTTACAATGAAGTCTCAACATTTTCCATATGGATCGATTCACAATCTCACAAGCACCATTACAACGCGGAGAATATGAAGCTGTGTGAATTCTTGTAACTCCAAACAATGAGGATAACTCAGTCACAATTTTACTTAAAAAATTTGCTCCCCGATCCGAAAGCAAAGTTTCAGGTGGTCCAAAACGAGTGAAAATTTCTCTATACAATGCTTGAGCGATCGACTGAGCTGTCTGATCTTTGAGCATGATCATTTCAGGCCATCTTGTGAGTGATTCGACACAGAGAAGAATGTAATTATAACCCTCTTTGCTTCGAGGCAGTTTGAGGATGTCCATATGCCACCTGCCAAAAATCTGCTTAATGGGCAATGATGTCAGTGGTGGTTTGTTCAACGGAACGGGATATTTACATTCTTGGCACTGCCTGCACGACGTGATATGTCTATGCAGATCACTGTGCATCCCTCTCCAGTAATATCTACGCCTGATTGACAGATAACATCTGTGAAATCCTGGATGAGAACACTCTTCGTGATAACCATTCAGAACACGTTGTCGCATACTTTTCGGAACCACCAGCTGATTAATATAACTCTTCTGTGGTCCTCTAGATCGAGGCTGATAATAGTGAAAAAGTAGTCCGTCGTGTAAAGCGTACTCAGAAATCTCGATTACTAACTTTCGGGCATCCTTATCATTCTCAGGCAATTCGCCTGACTCCAAATAACGAATGAAAGGCTTACAATCCAAACATTTATTCTGTTCTTTTGCTGTCTCTATTAGAAATGCGTCACCATCTGGTTCCTTAGGTGCAATCAAATCATCCTCCACTATGAGATTCAAGTCCACCTGTCGAACCTCATTATCAACCTGAGCCAAAAGATGCTCCTCAGCGTCATCATGACCATCCGAGGATATTGGATATGATCGTCGCGATAATGCGTCTGCATTAGTATTCGTCTTCCCTTTTTTGAACCTAACGTCGAACGTATACTGCTGTAACTGTAATGACCATCTTAGCAACCTGCCAGATGTACTCATTTTCAATGACTGCAAATACTTCAAACTGATATGATCGGTGTAAACTGTAAATGGAGAATTCGCCAAATAACAGTGAAATTGTTTGATTGCACATATCATGGCCAACATTTCTAACTCCGTGACCGAATAAGCTCTCTCACAAGCAGTTAAAGACCTCCCCCAAAAGCAATGGGGTGTTCCCTAGCAGAAGCATCTTCCTAAACAATTAAACATACATAATCTTTAATGCTGACAGAAAATCCGAGCTGGTATTCAATCCTCTTTCAGCACAGTCATTGATTACATTGAGTGCTTCAATGTTTGTCATAGCGGCTTGGTAGTCGTTGCGGTTCGACCAGTCGGACACATCTTCATTGAGGAACCGAGTATCAACTTGTAATATTTCAAACATATACCACGAGTCAGTCCCTACAAGATCGGCAAGAGTTGTTATAATTATTGTGATCTCATCTGGAAATTTAGGTTTTCCAAAGCCCGAGCCAAATCTGGCCATGCACTTGCTAATAACCTGCTTGCAGTTAAGCCAACAGCAAGCTTGGAATTACTGTCATCATCTCCATTAACATCATCATCATCACCAGCATCATCACCATCATCATCGTCATCATCGTCATCACCACCATTTACCATCATCATCATGGCACCAGCTTATTCGAGCGCTGATTTGTAATTTCGTATCATAGGGATTTGTCCAGATAAGTCTCTAGATTTGGTTATCATTTTTCTGGCGCGGTACCAATCGCGAAATGACGATTACGATTACGAATGAATCGATTAGATGTCATAGGTTAGTGGAGTCTTCCCTACCTCTTTCTGGGTGGAAAGACCCAGTTCCACGTCTGCCATCTCGCGATGAATCTCGAGCAGCAAGGTTGTAGGAGTGGCAAAGTAAGAATTATTCTTTGATGGTAACGTACTGCAAATAAAAAAAGAAAAGCGAGAAGCAAACGAAGCGAGAGAGAGAGAGCGAGAGAGAGAGAGAGAGAGAGAGAGAGAGAGAGAGAGAGAGAGAGAGAGAGAGAGAGAGAGAGAGAGAGAGAGAGATGGAGAGGCAGAGGCAGATGAAGAGGGAGAGGGAGAGACATAGAATAAGAAGGGGGAAACGCATATGCAAAGAAAGAGAAAGACGAAGAGGCACAGGGAAAGACACAAGGACATGGAGATGGTAGGGAACAGCCAAGGAAAAGAACAAGAACAAGGACAAGGACAGGCCTCCGCCTCCGCCTCCGCCTCCGCCTCCGCCTCCGCCTCCGCCTCCGCCTCCGCCTCCGCCTCTCCTCCTCTGCCTCTTCCTCTGCCTCTGCCTCTGCCTCTGCCTCTCTGCCTCTCCTCTGCCTCTGCCTCCGCCTCTGCCTCTGCCTCCGCCTCCGCCTCCGCCTCCGCCTCCGCCTCTGCCTCCGCCTCCGCCTCCGCCTCCGCCTCCGCCTCCGCCTCTTCCTCCGCCTCCGCCTCCACCTCCGCCTCCGCCTCCACCTCTGCCTCCGCCTCCGCCTCTTCCTCCGCCTCCGCCTCCGCCTCCGCCTCCGCCTCCGCCTCCGCCTCCGCCTCCGCCTCCGCCTCCGCCTCCGCCTCCGCCTCCGCCTCCGCCTCCTCCTCCCGCCTCCGCCTCCGCCTCCGCCTCTTCCTCCGCCTCCGCCTCCGCCTCCGCCTCCTCCCTCTGCCTCTTCCTCCGCCTCCGCCTCCGCCTCCGCCTCCGCCTCCGCCTCCGCCTCCGCCTCCGCCTCCGCCTCCGCCTCCGCCTCCGCCTCCGCCTCCGCCTCCGCCTCCGCCTCCGCCTCCTCCCTCCGCCTCCGCCTCCGCCTCCGCCTCCGCCTCCTCTTCCCTCCTCCCTCTGCCTCTGCCTCCGCCTCCGCCTCCGCCTCCGCCTCCGCCTCCGCCTCCGCCTCCCTCCTCTTTCTCTGCCTCTGTCCTGCCGCTGCCTCTGCCTCTGTCTCTGCCTCTGCCTCTGCCTCCGCCTCTCTGCCTCTGCCTCTGCCTCTGCCTCTGCCTCTGCCTCTGCCTCTGCCTCTGCCTCTGCCTCTGCCTCTGCCTCTGCCTCTGCCTCTGCCTCTGCCTCCGCCTCCGCCTCCGCCTCCTCCTCCTCCTCCTCCTCTGCCTCTTCCTCCGCCTCCGCCTCCGCCTCCGCCTCTTCCTCCGCCTCTTCCTCTGCCTCTTCCTCCGCCTCCGCCTCCGCCTCCGCCTCCGCCTCCGCCTCCGCCTCCGCCTCCGCCTCCGCCTCCGCCTGCGCCTCCGCCTCCGCCTCCTCCTCCGCCTCCGCCTCCGCCTCCGCCTCCGCCTCCGCCTCTTCCTCCGCCTCCTGCCTCTTCCTCTTCCTCTTCCTCCGCCTCCGCCTCCGCCTCCGCCTCCGCCTCCGCCTCCGCCTCCGCCTCCGCCTCCGCCTCCGCCTCCGCCTCCGCCTCCGCCTCCGCCTCCGGCTCCGCCTCTTCCTCCGCCTCCGCCTCTTCCTCCGCCTCTTCCTCTGCCTCTTCCTCCGCCTCCGCCTCCGCCTCCGCCTCCACCTCCGCCTCCGCCTCCGCCTCCGCCTCCGCCTCCGCCTCCGCCTCCGCCTCTTCCTCCGCCTCTTCCTCTGCCTCTGCCTCCGCCTCCGCCTCCGCCTCCGCCTCCGCCTCCGCCTCCGCCTCCGCCTCCGCCTCTTCCTCTTCCTCTTTCTCTGCCTCTGCCTCTGCCTCTGCCTCTGCCTCTGCCTCCGCCTCCTCCTCCGCCTCCTCCTCTTTCTCTGCCTCTGCCTCTGCCTCTGTCTCTGTCTCTGTCTCTGCCTCTGCCTCCACCTCTGCCGCTGCCTCTGCCTCTGCCTCTGCCTCTGCCTCTGCCTCTGCCTCTGCCTCTGCCTCTGCACTCTGCCTCTGCCTCTGCAGAGGCAGAGGCCTCTGCCTCTGCCTCTGAGGCTGCCTCAGCCTCTGCCTCTGCCTCCAGAGGCAGAGGCTCTGCCTCTGCCTCTGCCTCTGGCCTCTGCCTCTTCCTCCGCCTCCTCCTCCGCCTCAGCCTCCGCCTCCGCCTCCGCCTCTTCCTCAGAGGCAGAGGCCTCCGGCAGAGGCTCCGCCAGAGGCTCCGCCTCCGCCTCCGCCTCCGCCTCCGCCTCCGCCTCCGGCAGAGCCTCTAGAGGCAGAGGGAGGAGGCGACGAGGAGGGCAGAGGCAGAGGAGCAGAGGCAGAGGCAGAGGCAGAGGCAGAGGCAGAGGCAGAGGCAGAGACAGAGGCAGAGGCAGAGGCAGAGGCAGAGGCAGAGGCAGAGGCAGAGGCAGAAGAGTAGAGGCAGAGGCAGAGGGCAGAGGAAGGGCAGAAGGCAGAGGAAGAGAGGGAGAGGCAGAGGCAGAGGCAGAGGCAGGAGGCAGAGGCAGAGGCAGAGGCAGAGGCAGACAGGCAGAAGGACAGAGAGCAGAGGCAGAGGAGGAGGAAGAGACGGAGGCAGAGACAGAGGCAGAGGCAGAGGCAGAGGCAGAAGGCAGAGGCAGAGGCAGAGGCAGAGGCAGAGGCAGAGGCAGAGGCAGAGGCAGAAGAGGCAGAGAGACAGAGGCAGAGGCAGGGCCAGGCAGGGCAGAGGCAGAGGCAAGGCAGAGAAGCAGAGGCAGAGGCAGAGGCAGAGGCAGAGGACAGGCAGAGGGCAGAGGCAGAGGCAGAGGAAGAGAGGCAGGAGGCAGAGGCAGAGAAGAGACAGGAGGCAGAGGGCAGAGGAGGAGGCAGAGGCAGAGGCAGAGGCAGAAGGCAGAGGCAGAGGCAGAGGCAGAGGAGCAGAGGCAGAGGCAGAGGCAGAGGCAGAGGCGGAGGAAGGAGAGGCAGAAGGCAGAGGCAGAGGAGGCAGGCAGAGGCAGAGGCAGAGGCAGAGGCAGAGGCAGAGGCAGAGGCAGAGGCAGAGGTGGAGGCAGAGGCAGAGGCAGAGGCAGAGAGGCAGAGGCAGGAGGCAGAGGCAGAGGCAGAGGCAGAGGCAGGAGGCAGAGGCAGAGGCAGAGGCGGGAGGCGGAGGCAGGAGGCGGAGGAGGCGGAGGCGGAGGCGGAGGCGGAGGCAGAGGCAGAGGCAGAGGCAGAGGCAGAGACAGAGGAAGAGGCGGAGGCAGAGGCAGGAGGCAGAGGCAGAGGCGGAGGCAGAGGCAGAGAGCAGAGGCAGAGGCAGAGGCAGAGGCAGAGGCAGGGCAGAGGAAGAGGCAGAGGCAGAGGCAGGAGGAAGAGGAAGAGGCAGAGGAGGAGGCAAGAGGCGGAGGCGGAGGCAGGAGGCAGAGGCAGAGGCAGAGGCAGAGGCAGAGGCAGAGGCAGAGGCAGAGGCAGAGGCAGAGGCAGAGGCAGAGAGGCGGAGGAAGAGGCAGGAGAGGCAGAGGCAGGCAGGAGGAAGGGAGGCAGAGGCAGAGGCAGAGGCAGAGGCAGAGGCAGAGGCGGAGGCAGAGGCAGAGGCAGAGGCAGAGGCAGAGGCAGAGGCAGAGGCAGAGAAACCAGAATCGAGAAGAGAGAGAGAAAGAGAGAGAGAGAGAGAGAGAGAGAGAGAGAGAGAGAGAGAGAGAGAGATGAGTGTGCTCACCATGAATGAGACGTTCTCGAACTTCTCGAGACTCTTCCGCAGCTGGAGTTTCTTCTGTTCTAAGTCTTCTCTCCTCAGCCTCACATCCTTCACCCTTGTCCGAAGTCCTGTTCATCATCACCACCATCATCATCATGATTGTCATCATCATCATCATCGTCATCATCATCATCACCACCATAAACATCACATCCATCATCATCATCATCATCATCATCATCATCATCATCATCATCATCATCATCATCATCATCATCATCATCATCATCATCATCATCATCATCATCATCATCATCATCATCATCATCATCACCATCACCACCACCACAAATCAGCCAATCATGTATACAGAGACAAGCAATGGAAGGATGGCAAAGAAGACTGAGCGACAGACACAGAGAGACGCATAGATCCACTGTAAAATAGAAAATAAGAAAGACATCAAGAAAAAAATTAAGTTGCGCGAATAGGCAAACAGGAAACACACAGAGAAACAGAAATAAATAAAAACAGCCACAGAGAGGCTCCGTTTTTTAATTAATGACTTCCATAGCGCCGATCTGTAATGGACAGGGAGGGGCAGTAATTTAATTGATGTAATTGAAATTACGTAATTTGAATTACAATTGTAATGAGTAATTTGTAATTTGTTTCTTTGGATCAATGTAATTTGTAATTGAATTACATTTTTCATGTAATTTGTAATTTCAAATTACATCTGTAAAATCAAATTACTTTGAAAAAACTAGAACCAGGAACTACTGTACACGCCAAAGCAGTTTTGAAAGCATCTTTTACTTATCTTGATCATCATCACTACAGTATCTCTGGAATGATCGATTACATCATTGAACTCTTTGAATGCTTTCACAAAATTACAGCCATTGTCAGAAATTGTAGCAAGAATTTTGTCATGTGTCAGACGCAGCTCATAATGTATTACACAGATGAGTTGCTCTACTCTATCATTCGTGTGTGATCCAACAAAACGTCTGCATGCTAAGGCAACTGAGCGTCGCTAAAATGTCGATACATCAATCCAGTGACAGGTTACTCCCATGTAGGCCTAACTTCTGTGTTTAGTAGACCACACATCTGCAGTCGAGCAGACAAATATCTTTGTTCAGATTATTCTTCTTTTGCTGTTTTAATTCAATTCTCTGCTGCATCACCTATTCGTCGACCTAACGTACGTTGGGTCATGACTGTGGTATCTCAGTTGAGACCATCTGCAAGCTCTTTAAGTTCCGGTTGCTCAGCGATTGACAAAAGATGCAATCCCTTTATCACAAAATTTGTAATCAGTGTATCAGCCTTACTCTGCAGTGGTAGGCCTACTGTTGGTCTCATTTTAAGAAGTGTTTGTTGACACGCCATTGGTTGATAAGAAAAAGATGCTTTCAGAACTGAATTTGTCACCATTGATTACAGTTTTTCATGCAGTATATTAAAGATTGCAGAAAGGAACTAATGATGCTTCATAGCTACACAACTGTAAAGATAGTAGCAATAGTTTCAGTACGCTGTGTGATAACAAAGATCATTAGCGTCAGGCTTCTCCTTTATCCAGGCTTGGGACTGGCACTGCCAGAGTACAAGGAGTGGCATGATTGTATATGATCAAACAGATGCCGATTATCGGATAACTTGTTCAAACAGTTGCTATTTCTAAGAGAAAATTAAATAAACAGTTTCAAATAGCGTAATACAAATACACAGTGGAAATAAAACATGTGTTTCCTTTCTGGATTTCTAGGTCCCAATTATGTATGTAATTTGTAATTTGATGTAATTGAAATTATGTAATTTGTAATTTGTAATTTCCAGCAAATTTCTAAAGTAATTTATAATTTGTAATTCAATTATATTTTCCCAAGTAATTTGTAATTTGCAATTCAATTACATTTTACTATGTAATTTGCCCATCCCTGGTAATGGACAACGCATTAACTGATGAACTGCACAGTTTGATCGACACAATACAATACAACAGCTGTATTTGATATCGCCCGTGTGTGTGTGTGTGTGTGTGCGCGTGCGTGTGTGTGTGTGTGTGTGCGTGTGTGTGTGTGTGTGTATGTGTAATCCGCTAATAATTTGCTAACCGCGGTCAATTCGCAAATTTGTTGTGTCGCTATTTTCTAACTGGACTTACGTGGCACCCCATCCAAGGGGTTATGGGGTGTCGAAACGAGGATAAATGCGTCAAGGGCCTTCAAGGTATTACACACCTCAGCATCACATAATTATGCTTTCTTGGAGAACACTTCATAATATTATCGTTCATGCATTCGTTCGTTCGTACGTTCATTCATTCGGCGGTTCATTCATTCTCAGTAATTAATTAATTCATTCATTGAATTCCGCAATTTCGCACATTTACATATATCAACATCACAACCAATATCACCGCTATCATCACCCATTCACCATCAAAGTTATCACCACTATCATCACCATCAACCTTATCACTATGGATACGAGACCCAGCTCCTTCAAGAAGGCTGCGCTTATTTTAACCAGTAATCGAGTCCAGTGGACGTAAAGGCCTAAGAATCAGCTCATTTATGTAGCTCTATATTCGTTATTAGCCTTGAATACGTACTCGATCATCTTGTCTTCGAACATGATTGGAAAATAGTCTTCGAGAAGAAGCGGCATCTTGGTTTCTTATCTTGATTTCTTCTTATTGACGCGTCCCGTCTGAACTTATTTCTCCAATTTAAGCAACCCAACGAATACAGATGACGTAACAATAATTTTCCGCCAGCTGTTGTTGCCATGACAACGCATGACGTAATAAATAAAGGCGTCGGCTCTTGCGGGTGGGTTTCTGTTCTAGTGCTAAAATTATGTAGTAAAAATAAATAAGTAAATTCTTTATTTATCCAACTGCATAACTGCAATTTGGTTTATATAAAATTACGCATTATAAAGCATTCTTGTTCAAAAGGTTTTTCTCATTGAGTTGTCAGCCTGTTGGACAATTCGGTCGTAATAATCAATTGCAGGCCGAATGCTATAACTTAGCATATCGGCGTATACATAAGCATCAGACGATCGCTAGAGGGCATGCATGTCGGCGGATCCCTTGTCAGAATCTGACGGAAGCTTTCGTGCCTATAGGTGACTATAGAAAAATTGCCATCAAAGAACTAGTCTTAGAAGTAATTGGCGCGTCTATCAACGCCTCCGAATCAAACCCTTGCCACGTGCAGATGTCCAGGCGATCGTTCGCATGGATCGCATTGTGGGAAACGAATCGTCTTTCTGCGTTCTTATCTCGTTGGTAATTCGGAAACCAGAGAAATTACTCGAAGAAATCCGAGGCTTAATTTTGGGACTATTTACAGCTCTGCCTTCCTCTTTCTCGCGTGCTAACTGTTATATGGGACTTATTATAGTCTGCAAAGAGAATATTGCCAAGCAACACGCGAACGATGTTTTCTATGTCTCTACAGGATACTTGCTCTACTTACTGCGTCGTTTGAAGTAGGTTCGGTGCCTATTTGATCAAGAATTCGCTGCCTGCCGTCTTGTTTCGGCGTCTATCATCAAGAGGTCGGACTGCTGTAATTCGCCCCTATTCTCAGACTTCCAACTGTCACTACCTGTGAACAGCCCAACATGTTGTGAGAGTTGTGACTTATAAAGGCTGCTGCCAGACTTTTGCTCTCTCACGGTCTATACTATACATTGTTACCTAGTCTAGTCTAATCTAATCTAATCTAATCTAATATGAACATTTGTAAGCGCTTCTCACAACAGAGCTATTCAGAGATTCTCTCGGCGCGACAGGTCCGTTTAAAGAGGAAGGTCTTTACGCCGTTAGGAGAAGCATAGAGCATACGTCCCGAGAGCTTCTGGGAGTGCGGATGGCGGTTCGTTTACCTATGAAGACTTATTTAAGAGATTTGAATCTCGTCCTAGCACGATCCCGCTTAAGACGCACTTGCTTGTACATCCCGAGTGCATGGGTCACCAGACGGACGACCATTGCATATATAATCTGGTTCGGTACGCTCCAACAGCTTGGTAAAATTAACTTAGAGGCTTTGATCCTAGACTTCACTAGGGTTACCGTTGTCTACCTCTGTTCTGGACCTTGGTGTAACCCTGGACCAGGAGCTCACCTTCACGCCACACATTAACTTACTTTGTCGTGAATGTTATTATCAATTGTAACATACAGCTAACAGGTTTATAGTGGCTCGAAGACTCATCTGTGTCCCACTCTCTCAAGTCTTATCCGTGCATCTTGACCTAATATCAATCTTAGTGAGCTCTTCTGGAATTCCATCCCGAGTCCGCAGCAACAATTTCTCGTAACTTGTTCTCTGTTAACTGGTCTTGTACTGAAGAATGTCCGGATTGGGTGCCAGCTGTTTCCTTATTGATCTTGTATCTGTGTCCTCGAGTTCTCGTATCAACTGAGAATTTAAATACCTCTGTGCTGGTCTTGTCTCTTCCTGCAATATCTTGAATGACTCTATTAAGTCTCCTCTATCTCTCCTTTTCTCAATGTTGTCAGCTTGCATCTCCTCACCTTTATTCATATGGCAGGTTGCATGAATCCCTTGGCCATCTTCGTTGCTCTCCTTTGAACTCTAGTTGTCCTACATCCTGTCTCAGGTAAGGACACCGTACTTGCACACAGTACTCTCTGAACGGATTTGATCAATTCGAGCATTATTTCCTTTTCCCTCGCTGACGATTGTCCTCTTACTCATTCCCAATACTTTGTTCGCTTTCTTTGCAGCCTCTGACATTGCCCTGATGGTTTGGTGCTGGGTTTACGATGACTCCTAGGTCCCTCTCCTCTTCTAGTTTCCACAGTACTAAGTTCCTCCCATAACATATTGCGTCAGCTTAAGGTGGTATCTCGTTCTCTGACTGGGACTGCTGCTTCCACCCTTGATTAGGCCTTTGTGGTCTCCCACCTCGACTACTAAAGTGCCCTCTATGATGGGCTCGAATGCGGTCAGGCTTGGTTGCCTAGACCGCCGTAGACCGGGTTTTACGCGCTGCGGACATATAACAAAATTTGGTCAAGTCTCATAATATATGCAGAATGGTACTACTCTGGCTTCCATTCCCGAAGCGAATTATCAATTGGTATCTGCATAGGTCTGGCTTTGTATGGAGGAAGGCCCCCTACTTTAACTCTGCTACAATCACTAATGGTGAGTACAGTTATAGATAAGAACTACTATTAAGCATGGCGCTGTTTCGGACTCCTTGTATAGCTAATAAGCTGGCCTGATACATCTCCGCTAGTGCCCAGGGGCCCACACTACTAAGTTTCTAGTTAACAATAATTGCCTTACTAAGCTATGGTTGGACAGGGAGCGCTTCTGAGTAATTACCTTGAAGGGGGTGCATAAATAATCTCATTAAAATAATCACATAAAATCAAGTGAAATAATAATATAATAATTAATTAATACCAATAATAATAATAATAATAATAATAATAATAATAATAATAATAATAATAATACAGTGCTATTTTCTTTTATAATGGCCTATCGATACTAAATAGGTTTGGTATCGGCTGCGATTTATTAACGAGTATTGCCCATAATAATTCTGTGACTGGTATGCTCAATCTTCATCAATGAATGAGAGTAAAGCAAGGGCTAGCTCACATCAGGAAGCCAGTACTTTATTTACAATCACTAATGGTGAGTACAGTTATAGATAAGCTTATTGCCATGCATTGTTTCGGACTCCTTGTATAGCTAATAAGCTGGCCTGATACATCTTCGCTATTCCAGGTAATAACTTGATCCTAGCTAACAATAATTAACAACTAATATGCTAGCCAGACGAATGGACGAATGATTGGCATAAACCTCATCAAAAGAATCACTTAAAATCAAGTGAAAGCTCATATCAGTTGATTGATACCAGTTGAATGGTAGGCCTAATCATGAATCGCATAGAAGCCAGTGCTAGCTTGCATAGGGAACCCAGTACAGTTACAGTTATTCCCATGCATTGCTTGTTGTAAAGCAAACAAGCTGGACTGATACATCTGACGATAATAATATTGACGACCAGTAGGCTATCAAACACAATTTCAGTGTTAGGTCTAACCCTCAATGGAATCAGAGTTAAGCTAGTTGGCAGTATAGCTTGCATAAGGAATACATCAATTAGTGAATGGAATAGGGATTACTGTTCACATAATCGTTTCAGAAACTAGTGCTACTGAGTATCAATAAAGTGTCTACTTCAAATCAGAGCCATTTTCTTGATTCTAATTATAACAATGGGTGCAATCTCTCCACTGCATTTTAATGAGTTAAGCAACCTCGACATCCATGCTATATAAAACTAGTACAAAACATTTATTTAATAATTTTCCAATATCATTTCATATTTATTTCATGTCCAGTTCAACTAATAAATATAAAAGTTATTTATTTCAGAATGCACATATTAAATCCTATTGAAAATTATATAGAAAAGCAACCGAAAATATACGGGACGATTTTAGTAGGGAGACTTTGTATCGTAGATAGGGAGGTTCTATTTCAATGGGGGGGGGGACTTTGTTCTGATACAGAGTCCAGTTCATAGGGGAAGACATTATTTCAGTCAGGAGAGACTCTGTTTCGGGGGAGACTTTATAAAATATCGTGACACCGGTCACAAAGCGTTTACCATGAGTTCAGTGAAATGTATATCTAATTATGAGGTCGTTACTGGGCCACTCCTTTGTTCCATTGAGACGAAGATCCCTTCCTCAGGACGCAGAATCAGTTCCCCGCAGGGTCTCAGGTCCTTCCTCGTCTGCAGGGACGTGACCTTGAACTTTCGGAAGATGTAGGTCAGCAGAACCTTTTCTTCTATCATTGCGAATTTCTGACCTAATACATCAGCAAACGTTTGGTCATGTTATTATTCTTGTTTTCATGCATTAATATATTTATTTATTTAATTTTTTACTTGATGTTAAAGAAGCAGTGGTGATGGATATTCAATATTCATCCAGATGACATGGATCCTTATACGTATCGTCCGTATTGATAGCTGAATATGTTTCGCGTCTTCGATTAATAACGAAACAGAATTTCGTTTAATTTGAATAAAAATATTTGCAGCGTCGCTTAAAATATCTTCAAATAATGACTGGTGATAGGACCATAAGCATGAGAAGTACATGATAGCCTTCTCCAAGCGCACCCGACTGGTTGAGCGCATGCCTTGTAAGGCGCAGTGCGTGGGTTCAAACTTCGGCCTTCTGAGACTGTTGAGCTGGTCAGGATTCGAACCTCGGAAAGAGGGGTAAGCGCATATTAACAGTAACAATCAATGACAATAACAATAACGAAACCTTTAAAATTACAATTACAATTTATAGTTTTAGTTCTAGTTACAATTGTAGTTACGATTGAAATATCAATCACAATTAGCATTTCAATAACTCTACGGAAAAGAATTTACATTAACTGTTAGATACCTATGCAGTTGCGTGGTCCAGCGGAGAATGGAATGAAGGCGAATGGATGACGATCGACGGAGTTCTCCGGAAGCCACCGATCAGGATCGAATCGTTCCGGGTCGGGAAAGTGCTTCGGATCCATGTGGATTATGAACGTCATAATAGCGGCCGTCGCACCTTCTGGCACATCGTAACCACCTGTAAACCAATGCCCACTGCTTCATTGTTCCCGTTCGTATACACGTAAAGCATAAGTCTATTGATTTATTTTTCAGCTTATTCAATCATTTGTTCATATTTCATTTGTTTGTATTCATTCATTCGGGAATTTATATTTTCGCCCCTTCAAGAAAACTACTCAGAGGCGCTCCCAGACTCCAACGCGCCCAAAAAGAACAGTTTTGAGTTTAGTAAGGAAAGTTTAGTGCTTCGGATCCATGTGGTTTATTTATTAGCTTATTTATTCATTTGCGCATTTATTTTTCATTTATTAACAATAGGATTATTAGGTATAGCACATAATATAGACCAAAAATATCTTTAGGTTTAAAAACTGACAGGTCTCAAATATTTTATTTGCAACGTTTCAGTCGATGATAATGTTATGCTGTTGATTATTGATGATGATGATGATGATGATGATGATGATGATGATGATGATGATGATGATGATGATGATGATGATGATGATGATGATGATGACGATGATGATGACGATTATGATGATGATGATGGCGACGACGACGACTACTACTACTACTACAAAGTACAAACCAATATTGCAGGGCTCAGTGACGTTTCGAGCGAAGAGTGGAACGGATGGAAAGAGACGCAATGACTCCTTGATGACACATTCCAGGTACTTCAGTTCCCGTATGTCATCCATGGTTACTGGACGAAAGGAATCACCTGATCAATCAATGAATCAGATCGATCAATAAATCGATTAATACACCAATCAATCGATCAATCAACAGATCATCAAAAAGTCACTGAAAATACCAACTTCTGGACCACTGAACTGGTGCAAAATCAATGCGTCAATCACTATACAAATCCATAGAGCAGTCAACGGATGAATCAATCAATAATCATCAGATTAATAAATAGACCAGTTAGTATATCGTTCAATTAGTTAATAATAAATATATACCAGCCAGCATAGATCAATCAAGAGATCAATCATTTGACTAAACTACTTTATATTAGATCAGATTGAATTAGAATGCTAACCGAATATTCGATCGAGTTCCTCCTGGATCTTCATCTGAACTTCTGGATTGGCACCAACCAGGTGCACGGCCCAGTTGATGGCAGTGGACGTTGTGTCATGACCCTGGTCAAGTAAGTAAAGTTAAAATAAGCTGTGGTAAAGTAAGATATTATAATTCAGTGTAAGCTAAGATAAGGAATATAAAAGTAAGGCACCATCACCACCTGTATTACTACAGCCACTGACCACTACCACTGCCACTAACATCACCACCACCGCCACCACATCCACCACGACGACTACTATCACCAAAACAGCCAGAAAAACCAAAACTACTACTATAATATTAACAAATGAATGAATGAATTAATGAATGAACGAATGAATGAATTGTTTGCTGTTTCCTTTTTGCTTTTGCTGTTGATATACATAGGCAGCCGCAGCAAACTAAACGAAAGCACCAACATAAAGAGCAAGAGCGACCGTACATGTCTTTTCTCGCGAACAATGGCTTACTTGCCTCGAACATGAAGGTGTCGACTTCCTCTCGCAAATCCTCATTGGTCCACGAACTGGAACCACGCGCCATCTCAAGGAGGAGATCGAGGAAAGCCAGTCGCTTCCTCTTGGGCGTCATCCTCATGTCATCCTCCTCGTCCTCAGCTTCATTCTTTTCTGCTGCAGCAACCGACTGACCATCTCCTCTGTCTGACGCCTCCAGCTCAGCACGGCGCTCTCGTATTACCTATAAAGGGAAACGTGAAGACGAAAGCAAAATCATAATCATAATCTCGAAATTTCAACAGCTACCAAAAAAGCGAAACCGCGGGAACCAGCATAGTCACAGGCGCTTAATCAAACAGAATCGATAGGCAGAGGGCCAAGATCCAAAGAGTCAGGCAGGCAAAAGTTAAAGTAAGGGTCGTATCTAGAAGAAAACCATTCAGAGGCGCTTCTGACCTGGTCGCACACGACCACAATCACTTAAAGCGGTCTTTTTAACAGGTGGCGAAATAGAGACAGAAAGGGCAAGAAGGGTGTCGCAGGTTGCATGAAAGTCTGTTCCGGAATGAAGGACAGCCACGGCAAAGCTACCTTGTTCCATTGCGTTAGTAGATCTACGTGACGGAGGAAGAACCAGAACACCTTGTGCTGCAAACATGTCCCCTAAGACAGGATGGAGCAAAACTGGCCTGACAGTTACACATCTAACGAGGATCCTAAACTCAGGGCAGCAGGATCAATGTGCCTTCTAACTTTGTTTCACTATCCACGCACCTATCACGCAGGCGGTAACATATTTTGTAACCTGCGCTCTGGTCCATGTTAGACTGCATGTCTACTGGACTTTATAAGAGGCAATAAAGTTCCAAGTGACTGCGTAACAATGCATGTCTATATGTACTATAAGAGACAATCAAACTCGTTGTGGGCTGCCATTATCCGCTTGCCAACGAACATGCAAAAGATCCAAGTCATTTGTTTGACTAGACTATACAAAATCTCGTCCTTCTTATCACACAGTCCAATTGGTAAATCGAAAGTTAATTATGCATTTTTAAATCTTCGTTGCATTCATAAAGCTAAAGCCGCGATCATGCTTCATTCACACTAGATGCTTGGAAGAGGGAATATATCGACATGACCTGTCCTACTGACCCCACCTACTGACCTCACCTACTAACACGACTTACTGACCTGATCGGTGAAATCGTGTAGGATTCGAAGACAGCGTTCGTGTTCTCTGGAGCTGGAGGTCAACCGGAAGAGGAAATCCGGCCACTGAAGAGGTCGCTTCACCCGCGTCATGATGATGTCGCTTATTCTGACAAATATTATACATACGCGCTCAGTGGGTAACGTAAAGTCCGGTAAAGTAAACTTAGCAAAGGTGAGGCATGTGATATATTCTGAAAAGTGTTTGTTAATTAACAGCTGTTATTTTGATAGTTATTTATCACTTTAGCCATGGGTAATTTGTTCATCAGCCCTAATTATTCAGCACATTGCCCATCTTAGAACATTTAGTCAAGGTTATTTAGCATACCAGCAAATGATTATGTAGTACCGGTAGCCGTGATTATTTATAACAAAAGCCATTGTTAAATAGCACGTTGGTCATGGCTATTTAGCATGCAAGCCATGATTATTTAGCACATAAATGGGTCGATGCTGATCTTACCTGTAAATGGCTTTGACGTATTCAGAATCACTGTTTGATTGTGCATCGATGTGCTTCCCCATAGCAGTATCTAAGAATTGATCAAATGTATCCGGTAATTAAAATAATATGAGACTCAATTGCGAACAAGAATTTACGCAGCATCCCCTAGTCCCTCTCTGTGTTTTGTCCTGTCTGTCTCTCTCTGTCTCTCTCTCTCTGTCCGTCTGTCTTTCTTGCGAAACAAGTAAACTTATATATGCAACTTAGTGCTTTTCCGTTTCTCTTTCCTTGCAACCCTCTCTCCCTCTCCCTCTCCCTCTCCCACCGTCTATCTATATATCTTTCTTTGACCTTATACGTTTTGCCCATCAATTCGTCCTTCTGCCTGTCTACAGAGCGTCTGTCTGTCCAGGCAATCATAAACTCTGACCAGATGACCCTGAACTCTGACTGACCGCATATGATGTCCAGTGTACAGAGCGTGACGTATGGCGTCATTTCGAAGCGTCCTTTGTCAACCTTCGAATCGAGTCGTTCGATCATGACGGCCGATTGTTCGTTGAAGATTTGCAGGAAGTCTTCGAGAATCTTGAAATGAAACGTCGGAGTAAGCAGCTTCCGTCGCGAATGCCATTTGGCGCCAGTGCTACAAATAATGATGACGATTATGATGATCATAATAATAGTAATAATGATAAAAATAATAATAATAATATCCAGCTAATAGGCTATCTGTGGACATCCAACGCGTAAGCACGATCGCTCTTCACAGCACTTTTACCACCGAGCACGACATCAACGAAGCCTAGCCATCCATAAATCCTTAACATTTTTCTCCTGAGAGGTCATGCTATCATGTTTACATCGGGCAATAATATTAATGCTACGATTATTTGAGGCTAACCACGAGGATTTTGGTGGCGAAGAACTATCAATGAATAAAGGCCATCCCCTAAGTGTCTTGCAATTGTAATAGCGACAATTTATATAGCATTTTCAGTAGCAAGTTACTTTTAGGGTGCTCTACAATGTCAACTGTCAGCGCAAATGCTAAGTGTTACATAGTAAGTAGATCTTTAACTGTTTTGTTTTATTAATATGAAGATTTTTTGGCCTTCTGAATAGATGCAGGCTCGCAGACCAGCGACCCCCAGCAGCCTGATCTGTCGTAGCCTCACTTGTGCTGGCTTCTCAGATATCAAAGAACCACCCGAGAATGTCGTGAACGGACTTGAGTAGACTGGATGGTCTCAATCTGATCTCTAGGCGTATGTACCACAGTCTCATATGGGATGTCACAGTAATTACCAAGGGACTCTATCTTACTTGCAGACAACTTTTGTAAAAGGTGAGGCAGCCGTAGAACTTGCGGCATCCAGAAAAAGTATGAGATAACTTCAATTAATTTTAATGTGTCTGTTTACACCACTGGCATTCGAAACTTTTCGTCCCTTTAATAGCACTGGATTTAATTTATTACGAACTGCTTCAAACTTCCGGAAGACCATAAAGACACCAGATAGCTCTTCCAGTTTCTTGTATCGCAATTCAGCGCTTCATTGCCGTTTGCTTACGTGGAACTTTGAACAGCATCCATGAGTGTGTATCCATGTACGTACACTGTACAATGTACATGTATCCATGTATGTATCTATGTATACATACATGTTGGTGTGCGTATATATGTATCTACAGTGATGGAAGGCATCTATGTATATATATGTGTGTATCTATGTATGTAGCCTATCTATGTAGCCTATGCGGCTATGTACCGTATGTATTATATCCGGGTGATTTTTCTTATCGCAGGCTACTTTTAAATCCTGAGGGACCGAGTGTTCTTGTGGGAAAAAACAGCACAATACAACTGAATTTCTGATAATGTCCAATAGAAAATATAAGAAGTACACACTGAAGCCGGTATTTTTCAACCAAGCAGACTGGAAGAGGTAAATGTTCAGTTCAGAGCGAAAGACAATATCGCGAACTTAAAGAAGTAGACAATTCCAAGAAACCACAAAATTTATTTTATTTTAGATTTATAAAATAAAATTGCAGAAATGCTTTTGTCTCACCTGGTAAGAAGCCCAGTACCTAGCCATGGTACAAGGAACTGATAGAACAGAGACTTCGAAATATTCTTCGAACTTGACAGGAGAACCTGTATGCAAACATTGATCTATAGTCGTCTTGTTATCTACTTCAGCGAAAGCCTACTTCACGTACGGCATCGTTGCATAAGGGGATACCGGTCGGTTAGCATATCGATCGTTTAACTTTATGTCAGAGATTTATCGGTCGGGCCAAAACGAGGACATACACTGGCAAACCGTTCAGTCAAAGCAGGAAGCCATGATGAAGGATCTCACCTCATAATTTTCACTGAAAATTGAGCAGGGTGCGTGCATACACTATTCGTAAAGGTGTAAGGCTTTGAAATGGCAACAGAACGTTAAAGCAAGCAATGAAAGTTGAAACACACATATTGGCTAGTTCAGCACTTTAAAGAGTTGATGGAATGACGTGGAAATGTTTGCGTTTATAGGCAACTCTTTAAAACGAGACATTTCCTACTACTCATGAATATATTTCTACGTTGATATTGATCTATTAGAAATGTTTTAAGTCGTAATCGTAATCTCTGTATTTGTTTCAATGCCTAAAATCTATGTCATAGGCACAAGCTTACTCAGCGTCGTGAGAAACACATTAAAATGAATAGTGAAATATAAATCGATCTACATGTATCTAACCTCTGCTGTCTCTGCTTTAGTGACGAGGAAGATCGGATGAGAGACGGTTTGGATGAGGAATATTCCTGATTTCTTTCCAAATTTGTAACAGACTTTCGTCAGAAGACGAAACAGTTCTAGAAGAGCAACGTACACCGTCAGTAATTAAAAGATTCAGTCGACTGATTCACTTAATGACTCACTGAATGATTCGTTGTCTGATCCACTGACTAATTCTCTCACTAATTCTCTCACTAGTTCACTGATTGATTTGCTGAGTCAGCCGATGTCTGGTTCACTAACATTTTAGGAAACTGTTTGTTCACTAACAAACAAATCAAGTGCTCTAAGCAGATGCTAACTGAGAAATTAAGAGTAGGACTAAACATTGTTGTGACACCATAGCAAACTCCAGATTATATTTTAGGAAGAATTATAGCGGTGCCATAGAAGTCTTTGCGTCAGAATACGTAGTTCGGCAGACTCACCCACTCCTCCCTCACTTCTAACCATGCGCAGTCGAGCGAACAGAGGTACGGAAGGAGGTCCGTAGAGTACGAATTTGTAGTTATTGATCCACCAGAGGGCAAACAACGCCGACGGAAATAGCAGCAAGGCAACTGCCAGCGTACCCAGCGCCATTCCACACGGTAACTCTTCTGCGTATACCTTAAAAGCAGCCAACATGGTAAGATGAGAAATAAGATAAGGTGTGGAAAAAGATCAGATAGGCATAGTAGAAGTAAGGAATAACGTAACAAAAAGAATATAGTATTGCAATGAATCAGGTAAATTACCGTACGAAACAGGCTAAGGTACGCAATACTGTAAGGGAGGGAAAAAAGCAAGAAATGGAAAAAGCAAGGAATGAGACAAGGTATGGTCAACGCTAACGATCTCTCCAGCCACATGATATTGTCGTTAAATATGTTAGATAACTGACTAACCAAACAAACTAACCGAGGTGACAAATTAACCGAGAAAACAAGCTAACCGAAATAAATGAATAGCTAGCTAACTTACTGACCGAATTATCTGAGTAGTTGGTTAGTTAGATGACTAGTCAATTTACCCACTGTGGCTAATCGAGCGACGGACAGTAGGCCTAACATTCACATTCCGCACACGTACTGACCCATATTGGATTAACCATGTTCAAAATTTCACGTACACCTCGGCTGTCAATCAATACAAGAACACTTGGATATTATAGATTAATAAAACAGTATATCTGATATTCTATGATTAGAAAGTTTCAAGTTTCATAGATGGGGCGCATCTCGAAGATTGTAAGCGGGAAAGAGCTTCCTAACCTGTCAAACATGAACTGTCTTAGAACGCACTTGTATACATGCAGAGCTTTCCTGGAGTATTTAAAGCGTACTATAATAAGTGTAGGCCTATTGATGCATACATTGATACATGCATACAAAATACATACAAAAAATCATGCATACAATTTATGCATTCTCTTACCTTCCACGAGTCTTAGTTGCCAGAAGAAATTCGTAATTTTGTCACGACCTATTCAACGTTCCTTTCGATGTCTTCCGAAGTGTCAATCGCTCGGACTTCGAACCCTCAACTCGCTCGATTTGTAGCGCAGCGTTAACTCGAGATAAGACGCACAGTCGTCGACTTGTTAAGTGTAGACCTAGTTAGTGAACAAATAGTTCAATGATAACAGCATTTCAGAGTTCGACATGAAATTCTCTACACGCTCGAATCTATCAACGACATTATTTTGTAGGTTCAACTATCAGCAAATCGTAATCGAAATAGTAATCTCGAGATTTATAAAACGCTGCTAAAAAGCTAAGCACAGGGCGCCAGCTTATTCACGAGCACTGCGTCGCGTCAGAGGGGTTGTCCGGAGATACAAAGTGGAGGTCCAAGTACGGTTGCCAAGAGACGAAGTGAAGGAGGCACAGCGCTCTCTTTCCGCTCTCTTGTATGTATGCATTATGTATATGGCCATTTATATAGCGCCTTACAAGAACTTCACGAAGGCGCTTTTGCGACAGCTTCGTATGCACATTTCCCCTCCCATCAGCAAATAAGACTAAACATGTCTATGATGTGTCGCAAATTTCAAGCGCCTTGAGAAAACCCGCTGTTATGCATTAATGGGTACTTCCAAATATCCCGCAATTGCGCAAGCGTGGGTTTTTAAATAGGGCCTATATAATAGACTTATATACCCGTTGACTATCACGGTATCACCTCTATGCTGCATCAGCCAAAATTGCATTCAGTTTTAATATCTTATTTTCATCTCCATTCCTTTACTCGTCAAGTATATCTAGGATCGTTTTTACATTCCCTGTATATAGAGAAACCTAATCCCAACCCTAAAAAGTTTGAAGTTTTGATCAAACCAATGACTTGCCTTTCCCAAACTCACACTGAAGCCAAGGTCGGAATGTCTTTGGATTCGCTCTTTAGGAGCGTATTTATTGTGAATCTGAAGTGTTCGATGTGAGCAATCCATGACAAAGATGAACGTGCTTATGAGCAATGGATCGATGAACCTTAATTTGATTCGCTGAGATACATAGGTCGAAAAGTAGGCCTATAAGCGCGAAGGAAACACACTTGATTACATGCGTTACAAAAGCCATAGATTATAATGTACATATATAGATATATGTATGCATATATGTTATAGGCTATATATAAGTTGATAAGCGTGAATCAGAGATCAAAGATTGCTTATAATAATCTTCGAAGAAGTTCACCTTTCCGTTGGCCGTGAGGGCAAAATTTGGAGCTTGGTATTTTGAACGAGTGACAGCTGGTTCTTATCAGCACTCAAATAATAAAGCAATTTTGTTCAGATGACATCTTAAACTGCTACCATTACAGTATGGATATTCAAAAACTTTTAGATGGGGAGGGGTCACATCCCCTCCCCAAACTCAAACACGACTCAAACTACATGGGAGCTACGAGTGACAGCTGGTTCCTATCAGCACTCAAATTATAGAGCAATTTTTTCAGATGACAGCTTAAAATGCTACCATTACAGTGTGGAAATTCCAAAATTTTTAGATGGGCAGGGGTCACATCCCCTCCCCAAACTCAAACACGACTCAAACTACATGGGAGCTACGAGTGACAGCTGGTTCCTATCAGCACTCAAATTATAGAGCAATTTTTTTCAGATGACAGCTTAAAATGCTACCATTACAGTGTGGAAATTCAAAATTTTTAGATGGGGAGGGGTCACATCCCCTCCCCAAACTCAAACGCGACTCAAACTACATGGGAGCTACGAGTGACAGCTGGTTCCTATCAGCACTCAAATTATAGAGCAATTTTTTTTCAGATGACAGTTTAAAATGCTACCATTACAGTGTGGAAATTCAAAAATTTTTAGATGGGGAGGGGCACATCCCCCTCCCCAAACCCCTTCCCTGCTCGGCGCTGCGCACCTCGCCGATCGTCCTTCGGCCGCTCCTTCACCCGTCCCCCCAAACCCGAGACCAAGTCTCCGCCTATGTATATACGTCGAAAAAATTCTAGGTCAGGACATAAATACGTCCACTTTTTGGACTCTAACGGAGACACTGGTAGTAGCCTTAGCCATTAGTAGCATAGTATAGAGCACAGTAGCAGATGATGCAGATCCGCTACTGTTGAATCATTCCTTCGCCATCGACCGTTTTTCGTCCAAATGGAAGCACGCAATAGTCAAGCCACCTTTTAAGAAAGCTGGAACCGAGGAATCGTCACCTGCGAACTTCAGACCTGTCTCAAATCTAACGTTCGTATCAAAACTACTTGAGCGTATTGCCGAACATCAGCTGACCGAGTACCTGTTTGAATCTCGTCGTGTTCCTCGGTTTCAATCTGCCATTCCACCGCGACGTTGCTCCTTAGAGTGTTCTCGGACTTAGTTAAGGCCATAGGTTCAGGCCAACTGGCGCTTCTATCACTACTTGATTTGCACTACTCGAAGCAGTCGACCACGACATCTTAATACACCGACTGTCGCGCTCATTTGGAATCAAGGACAGAACGCTTAATTGGCTTGAATCCTACATAAAAGGGCTCACATAGTCCGTCCAGTTGGCAGGGGAGGAGACTCCATCTAGGCTGGTCTCCTGCGGTGTTCCTCAAGGATCAGTGCTCGGTCCATTCATCTTTGTACTAGGCCTATATACGTCCGATGTGGAGAGAATTAACAATAAAAACGTTTTAAAAAAATGGTGCAATATTGCACTTTGAACTTGAAATAATATTATGATGTATCTAACATAAAGAAATTTTCTTTGCTGATGATCCAAAATTCTAAATTTTCGGTTCCTCCACCATCATCGTCAATCACTCCCCATCATCTGCCTGAGGATTCTCAATCTATCACTACTCGGGTTTCCACTCAAACTGAAGTCTCAACTCTTCAAGAAATCATATAGGCTACAATTTGTCATATACAGGCCTACACTGTAATATGTACTTACTGTGTTACCTCTTAAAAAGGAATGGTTCTTAAGTTTTAATATGTTTATGCCATCGCTGGTTTATGTAAATTATATGGAACTGTCGCGAGATCAGACTCTATAATGATTGGACGATATTTTAGAATAGTTATTTAGAACCAATACCAATGTATTGGAAGGGATTTTTCATGTATATGTAATTATGTATATTATATATATATACAGGGCCGCATTAAAGCTAGTGCGGGCCCGGGTGCTGTAATTCCTGCCTTCCAAAGGCCCCTCTGACAAACATTGGTCCATCACGCACATATTTATAGCATGCATGCTTACTAGTGAGTATTAACTACCTAAAGATGCTTTTCTTGTGGTGTAGGCCTATTTGTTTCTGGAAAAGTGTCGGACTACCTAGTACAGTTAATAACAAGCACATTAGGGGTGTCCAGAAAAATGGCACATCGCAGAAAACACCCATACTCAAGTTTTTCCCATTATTCCATTCATTAGTTGTCTATAAATATTTTTTTCAGAATTTTAAAATGTTATCCTGAGGTCGCTCAAAGCCCCCGAACATACCCTACTTAAATACCCAGGACTGAAAGCGCCCATGCTGAGTCTTGGAACTTGGGTTCATTGTGAATTTACTCTTTTTATCATAGAAACTTAAAAAAGAGTCCGATTTGGATTAACTTTTTGCAACTTCTTTGTCACGACAAGAGCTACGTCTGTAAAAAATATAGATACCAAGATCAGAGTCATTCAAGGTCATTTCAAGGTCAGAATAAACAAAATCTATCAAAAACGAGAAAAAAATGGCCAGATGTCGGCTAATAATTGTTGAAATCGGCTAGTTTTTTCTTGTTTTTCTCGTCTTGATAAGGACTACTTGCTGTAAGAAACAAGGCTACTAAATGCAAGACAGTCCAAGGTTATTTTAAGGTCAGAAAGATCAATTAAAGTAAAAATGAGAGGAAATGGCCATAACTCAGCCAGATATTGCTCTATTTGGGTTATATCTGTTACCTGGTCACAGTAGAGAGGACATAGTACTAAAAGGCTAACAATCCAAGGTCATTTCAAGGTCAAAAAGTAAAAATCAAGGAAAAATTACCATAATTTCGAGTCACCAAATGAAATAACATTTGGCTGAGCTACAGCCCATTTTCGCTGACTTTAACATTTTGACCTTGAAATGACCTTGGATTATCTTAGCCTCTTAGTGCTATATCTCCTCGAATGTAGTCCTTATTCGCCCGAGCAATTAGGTAAAAGAATCATTCAAATAGAGCACTATTTGGTTGCATTATGGCCATTTCTTCTGATTTTTCTCTCAAATTGACATTTTTACCTTAAAATAACCTTGGATTGTCTTGCATTTAGTAGCCTTGTTTCTTACTACAGGCAGTCCATATCAGGAAGAAAAACACAAGAAAAAATTAGCCTATTTAAACAATTATTGGCCGAGAGCTGGCAAATTTTTTCTCGTTTTTGCTAGATTTCGTTTATTCTGACCTTGAAATGACCTTGAATAACCTTGATATGGGTGTCTACATTTTTCCCAGATGTAGCTCTTGTCGAGATAAACAACTTGTAAAAAGTTCATCCAAATCGGACTCTTTGTTATTTTTTTTGTGATAAAAAGAGTAAATTCACAATGAACCCAAGTTCCAAGACTCGAGCATGGGCGTCTTCAGTCTTGGGTATTTAAGTAGGGTATGTTCGGGGGCTTTGAGCGACCTCAGGATAACATTTTAAAATTCAGAAAAAAATATTTATAAACAACTAATGAATGGAATAATTGGAAAATCTTGAGTATGGGCGTTTTCTGCGATGTATCATATTTCTGGAAACAGCTAAAGCACATTAACCACAGAATTTCTTCACTTCCGAAAATGCGGGTCCCTCAAAACTGCGGGCCCGGGTGCTGCAGCACCATTAGCACCCCCCTTAATACGGCCCTGTATATATATATAAAATTATGGTTGACTGTTAATAAAGTCAGTCGCTCTCAACTGTGCTCGAACTGTGCTCGTTTGAATCAGGACTCGAGTTTGCAGTGAGCTATCACACGGGGTTAGGTTCGAAAGAGCGACATAACGAAAGAGCGACATAACGAAAGAGCGACAAATGGGCAGCAGTTTCAAAAGAGCGACACAAATATTGCTGATTTGAAAGAGCGACGTAACGAAAGAGCGACACAACATAGGAGTGACAAATTGGCAGGGCCGTAGCGAGGCATGTGCCAGCGGTGCCACGGCACAGGGCGCAACTCCAGAGAGGGCGCAAATTTTGAGGCGGAACGATTTAATCAGGCCTACTAATTACTTGATCTTGAAATATGAAATATACATTATAAACGAAATAAATGTAATAAAATTAAATAATACCAATTTGACAAATCTGGCGTAGACCGAAATGGGCGCAGAAGCCAAATAGAGCGAGCTGTCGAGATTGGTGGAAATCTACGTGCACGGGAAAAAAGCGCTTGCGATACTGCGCTGTGATTGCTGGAAAAACGAGCGAAAGCACGCGTTTCTTTAGGCGCGTAGATTAGCCTATAAAACGAAGCGAGACACTGAAAAAGGGCCCTTAGATGATTTTGCATGTACCGTCCCTGCTAACTAAAAAAAAGTGCATTGCTATTGAATGGACGTTATCTAATTTGATTCCGATGAAATTGTAATTTTGCCAGAGACAGCTAACTTGATCAAACGACTGATAAATATAATTTTCGCGTAATTGGATGTGGAAACCGCTATCCAGTATCTCCCGTGAATTTGTTTTAATTAAACTATAATCAGAACTAGCGAAATGGCGAATGTTGAGTTGTCAGTGCCACCTAATGCAGAGCTAGATGATTTAATCCAGAAAGTTATACATCGTTAAGAAGAACAGGCAGAAGTGCTAAGGAGTGTAAGTGCTAAGACAGGAAGTCCCAGACCGATAATGAAAGTACTGGTGTTAGGACGAGGAGCCCAATCAGAGCGGACACTTCTGTCGCCACCAAAGCCGGTCGTAGGCTCAAAGCTCGGCCCAGTATCTAAAGACATAGCGGCAAGTGGCGCTATACAAGTCACCGTATGGGTGAGGCCCCGTAGGAGCGCACGCCTGCTTCATAAACCCCGTGTTGATTACACGATGGGTCACCGTTCACCCATAGCTTACGGTGGGGAATCAAACCCGAAGAAGTCGCATCCTTTCCTCATGGAACTTAATTGTCCAAACCTTCCTGACCTTAAAGTCCCTTCAACAGCGAAATAAATCTGAAGTGACTAAAATGAAATGTTAATAAAAGCACAGAAACTTCGTTTCTATTTTCTTTAAAAGACAAAGCCTTCTTTGATATAAGAAATTTGCTTGTTATTGGTTAAATTGATCTTTGAGGGGCGGGGCGCTAGATTTACGCTGGCACAGGGCGCAATTATAGCTTGCTACGGCCCTGCAAATTGGTTATTATCGTACTTGTGAATAGACTAGGGGGTCGTGTATTCGTAACCAGAAATTATTGGCTATTGTTTATCAAAGAGTTACCTCAGATTCTAATAGAGAGAGTTTGTTTGTGTTTATTTAGAGGTTCGTTATGAACAACTTCTAAGGATAATAGGTGCCAATTCCAGCCATTGTAGGCCTATTTGTATTTTGATGTACTTCAGGGTTCCGTACTGTGATGTTAGCTTCAAAGGGACGCTTATGTCGGAGTGAATACGCGAGCGAGCGATATAGGCGTGGGCTCAGTTTATAAAATTTGCGCTAACTGACCAGTCAATGTTATGAGATTCTCAGTTTTGCGAAAGATCTTGACCAGTGAAGGTGAGCAAGTCTGTGGTTCTAGATAGACAGATTTTTTGGATAAACAGGCATTAAAAAATGGACAAGTTTATTTGCAGCTATATATAAATATTATGTATTCGATTTACTGAGATGTAATGCTTTGACTCGATATCTAGATTTACTGCTCATAAATGAGTACATAAATATATTTGTCGCTCTTTCGTTATGTCGCTCTTTTGAATTATTTTTCATTTCATAGGTTGTCGCTCTTTTGATACGGCATTTATGTCGCTCTTCTGATAGGTCGCTCTTTTGATTTGTCGCTCTTTTGAACCGCTCCCATCACACGTGATAGTTCACATAATTCTATAGAAATATAATTATATGTAACCTGCATCTTGGTCTAGATATTTGTGTCGTGATATTAATCAATGTGTTATATTATGCATTATCTGTGTAATTTGCGATCATTCATCATTAAACCATTACTGAACCTAATGGCATTGACAGGTAGATTGAGTAGCGGGACTGCGTTAACCAAAATGATACACTCTCGAGGTGTGTAGTCCTATACCTAGCGAGTGACGAGGCTAAGCTATTGAAACAATACTCTGGAAAATTAAACCAGCTACGAGTCTGAAATTCTCGTCTTCTCGTATATGTAATCTCGAAGCATTTGAGGCAATGATGTTAACTAAAATAAACTAAAACACAAAGAGCAGCCGCGATTAAATAGGCAGAGGTTTATTGGATCGAGCAAGCTGTTTGCACGAGTCACAAGAGCGCCTTAATATTCTTGGACAGATATTTTGCGAACGTCCCAAAATCTAAGTTACAAGTTTACGCTTACATGACTGTACTTTGTTTGTTTGCGCTATAAATACAGAGCCAACACTTCAAATAGCGATTAGGAATTTGCCTGAGAAATGTTTGTCGGCGTCATCGTAGCTGTTATTCTTCTTCCTTCTGTCCTTCTGGCCTTCTGGTGGATCCGCGGCTCTAAGATGCGAAAACTCGTGAATAAGATTCCGGGACCACCTGCTGTTCCGTTGCTAGGCAACGCGCACCAGCTGAAAATGGATGGAGTAGGTAAGGAACAAGGTTTCGAACTTTCGATAATTATGGGAGTAGTGGAGGAACTATAATTACTGGCTCATTTCATCCCGAACGACTATAATTACTGGCTCATTTCATCCCGAACGACTATAATTACTGGCTCATTTATATATCATACGATGTAAATATGCCAGAAACACACACCCACTAAAGCTGTGGGAGGGTCATTTCAAGGTCACTCTTCTTAGGGCAGGTGCCACTCCCTCCCCTCCCTTGCAAGGTGCCCAAGCTCATTCATTATCATTGCTCACAAACTGCATTATTTTACACTACACAGGGTAGAATTCGATGTAGCTACGGGAGCTTGCCACCGTGTGTGACGTCAAACCCTACTTAACCCTAATGAGCCCCTTATTTTATAATTCAATGGCTTGTACTGTCATTGGTTGCAGTACAAACGCCCAATGTATTGGCATACGCGCTTATAGGCTAAGAAGAGCTGCCTGTGTAAGTGAGAAAGGATGTTACGCCAAATAGAATGGGCCTGTGTAGTGTAAAATAATGCAGCCAGTAATTATAGTCGTTCGGAATGAAATGAGCCAGTAATATTATTATAGTCGTTCGGAATGAAATGAGCCAGTAATTATAGTTCCTCCACTACTTATGGGTAATCTTAACAAATCGCTATATACTTATACTTGCATATAGGTTTAATTGTTGATCCAATTATATATATACGTAAATATAAAAGTAGGCTCTACATGCATGTAGACCTATATATCCTGTAGACATAACCCTTATATTGCTAATAGGTAAAGGATAATTAGGGAGATTCTCAATAATGTCCGTAAATCCAGAGATACAAACAGACAGACAAAGAGACACAGGTGGAGACACAGAAGGGACAGACACAGAAAAACAGTGAGACAAAGATACAAACAGGTGAGCTAATATATGCAAAATGTAAATGTAATGTAATCATTACATTATGCGCAGAAAGGTGAAAGCGAGTTTAGCAAGCGAGAGCTTAACAAAAGTCGCTAGATAAAAGTCGCTGTGTATACGGTGTCGTAAAAGTTTATTTTATCTTTTCTGTCTAGAGTTCTTCAGTCAGTTCTTGAACTTCTGTAAAACTTATTCGAGCGAGACCGGCATCTTTCGACTCTGGTTTGGAATTCGTCCCTCAATCTATCTCACGAAAGCAGAAACGGCTGAGGTATAAATCTGTCTTTCAGTCTATGTATCCATTGGTTCGTATTCATCTGTCTAAATTGTGCACACGTCTGTCCGATAGCGCATTGGATAACATCTGGCACAGAGAGCGAGAGGTACCGAGTTCGAGTCCCGTAGGACAGACATGCTTTGTAGGCTGCTATTAGCGCCGTGTATTGCAGGCTGTCTGTTCTGTTAGTAGATTTAAGATTTATGTCTTCTGTCATTTGTGTTCTTGTGGTCAATTGTTTCAATTGCATAACTGTACACTGTAACCGGTTGCGGTCAACCGGATTGTTTCAATAAACGAAAATATTATTATTATTATTATTATTATTATTATTATTATTATCATCATATTATTATTATTATTATTATTATTATTATTATTATTATTATTATTATTATTATTATTATTATTATTATTATTATTATTATTATTATTATCCGTATGTATATAACTATGTCCGTCAGGACATTTAATAACATCACATATAGCAATTTCATTTATTTCAATTCAATTCAAAAAGTGTTATTGTTCCCATCATAATTACAATATAGAACTATCAACACTAGTGTTATTTAGGCAACAAACGGAGAGCCCTGAAGGGTCACAGGACCCACTAACTAGGGCTACCTAAGTACCATATGATGTGGTGATAATGACGGTTCATATACACAGAGAACCAAATAAATATGATACACAGAAATAAAAACAAACTTAACTAAGCGATGGCAACACAGTAATTTGAATAATTACACATTTAATAAGAGAGCACGCATGGATTTTTTAAATAAATTCAAGTTAGGCAGGTGACGAGTGCTGACAGGGATATTGTTCCAGACTGATGGTCCTGTGGACCTTAAGGCGAATAACCTTGTATTAGTGCGTGCAAATATTCCTCTATAAGATTCTACTTGTTTAGTAAGGTAAGTATGAGTGTTCGATGTTATATTTATGCTTTTAATATTCGTTTATATTCGTATTTTATAATTTGTTTTGTACTATTTCGTTTGAACTAAATTTTGTAGTTCTAGTTGATGAGATTTATCTGTTGCCGAATTAATTGATGCAGGTTCTTCTAACGAGCTCCAAGAACATAACGAAAGCGTTCTTCTATGACTTCATACTTCCATGGCTCGGCACCGGTCTCCTCATCAGGTCAGCACTTTGATTACACCACGTCAACCATGGTCATCGTGGTCGTCGTCATCATCATCAGCGTCATCGTTGTCGTCGTCGTCGTCATGGTCATGTCGGTCATGGGGTTTGGATGCGTTGCAGCCTGTTGAGTCCGAGGTCTGAGAGATTCACAAAAACCGATTTAGCATTGTCAAGGGCTAGAAGAGACATGGGAACAGACTATGGTTTGCGACATATTCTTTGTCAGAGCCGCCTCATGTGTCCAGGGTTACCCGAAGTGTTTTGACTATCTAATACTGATAGTGGCACAGTTATGCAATATTATGAGATGGCTTGTATACAGTATATGTGTATGAGGTAGTAGGCCTGTTAGATAACTGTTGGAGCCAACGAAGGCAGCGTGTCTGATGCCTTTGAGAGGACACGTGGAACTGCGAATCTGCAACACGAACAACGCAAGGAAGATGAGACGAACCCAAAGTGGACATGGAGCAATCGAAAAGAAAGAAAACTAGAGGATGACTTGGTCAGCTTATGATTGTGATAAGTTGGTCCAACACCTAAAAACATCCTTTCGGAAGGGCGATAGAAATAAATTGCAGGTCATGTTGCTTATCAGAAGATAAGAAATTGAAATTACGAAGTCATAATTGCTAGGTTAGACAGGTTAAGAACCGGTGGGAGAGATTTGGAGTAGGATTGCCCATCAGGAAGAGGAAGGTTAGAAAACTTAAATCTGAAATAAAACATGATAACCTATCGGCAAAGAAACAACGCGGAGTTTGGTAGTATTATTGCATTGGCCACAGTGGAATACAATTTCTTTTTTATAATATAACATCTCTTGTTGTCTGCCACATAAAACTCACAAAAGAAGAACTTCCAGAAACAACACAAACTAAATATTGGATTTAGCTGCAGATAAAAGTTTGCGAACGGTGACACACTGGCCTCCTGGCTGCAGCAATGTTAAAACCAAAGTTTACCAAATATTTTTTAGTTTTTAACTAAAAAGTATAACTAATATTTTTGAGTAATAGCTGGAAAGATTAAGTTACAAAATCAGCAACTATCTTCTTCATTGATTGTCATGAGTTATTACTGAAATCAATTGAACTGTATTGCATTGCACGATGCATCATCGTTTGCATTAGCAACTTTCTTCATGATTTTCTTGCAGAAGTGTACTAGGACTTATTAGTCTAGTACGCATTACATAGTTTGAAAGTGAAATTGTCATTGACGCTCTGCATTATTACAGTTCGCTTAACTTCTGTCATTGTGAAAATGTTTGTGAAAAATTTTGTTAAAAAGTTGGAAAAAGTTTAACTAAATATTTTTAGTTTAGTTAACTTATTTACAAAATCAGTTGCCAACTTTTAGTTAAACTTTTTTATTTTAGTTGAAAAATAGTTATAGTTTGACTAAAAAGTTTTGTTAGTGCCCAGCACTCTAAATTAGCTGACTATTTATAAACAGATGCATGCATAAAATTGCATATCTATTGAACCATTTAGAGGACTAACAATATGCGATGTTGACCTGTATACTCTAGTACGGGCAAAGTCCGCGGCCAGATGTCGGTCTTTTTACTAATACTGCTGCTGCTGCTGCTACTACTACTACTACACTCATTATTTCTATCATCACCATCATCATAATCATCATCATCATAATGATCATCACCATAGTCATTACAGTGTGTGTTTCTTCAAAGCAACAACAGCATTGAATGAGTGTTGCAATATACCGCATCACTGAGTAAATAATTGTTTCTGGTGACTTTTAGGCACTGCTATGGGAAAAAACATCAACGCCCAATCACACAGCGATTCCGAATACGTGAAAACCATTTACAGGTTATTTCAATCATTGCACGCTAATATGGATAATTTCTACGGCATCATCAGTAGGCCTACCGGTAGCTAACTATTTCTACGGTGATTTACAATGGCAATTGTAAGCGCATAAACTAAGAGTCACGTAACAGATAGAATGGCAATATTTTTGAAAGCGTGACCACTTATGGCCTCCTGAATAGATGCTGGAAGACTCCTCCATGCGCCAGCGAACATTTTATCAAATTCTGGCACGAGGAAATTGTAGACTTTTAGGACACGTTATTTTCTTTCTTCCTTCAATTCACAAGCTCACCACTACCAGTTGGACTTAACTATCGTATTCATAATCGTAAACTCCAAATTTCTACAGAACTACTCTAAAGGTAAGTGCAAGGCACCAGGTTATTCACGAGCGCTGCGTCGTATCAGAAGGGTTGTCCAGATATCGATGTCAAGTAAAGGTCCGAATCCGGTTCCCAATACATTAGATAAAATTCGTCATATTAATAGTGACACTACGATCTCGATGCCTAGCGATTAATTTCCATTATGAACTTAATTCATTTTCGTGTAATAATATAGTCCGGATATGAAATGCTTTCTAAAATTCTGTTGTGGAAATAACTGAGGAATTGCGTAAACTTACAAGATACAGATGGACAATAAATTATAGCCGTGAGACCTAACTTATTGCTCTAAATATTAGCTGAACATCTCGAATATGTGTGGTGTTATGCTACTGAAATTGATGATTTCCTTCAAATTTCTCCAGCAACTATCTCCAGGAGAGATGAAGGGATTGCATCCCTATGTCTTTGTGCAGTTATGGTCCTGAACTAGTGTTCAAGCTTCTGGGACTTACCACTGTGGCAAACAATTTGGATCATCATCTTCCTTCGTTCTCTCGTTATTTCCATCATTTATTTATTTATTAATTCATTAATAATTCGTTTAGCACCTTTTCTAGTTATCATCTTCGATGCGCTCGCAACGCAACTATCACCATTGTCATCAAAATTGCATTCCACCTCAGCACCACGCTGTCTCTTCTGGCTTGACAATGCGTATTGTGACTTCCCAACCAAACCACTAGGCTGTTGCAGATTTGATTTGATTAGGCGCCGACGAAACACTAATCTCCCTGAAGCATGTTTTATACGGCGTTGAGAAATTCTGAGGTTGCGATTACGTTAGCATTTACGTTTGCTTTCACATTTTATTTACAGAATCACCGAGATTCTAATGAACAGATTTAAGAGTCCCTGGCAGTGGCCGAATTTCATCTTCGATCGTTTGTCGGTCGGTGTGGAACACAAGAAGTGCATCGAGACTCTGCATGCCTTCACGGACAAAGTAATAATAATAATATTCGTTTATTCTGACAGTATTACTACAATGTTTCGTCATTGTATCGTAATTATATTGTATTTTGCAACAGAACCTTTTATAGTGCCCCAAACAATCTCAGAGGCACTCTACAAATGGCTGTCATAAAATTATTCTTTAAAGTTCGCGTGAACGTAATATTGCGCTGATTAGTCAGCGAGGCTATGCGCCCAGCTGTATTGAAAATATATTTGACGTCACACTTATGAGTCATCGGGTTGTTTAATTCTTTGTACGTGCGTTTCTTGCCGTTTCTTGGTGTGCCTAGTTGATACGCAGTAATCACGTGCCTCGGCTTGCTAAATGCGTCTGGCTGCCACGCATCGAACGGTTGTGGGGAGGTTTGGAGTCGGCGGACGCGCAAGTTGCAAGGGAACGCTCACGCGGTAATGACACGCTGACGCTGTGCTAAGTCACGGACGCATTAGATCAGACCGATCTGATCTACCATTTTGGCGAGGAAAATCATCTAAAAGGCTGTCCCAAATGCATTATTCAGAGAGCAAGAATGTATTTGTTGATAGTTTGAGTTAGAAATATCGTTGATATATTCGGGAGTGTGGAGAGTTTTGCCTGGAGCTATGAAGTAGTGTTGTGAATGAACTGTTTATTTAAATTAATATACAATAGAAAATCGAATTGACGATACACTACAGATTGGGAGAGAAGGCAGATCGAGACCCGTTCAATATTTGGAGAAGTTCAACAGTTCGTTTGTCGGTAATGTGCGCAGGTCATCCGGGAGCGTCGTGCCGAGATTGAGGAGCAACGCAGAGCAGGTGGTTCAGCAGCAGCAGCAGCAGCAAGTCTTCAGGAACTCACAAAGGACGATGACGATGAACATTTCGGGAAGAAACCGCGGAGGAGGTTGGCCTTCCTGGACCTTCTGCTCCAGACTAGTCTTGACCATCCTGGTTCACTGACCGACGACGATATTCGAGAAGAGGTCAACACTTTCATGTTCGAGGTACAGAGAAAACATTCCAGTACAAAAAGGTATGGTAGGGTAAGGACAAGGTAGGCTATGATAAGCTAAGACAAGGGCAAGGCCAGGTACTAATAACGTAAGTTTTTGTGAGATAAAGGACGGAATGTGTGGTGAGTTGAAGGCAAAGCCAATTAACAATTAATAAGGTCAGGCAGGCAAAGCAGGGAACCGTATGTTAAACCAGAGTGTAAAGAGGATCATAATGCCTTTCGTTTGTCTGTCTGTATGTCAGTCTGTCTGTGTGTCTATTTGTCTGTGTCGCTGCCTGTGTGCACATCAGTTTATCTTATTAATTCTATCTGTCTGGCTAATTTGTATCCAGGGACATGACACAACGTCGGCTGCTATGAACTGGACCGTTCATTTAGTTGGAGCCAATCCAACAGTTCAGAGGAAACTACACGAGGAACTCGATCGAGTATTCGGTCAGTATTCGGTCAAGTATTCGGTCAGTTATCTCATCTGATTTGACCTCGTGTAATATTCATTCATTCATTCATTCATAAATTTATATAGCGCCCCTTCCAGAGGACTACTCAGAGGCGCTCCCGACTCCAGCACGGCCAAAAAGTACAGTACAATATAATTAATATATTATAATTAATATTATATTATAAAAATCAGAATTGAACTACCTACCTTCCTACGTACCAATTAATGCAGGGAGCATTATTATACACTTACTTACCTAATCTACATGTACCCCCTACCTATCCACCTACTTCGAGGCATCAGTTGAAAATCACTGGTATTCGAGGCTGCAACATTCGGTTTGATTAATTCACCTACCTTTCTATTATCCGCCATATTACCTACCTACATACATATCTACCTATATATCCATATGCCTAGCCACCAGTCTATGGTATACCTTCCTACCTTTCTGCCTACTTTATTATTATCATTATTACTACTACTACTGTCTATCTTTGGGAACTTTGGGAACTTTGTGTGCAGGTGTTATCCATACCAGACCGGAGATTCCTTCGCTCTGCCACGCAAGGCGACCTGGTTGTCCCTATGGCTCGAACTTCCACGGTACTTCATAAAAGCTCTGCTGTGGTCATTCCTTCTTTCTAGTATAGGTTGCCTGGTAACCTCCGTAATGAGCTTCTTGGTCTATATTTGCCCCTTTTCCGCAGGCGTTTGAAACCCATTCTTTTCGATCGTGGTTTGGTGTTGTCAGGTCGAGAGCGCCTCTGATGAGTAATTCTGGAAGTGGCGCTGTATAAATTTACGATTACGATTCTGCTGCTGCAACCACCAATACTGCTACTGCTAGTACTACTACTAATAACTACAACAATTATCAATTGTCGACTTCTATAGCGCCGGTTTCTATTGAACAATGCATCAACCGATGGTGAAACAAAATCAAACCGTAATCAAGTCAACATCCAGAAGATCAGTCAAGCAATGGATTGACAGCCTATGGTGGATATTATTATCGAAAAAAACAGTTTTAAATAGAGGAAAAATTACACAATGACTGAGCAGAAGGAACAGATACAGGGAATGTATTCCAAAATTAGCAACCGAAAATGCTAGTTCATTGGAACTGTTTAGGTTGTTGGTGTAACAATAGAAAGCGGTCAGGTGATCCTGTTGACTAGTGATAGTGACTGAAGAATAAGGACTGAGTTTAAACACTGTGTTTGGCTACAGTGACAGTTAATGCTTAATAAACCACATGTCCCAGTTTGAAAGAGACTGCTGAACTGGAACATAATGGAATAATTTAATTAAAGCGATCTTACGTTCATATTTTGATATATTAGCTACTACTCTATAGCCAAAGTATTGTAAACTCTTTGGAACAACTGTAATTACGACAATTTCTCTAGCTTCGTCAATAGCAAGCTCTTTCTAGGATGCTTCACACACACTGTCAAATGCGACTGTCCGGTGCCACAGTTACAGTTTCCCCACTTCACATGATGACCAAACACACATATTATACATACATATATACATACATCCATCCATACACACATACATATACATATACATATACATATACATATACATATAAATACATAATTATATTTGCCATGAATGCACTCATACACACATTCAAACACATTGGTACTAGTCGTACATAAATACATACATGTACAATACAAACTATATATACATCTGCTCGATAATATACAAATATATAAAATTAAAGGGGCTGATGGTGGAATTCTTTGACAGGTGATTCGAATCGTAGAGTGACGATGGATGACATGAAGGAACTAAAGTACCTGGAATGTGTCATCAAGGAGTCTCTCCGTCTCTTTCCATCCGTTCCATTCTTCGGTCGAAGCATCACAGAGGACTGCAAAATCGGTAGGTCGTCGCCAGCATCATATAGAATCTAGATCATCATAATCAGCCAACTGATAAGCTACCTGCTCTATTAACATTTAATGTCGTTTTGGAAGCGTAGAGGGCGCCTCGGAATTGCATCTATTGAAGAGAATCTATATAAAGTATAGTTGCAATTACAATCACATGACCATCATAATCAACACCATTACCACCATCAAAGTGTTCAAATACAATACAATACAATACCATCAATTACCATAACCAGCCTTATCAATAATAGTTGAATCAGCACATGAAGTGGCTGTCGTTGGATTTCTTCTGCATTATTTCTACGGCTTCATAGACATCATTACAACAGAATAGGGTGGACCAGACTAGAGAACATTAGATCTGAAAAGATAAGAAATTTATCAAGCGACGCATATATTGTACCTTTATTATAGGAGATTTCGTTATTCCGAAAGGCGCTACAGTTAACATTGTGACTCCATATATCCACATGGATCCGAGGCACTTTCCGGACCCGGAACGATTCGATCCGGATCGGTGGCTTCCGGAGAACTCCGTTGATCGCCATCCATTCGCCTTCATTGCGTTCTCCGCTGGACCACGCAACTGCATAGGTAACTCCGTCCTATACCTCACCGTTTATTCAGCGAAGTTTGGGTTGCCAGACGTTCGGCAAAAGGTGAACATTTCCTCCTTTTTGGCCTCATGTCCTGTTTCCGTCTGTAAAGCTAAAAACCTAGAAAATGTCCGGATTTTAGTGTTTTTTTTATTGGGCTATCGGTTATTATTTCTCTGCAGGTTTTAACGACTTTACATGCGCATGCTGTCCCTAAGTTCCCCTCGAGCCCTGCAAGGCTAATAGTCCAAATCTACTTACTTATTAATTTTTTAATTGCAGTTCTATTTCTTCCAGACGTTTCTAGTCCATGATATGAGTAGCCTAATGCTACAAACAATGTATCTATGGACTGTCGACGAAACTCTATGGTCAAAGTGCTAATTATAGCAGTATGATTCTCAACTTACAGATTTTATTTTAGTTATAGTTACAGTTATAGTTAATGGTTTTATTTTAGTTATAGTTATCAGTTATAGTTAGTATTATTTTTTAGTTATAGTTATAGTTATAGTTAATGGATTTTTATTTTAGTTAATTTTAGTTACTACTTAGTTACAATAATTAAGGCTATAAGCAAATTTGTGCGTATTAACACGCTGTTTCATGATTTGTTCAGAGCTTTGGAAAGCCGTTGAAGCATGGGTGCATTCAGCTTCATGAATACAATCACCGTTTACACGAGTTTCCAAACGTTCGGCAAACAAATTGCACAATAAAAATATCGCATTTTTCGTTCTCATTTATGTCAAATCGTCCATATTGCACTTCCGGATTTTTGTTTTTTGTATTAACGAAAATAAAGATGAATTTCACGTTATTGTTATTTTACGTTATGCTGTCCCTAGTTATAGTTAATGGTTAATAGTCCAAATATAGTTATAGTTATCGTTAATTGAAATCATTTCTTTTTCGTTAAGTCCATGAACCTAATGCTACAAGCAATGTATCTATGGTTATGTCGACGAAACTCTATGGTCAAAGTGCTAATTATAGGAGACTACCGGAGTGCAGCACTCAATGCGTCCTCCTTTGTCCTCCTTTCCGTTTTTCTGTGTCCTCCTTAGGCTATCCAAATATATCTTGCAACCCTAAATGTGACAGATGAAGGCATTGCATTGACTTGCGTTATATTCCATTACATCACATCGTTTGTATTTCAGGCCAGAAGTTCGCCATGATGGAGGAGAAGGTCATCCTGACCTATATATTCCGAAAGTTCAAGGTCACATCTATGCAGACGAGAGAGGAACTGAGACCGACCGCCGATCTCATCACGCGCCCTGAAAAGGGGATCTTCGTGGAAATTGACGGTCGACAGACGTCCGCATCGCTTTGAAAAGCCACGTCCTTGTAGTATGTCTGGCTCTCTGAAGACGACCATTGACAATTAAATGCCTCCTCTTAATAGTTTAATAACAGTAATGTCGAACAAGAGCAGACACTAGTGTACCTGGGCCGTTAACTAATCTAATCTAATCTAATTCACTCTAATCTAATCCACTCTAATCTGGTCTGATCTATTCCAGTCCATTCGAATCGAATCTATTTGAATCTGACGAAATGTAATCTGATCTGCTTCATTAACTTCTTTAGCACCGTTAAGATAATGCGCAGTGTATCACTTGAAAGGGCGTTGCGAGTGAAAGCGTAGTCAGAGGTCTCTGTGCGTTGGAGAGGTCCAGTTGAAATCTGAAAAGTCAAGGTAACTAGAAGTCATTCTGGGGTGGTGGTGGCTGGTGGTGTTGGGTAAGCAAGCTGAAGGATGACACTCTAAAGTGTTTGACCCAACGACTTTAAACAACTGATAAAATGTACAGAACTTGATCGTGTTTTACTAAAAGAATCGATGACAAAATAAACTCGCACGAAAATTAATGATCGCTTTGGTTTCACTTGTTTTCAAACCGTTTAGATTTGTAATAGAAGATCACCAACCGCGGCGTGTGTGGATAACATTACGTGTCACTATTGACAACTACTTGCCCATAAAAGTGTGGCACGGAACGCTCGAATACATAACTGTCTGGTTTCAAAGCACATTAGTTGACGTTTAACATCTGCGGACAGTTAAGACTGTCTAATAACTTCAAATGGCCACAGTAATATTTGTCTATAGGCCACAGTAATTGCGTCTAATGACAACACATTCATTGTCTTTAAGCTTAATGAATACATAATGTATCAGTGTATAATGCAATGAAGCATTTCTGTAGCGCCCTTATCCATCTCCCGAAAGTGATTCCTATACAAGGCGATCTAACTGGCATAAATAAGTGCGAGAAAGGTAAAAAAGGATAAATTTATGTTGAGCTGAATTAATTGAAACCGTCAGTTTTCAATAGTGTGTGCCATTTGAGACATTACTCTTTAGAGCTGGCTACAGTGTTTGTACAGAACTACCACACAGTTAAGCCATTCTGGTTTAATTGGTGTCTGCTCATTCCAGACTGTGCTTTTAAGAGTGGAGTGTTAAATGGAGGCGTTTAAAATGCCAGGCTCCATCTCATACTGTGCCCTGTCGGCCAAGGGAGAGGAATTTGAGAGTTTTGAGGAACTGTTAGTCGCTGATCTGTTCGTGTTCATTATTACGAAAATTCGATTTCTTTCTATGGCTAAGTCGTGCGGAATAAGAAGTGCTTTTATGGACTTGCCTGACATGATACAATTCAAATGTCCATTAATTTTCACTTAAGAACTTATATTATTTTCTGATATAAAGTAACCTCCTTGTCCAATTAAGAATTTTTTTATGTCTTTTGCTACAAGAAAATGTCCTTGTTTCACGTTTTGAACAAAGAAAATTCTTGTACTTGCGCGCCGGTGTATGAGGCAGAGTGCAGTATAGGTTCATTTTGTACTCTAGAGTCCGAGATACCTGTAGCTTGTTGCTGACTCCCTGTCTTCGGTTTCCGAATTTGCACTTCTGTTTCTCTGTCCGTGATCTTGGATTCATTCTCGATCCTGTTCTATATCTCCGTCTGATCAATAGCGTCTTTCACTCCTGTATTACTTCTTACTCCGTGCCATCCGCCAATCATCCCCACTGCACGCTATCACGACTTAGTTCCATGCTTTGTTCTACGCCAGGATTGACTATGGGAATGCGGTCTACATTGGTCGCTCCTCTACAAATGCGGGTTCGAATCTTGCTGCCGCGTAGGGACCCTGGGCAAGTCCTTCACTCGCAATTGCTCATGCGCTTCGGCGTGAAACTCCGATTCAGTGTCCTCTGAGTAGAAATCTTGAAGGGGCGCTATAAAATATCTGAAATGAAAATGAAAAAAAATACATCGAAGCCACAGGCCACGATGCCGACCGCCTCTTGAATCAGACAGCTCATCCAATTCAAGATCTGCTCCCTCATGCGAAATTTTTTTTGCTGGCTCTGCTCCACACTATCTATCTTAGGGCATTATGTTCTCTGCCCAGTCATTCCTCCTTTCGTTCCTCACCTGCTTGTCCCGCGGGTGCGTACTTCTACGGTCCAGTCTAGGAGTTTCGCTAGTGTGGGTCCCACTAGCTGGAACTGGTTGCCTCAGTCTTTCAGGGCCGACCTTTTTCTATTTCGTTTGACCAGTTCCGCCAGCGCCTGAAAACTCCTCTCTTTACCAGGGAAGACACTGGCCCGGGTCTGGAGCGCCTCTGATCTTGAGTGGCGCTATATATAAATACTCGATTTCGATTACGGTAGACTCTAGAGTACATTGTGCCTAGAGTACACCTTACCTGCCACGCCGGATCAATTGGCCTTGGCACCAATTGCACAAGCATCAGCCTTTTCGCCGCTTTCAGAATCGGCTCATCCGGAATATTGCGAACAATGGCCCCCAAACGGCTGATGGCCCTTGCTACTCCGATGACAATTGGTCGATGGATACTTACAAATTGTTGACAACACTCGAGCAACATTCAATCTTGCTTGCTTTCATTTATATATAGGCAAACTGGTGCTATACATTTTCCGCTTTGCTTAAGGTGATGTAGTGGAATATAACGCAAGTCAATACAATGCCTTGATCTGTCATATTTAGGGTTGCCAGACATTACATTACTGTTGTTAAACTATTAAGAGGAGACATTTAATTGTCAATGGTCGTCTTCATAGAGCCAGACATACAAAGAGTGACGTGGCTTTTCAAAGCGATGCGGACGTCTGTCGACCGTCAATTTCCACGAAGATCCCCTTTTCAGGGCGCGTGATGAGATCGGCGGTCGGTCTCAGTTCCTCTCTCGTCTGCATAGATGTGACCTTGAACTTTCGGAATATATAGGTCAGGACGACCTTCTCCTCCATCATCGCGAACTTCTGGCCTGAAATAAAAACGACGTGATATAATCGAATATAATGCAAAGTAATTGTAATGTCTTGATCTGTTACATTAAAACTTCGCTGCACAAACGGTGAGGTATAGGACGGAGTTACCTATGCAGTTACGTGGTCCAGCGGAGAACGCAATGAAGGCGAATGGATGTCGACCGACGGAGTTCTCCGGAAGCCAACGATCCGGATCGAATCGTTCCGGGTCGGGAAAGTGCTTCGGATCCATGTGGACATAAGAAGTCACAATGATTACTGTAGCGCCTTTCGGAATAACGAAGTCTCCTATAAAGGTACAGCATAATTCATTAATTCATATTCGTTTATTTAACACAAAACTGTCGACAAAACGCAACAGAATACATGAGTTATTGAGAGAGGCAGTTTTTCATCTAGTAGACGTTTTTGAATAGCATGCGTGGTACGAAGATCTTGTTGTTCTTAGTTGTAAGTTCAAAGGGATGAGGCCTGGGGCGAAGGTTATAGTTACTAACAGACCGAGTAGGAATTAGCCTGCGGAGGACATGGTTGTCATCTTGGATGATAGCAGCGAAGAGGGCTGCGTCAGCGGCTTCTGCCATTTGGGTCGCGGTCGGAGCATCCTGAGGTAGGAAGCCAGCCCTCTTGACCCGTCTCATGAGCCCTTCGACACGATCAACTTCGCTATAATTATGTGTCGCTTGTTAAATTTCTTAACTTTATAATTTAATTAAATTTATTCTGTTGTAATAACTTCATGAAATTAAACATTATAAAGCATTCTTGTTAAAAACTTTTTCTCATTAAATTGTCAGCCCGTGGGACAATTCGGTCATGCGGTCTGGGACGCAGGGGATAGGAGAGTGTCTTTACAGGAGAGAGAGGAATGGGTTCAGAACATGATCCGGGTCTGCCAAGGCAGCAGTAAAGAGGTTCCCATCTGCCGTTCTACACAGCTGTTCTATATTCAATCATTTTATTGTTTTCAGATAATAGTTTACAAGTTGTGATCAAGAATAATCATTAATTACCGAGCGTAAGTATAGAAATGTAAAACAGACAGATCACATGATTATCTTATTAACTTTTGAGGGAAACAATCGGGTACCCAGAAGGGACTGAAGTCCCGCTAAGTTAGGGATACCCGTGTACCATGTTAGCAGAAGGATGACGGTTGAGTGATGTTGGGTTATCCTCTGGTAGGTAGCGTAAGACTAAGATGACGATGGCGACGACCTACCGACTTTGCAGTCGTCTTTGATGCTTCGACTTAAGAGTGGAACGGATGGAAAGAGACGGAGAGACTCCTTGATGACACATTCCAGGTACTTCAGTTCCTTGATGTCATCCATCGTCACACTACGATTCGAATTACCTGTCAAAGAATTCCATCATCAGCCCCTTTTCTTAAATTTATTTGCATATTATCGAGCAGATGTATATTTAGTTTGTATTGTATGTATTTATGTACGGTGTGTATTCATGTGCATATGTATGTATGTATGTATGTATGTATGTATGTATGTATGTATGTATGTATGTATGTATGTATGTATGTATGTATGTATGTATGTATGTATGTATGTATGTATATGTATGTATGTATATGTATGTGTGTACGGATGTATGTATGTATGTATGCATGCATGTGTGTGATAGCTCATCATGTGATAGCTCATCACTTACCTCTTTCAAATTGCTTATCCACCGTTGCCTGTCTCTCTGTCTCTTACGGACTGATCTTTTGGATGTTGACCGGATTACGGCTTTGTTTTGGTGTGTCATCGGTTGATGCCTTGTGCATTAGACACCGACGCAATAGAAGTTGCTAATTACAGTTACAATTATGTCAACTGGGGAGCTGAATGTGGCAGAGGACAGTGTGTGTGAAACATCCTATAAGTATCTTGCTACTGACGATGCCATAGAAATTGTTGTTACATTACAGTTGTTCCAGAGAGTTTCTAATACTTTGGCTATAGAGCAATAGCTAATATATCCAGACATGAACGTAAACCCCTTTACTTAAATTAGGTTCCAGTTCAACAGAGTCTCTTTCAAACTGGGACTTGTGGCTTATAAAGCATTGAACTGTAGCCAACACAGTATTAAAACTCAGTACTTATTCCTCAGTCACTATCACCATTGAACAGGATCATCTGACCACCTTTCTTTGGTTGGGCCTACACCAAGAACTTAAACAGTTCCTATGAACGACCATTTACGGTTGCTTGATCTAAATTTTGGAATGCATTCCCTGTTTCTGTTCGTTCTGCTCAGTCATTTGTGGCAATTTTTCCTCTAATAAAAAATTGTTATTTTTCTATATTGCTTACCCGCCAAAGGCTGTCAATAAGTAACTTAGACTGATCTTCAGGATATTGACTTGATTACGGTCTGATTTTGTTTCACCATCAATATGCCGATGACACCCAGGCATATGTCCAGGGTCCAGCTTCAGATGCTATCTCTCTAGTGGAGAAAATGCTAATGACATCAGAGGTGATTGGCGCCTGGATGTCATCCAACACGATCCCGTTGAACCCTGGAAAAACGCAGTTCATCTGGGTTGGGTGTCGCGGGCAGCTATTCAAAGTCGATTTAATTCATCTACAGCACCGCTTTCCTGGCGTCTCTTTCTCTACCACTGTGCAGGATTTGGGTGTGACCCTGGACCAGGAATTTGAAAAAGTCTCTATAGTTTGTTTCAAAACTAGGGCCTTCTCTGAATTATACCTAACCCTTAGGTCTAGATATGGAAACGAACCTATAGCTTTCGACGACAGGGATTCTACAACAACAACTCTCACCAAAACAACGACAACAACGACTACAACAGAGGAGGCCACATTCCACGTCGCCTCCAACTCAACAATGGACCACCAGCGAATCACCAACGCAACAACGACTAGAGCTCAAAATCGAGAAGTGCCAACAGGAGCAGTAGCTTAGGCCATATGGCCACGGGTGACCAACGCAACATCTACTGCTACTACTACTTCCACCACAACTACACAATAACTGGAACGGCAACCGCCACACCAGCAGTAACAACAACTACGACAACAGCAAGCAACACACGCAACAACAACAGCAACAACATCGAGATCCAGGCGACCATAGAAGCAACAAGGCATAATGAAAAGTCAACTATACGCTTGAATAGTTGCCCTATTATTACATAGGCAGCCAGAGACGCCGCTACAACGCTAATTACGAGATCCAACTAAGCATGCGTAGTTGGCCCACCGACAGCGTCCATAGGAGAATCAGCTTGATATTTTAAGGCAAATCACAGATATTCTGATAACTATGCAAAATTACGTGGGTCAGATCAAGGCGTAGGAAGCTCATTTTATATACTATCAATTTTAGTTGTGTTGCCTGCGGATTCGGCTGATGTAACTTTGCAAATTTAAGAGTGTACCATCTACGTCAGATTCGCTCGGTACACCGCTCTCTAACAACTAAACTCGCTACGACCCAGAGTCGACTATGGCAGTGCTATCTATGCGGGTTAAACCCTATCGCGCATTAATCAATTGAAATCTGTGCTAAATGCCGCGGTTTGGCTGATAGGAGGCATACCAAAGTTCGGGAATAATCTAGCTTTATACGGGAGGAACTGCACTGGCTGCCTATGCAAAACCGCATTGAGTTTAAGATCCTAATGCTTATGCGCAATTGTCTTGCAGGCCAAGTCCCAGTCTATCCTAGGGAGCTTTGTGTGTATCCACACCAGGCCGTAGATTCCTTCGCTCTGCCACGCAAGGCGACCTGGCTGTCCCTATGGCTCGAACTTCCACGGTGCTTCATAAAAGCTTTGCTGTGGTCGGTCCATCTTTCTGGAATAGGTTGCCTAGCAACCTCTCCGTAATGAGCCTCTTGGTCTTTCCTCGCCCCTTTTCCGCAGGCGTTTGAAAACCATTCTTTTCGATTGTGGTTTGGTGTTGTCAGGTCGGGAGCGCCTCTGAGGAGTTTCTCTTGAAGTGGCGCTATATAAATTTACGATTACGATTACGAGTAGTAATGGAAATAATAAAGTAGGTAGAAAGGTAGGAAGGTAGACGGGTGGCTTGGTATTTGAATATATATATAGATAGGTATGTAGGTAGGTAATATGGCGGATAATAGAGAGGTAGGTGAATTAATCAAACCGGATGTCAGGGCCTCGAATAGGCCTACCAGTGATTTTCAACTGATGCTTCGAAGTAGGTGGATAGGTAGGTAGGTATATTACGGAATCCTCAGTGCATTAATTGGGATTCGAATCACTGGTAGGTAAATAGGTAGGTAGGTTGGTAGGTATCTCAGATCTGATTTAATCGATTATATATCCTGAAGTCAGATCAGATGAGATAACTGACCGAATACTCGACCGAATACTGACCGAATACTCGATCGAGTTCCTCGTGCAGTTTCTTCTGAACTGTTGGATTGGCTCCAACCAAATGAACGGTCCAGTTGATAGCAGCCGACGTTGTGTCATGTCCCTGGATAAATACAGCAGAACAATATTGATCTCATACACGATATCCACAGAGAGTTAAAACACAATTTTAGACAGACGATATTAGATCAGATAAAATGCAATATTAGATCAGATAAAAAAAACTGATAGACAAACAGATAGACGGATAGATAGACGGTCGAACGGACGAAGAAGCAGTGAAAGATAGACAGGTGAACGGATAGACAGAATTAAGTAAATAGATAGATGGAATGGCAGATAGACTAATCAGATAAACAGATATGCAGACAGGCACAGACACAGACAGGCAAATGCACAAACCGACAAACGGAAGGCACTTGTGTGGCGCGGTGGTGTAGGGGTATGTTCGGTGCCTTGCAGCCGGAGGGTTGCGGGTTCGAATCCACCTCAAGCCGTCGTGTAGGGACCCTGGGCAAGTCCTTCACTCGCAATTGCTCATGCGCTTCGGCGTGAAACTCCGATTCAGCGTCCGCGCTGTAGTCGGGAGCGCCTCTGAGTAGAAATCTTGAAGGGACGCTATAACAAGTGCTCATACATACATACATACATACATACATACATACATACATACATACATACATACATACATACATACATACATACATGCTATGATCCTCTTTACACTCTGGTTTGGCATGCAGTTCCCTGCTTTGCCTAGCCTGACCTTATTCATTCTTAATTTGCCTTGCCTTCATTCATTCATTCATTCAGAGCATTTATATAGCGCCCCTTCAAGAATCTACTCATGAGCGCTCCCGGCCCAGCCACGACTAAAGAAAAAAAACCTGATAGACTTGTAGAACCCTGTCGGATGGCACACAAGTAAAGAGCGGAGCTTAAGCGGGAGGTCATTCCAGATGTAAGGTCCCACAACAGAAAAATCATGGCGCTGCCTAATAGCCAAGCGAGCCCGTTGAACTAAGAGCTCACCCCTCGTCGCAGAGCGAAGCGCTGTAACGTCGGACACTGGGCGGCAAAGGTCGCTCCAGTAAGATGGAGCGAAACCAAGAACGCATCGAGAAACCAGAGCAGCAATGCGGTATGAAATCCGCTGATACAAGCATGCAACACATCACGCATGTATGCAGAGACAGTCGATACCCTGAAGTTGCCTAAGGCCACCCAGCCAAATGAGCGGTGTTTTAGAGGGCTTTAAGAGTAGCAGTTTGGAGGCCATCCAAGAAGACAGGACATCCATAGTCAGACGCATCTGACGCACGGTAGCCACCACATCCGCCGAATGAGTGTGGGTGTTGGCTTGCTCATTATCGGCAAATAGTTGGTGCAGAAGCCCCTAAGACGCCCTCAAAGGGTAGACATCAGCAGTGTAAAGAAGATATAGCACCCTGGTTTACCCCAAAAGGGGCAGGAACTCAAAGAGACTTTGATGAACCAAGAACTATACAGTTTGAGCGGTCAGTTAAGAAAGATCGAAGCCAATTAAGAGGCTGGTCCACCAAGCCAAAGGAAGTGGAGAGTCGCTGCATGAGAATGGATTGGTCCACAGAATCAAAGGCAGAGCATATGTCAAAGAGAGCAAGAAGAGTAACCTGACCACGACCAATTGCGCTATAGCAGTCTGACAAAAGTGGGAGCAGGAGAGTCTCCGTGGAGTGATTGCTACGGAAACCCGACTGCTTCGACGGAATCGATTCAACTTCAACTTGCCATTCATCGCTTCCTTTGTCTTACCAAACTTACGAAATTTTACCTGACCATGACTTCACCTTACCTTACCCTACCCTACCTTGTCCTTGCCCTACCATGCCTTGTTGTACTGTAATGTTTTCACTGTACCTCGAACATGAAAGTGTTGACCTCTTCTCGAATATCGTCGTCGGTCAGAGCACCAGGATGTTCAAGGCTAGTCTGGAGCAGAAGGTCCAGGAAGGCCAACTTCCGCCGCGGCTTCTTCCCGAAATGCTCATCGTCATCGTCCTTTGTGAGTTCCTGAAGACTAGCTGCTGCTGCTGCTGAACCACCTGCTCTACGTCGCTCCTCAATCTCCGCACGACGCTCTCGGATTACCTGCACGCATTACCGACAGCAATGTGATGTGATGCTAAGTAATGTCGCTAGTAAGTTCAATGCAGAACGGTGAATGATACAATGTCAAGCATTGCGATGTCATATGACATGTAATGTAACGAAATGAAGTGTTTTATGGCGCAATGTAATATATTGCAATGTGAAGCAGTGTAATGTAAGGAAATGTAATGTGCTCCAACATACTTAGCCTAAATAAATGGAATCAGAATAAACTACATTACCTTAGATAAAACTAAATAAGATGACACTAAATTGTCTAAATTAGAAGACAGTAAATGACACAGCATTAAATGGCGTTAAAAAAAATTATATCAAGCAATATTAGGCCTGTACCAAAGAAACATTAAGCAAAAATTAATTATTTAACCATAGTCTGCACGCTGTTCGACTCTCAGTTTCGCGATGATCATTCCTTCAATTTATTAATATAGAAAAACTTTCATCATTCATTTAATTCAGACTATAATTATTGCATCTTGACGAACTGCTGAATGTCTTCAGAAATAGCGAACGGGCCTCGAAATGTCGGCTATCCCAATTTGTAGTGTAATCAATTCGATTTTCTATTATATATTAATTTAAATGAACTGTTCAATCACAACAGTTCTTCAGAGCTTGACGTAAAACTTTCTACATCCCCGAATTTATCAACGAGATTTCTAACTCAAACTATCAACAAATTGATTCTTGTTCTCTGAATATTGCATTTGGGACTTCCTTTTATATGATATTCCAATATAATCACAACACGTTGTAGTAATACTTTGTCTGTGAAGGAATGCAAAGTGTCGATGCACTTCTTGTGCTCTACACCGACCGACAAACGATCGAAGATGAAATTCGGCAACTTCCATGGACTCTTAGATCTGTTCGCTAAAATCTCGCTGACTCTGAAATGAAAATGTAAATGTAAACGCTAACGTAATTGCAAACGTTCGAAACTTCTCAGCGCCATATAAAAGATGCTTCAGGGAGATCAGCTATTCGCCGGGACAACGAAATAGAGTATCCGTCCTGAGACTATCGGGGGGGGGATGAATGCATTTATCCCCCCGGATGGAATAAACCGGTTTAGAGTATCCGGTGGGATAAACCATTCTATCCCCCATCGTCATGCGCATGACGATAGCCCTGCAGACGAAAATCCAGTCAAAATCACCAAAAACGAAGTAAATTAATTTCAAATCGACGTACAAACTAAAGATACGCGACTTTAAAATATTTTATGTGTACAATAAATGCAAACAGTACGACTGAATACACTTAGAAACCGCCAAAAGTGCTAACTAAACCGAATATTCCATTTCGCTAAGGGGGATACTCATGTATGGGGGGATACTCTATTTCGTGACACCGGCTCTTATTCAAACCAAGTCTTCAACAGCCGAGTAGCCTAGTCTGAGTTATTTTGGAAACCGAGTCCGAATCGCAGGAAGGGTCAAGGCAGAGGAGACAGCGTGGTGCTGAGATGAAATTCGATTTCTGATTACAACGGTTATCGTAGGATAACATAAGATCGGAGTCAGGTCAGGATTGTTTGAAAAGTTCGGTTTCTGTCGAGAATGAAACCCTTCAAAGAATACCAGAAAAAATGCTATCGAATCCATCAAGAACGGGCAAAGCCGGAATCGTTTGAAGCAGCAGTAGGGTGACCGAAGGGTGAGAATCGGCAGTCAGCTTGCCCACTGGCAATTAGCATGGAGACATGGGAATAAGGACGAATCTCTCGTGCCTGTGGACAAGTGTGTCTTGCTGGTCAGGACATTAACATACACCTTTCACCGCAAAGCACCTTCGACGTTGACAGCATTTAAATAGGTATTAAAATATAATAATGATAATCATATAATATACTTTTATAGTAAAATTAAATTCTTGAATGACGTGTCTCATTCGGCGGTGTCTGGCGACTGTGCGTCCACCACTGTTACTTACATGATCATTGATCAACTATGAACTTAGTAAGCAAGATACTTTAAAACACCTAGTCCCAACAACCAATAGTCAATCTCTTTGCAATGAACAAATAAACTAATAAATCAAATTGTCAGGCTGTATTTCATATCTTTATTAGCCTGCGATGATTGAAATAACCTGTAAATGGTTTTCACGTATTCGGAATCGCTGTGTGATTGGGCGTTGATGTTTTTCCCCATCGCAGTGCCTAAAAGTCACCATAAAACAAACTTGCAACACTTATTCAAGGCTGTCTATGCTTTGAATAAACCCACTGTAATCATTATGATGATGACCATTATGATGATGATAATTATGATGATGGTGATGATAAAAATAATAAGAGTAGTATTAGTTGTATACTGGCGTCACGTCAACGTCACAACGTTCGCAAATACTTCGACGCATACGTTGAATTGATACTTTGAAGTCAGTTCATCTGTCTTTCTGTGTTGCTGTCCATCTGTCTTTTCGCCTGTCTGACTGACTGTCTCTGTCCATTTGTCTCACTATGTCTGTCCAGCTGTCGTCTATCTGTTTGTATGCTAGTCTGTATGACCCTATCTGTCTTTGTCCGGTCACATTGTTTGCCTGCCCATATTACTCTGTCTGTTTGTCTGTCTTTTCCGTTTGCAATCATGTTAATTCATTCATTCATTCATTCTGGAGATTTATATAGCGCCTCTTCAAGAAATGTTCTCAGGATCTCACACAGCCCTGCCACGGCTAAGGAAAAAGGACTTGAGTGATTTATAAAACCCCGTTAGATTGGTCAGAAATAGCAATCGCCGGACCACAGGCTGCTAGTGCAACACAACGCGCATGTAGGAAGAGACATGAGAAGAGCAGCCGAGCGTTGACTCGGTCTAGTCGCCCCAGAACCACAAGGGGAGGCCAACGAAGATAGAGCAACATTGGTCAGGTCGACTAGTAACGAAAGCATGCACAGGAACCACTAGAGCGTCATGAGACAGAAAGCGAGAAACCACTCGGAGCTGGCGAACCTGATAATAGCAGCTTCGAGAGATTAGGTTCACATGTTGGGAAAGACCAAGATCCTGGTCAAGGGTTACATCCAGATCAAGGACCGTGAAGGAGAAGGTTATCTCAGGAAAGACCCGAGCCAGCTGGAGCAAATCAATACTCTTTAGTTGCCGATGACCACCCAGACAAATAAACTGAGTTTTGGAGGGATTTAAAAATGGCCGAATTTAGGCCATCCAAGAGGAAAGAACATCTATAATATAGTTAGGCACATCTGTCACACAGTAGCGACTGAGTCTGATGGATGGGAATGGATGTAAGCTTGGACATCATCCGCAAAGAGTTGGTGCAGGAGCCATTGAGACGTCAGCAGAGTCCGTCTGTCTGCTCTCCGTCTGTCCCAGCAATCATGAACTCTGACTTGATGACCCTGAACTCTGACTGACCACAGATGATGTCCAGTGTACAGAGCGTGATGTATGGCGTTATTGCGAAACTTCCTTTTCCAACCTTCGAATGGAGTCGTTCGATCATGACGACCGATTGTTCGTTGAAGATATGGAGGAAGTCTTCGAGAATCTTGAAGTGAAACGTCGGAGTCAACATCTTGCGACGCGAATGCCACTTCTCACCAGTACTGCAAGCAACAGCAACCGAATACGAATGGTCATCATGATAAGGACGATGGACTTGAACTTCATGTTGTTCTGAGTTAGATTTTTACCGACGCTTCCATTACTTCTCAGTTTCCTTTACATCATTTTAAGCCGACTAAGTCTTATTCTTTCATCAGTGACTGCCATCGGCAATGCACCGTTAAGGCTGACATCTTTGCCTCCTCTGTGGTTGTACCAAGCGCAGAATTGTCGTGAATAAGCTGCCAGCGCTCGTGAATAAGCTGGTGCCATGCGCTTAGCTTTACAGTGACGTTTTGACATTTTGAGTTTACAATTGCGGGGTCGCATGATCCTAAGCTTCGGCAGCGCTCTCCGGCCCTCTAGTTAGGGCTTCCGTTTCAAACCAGACAGCCTTCCGCCAATGTCTGACTTCCTCATATCCCTGGCCAGTGCTAACTCCCCTCCGGCTTCCCACAGCCTTGTACCATTATTTGCATACATCAGTCTCACTAACCCCCCTAACCCCCCTTCCCAATGCATCATATTAAACAACCCAACCCCAAAGCTAAATGAAACAGAGCATATAAAACTGCGCTACATTAAATTACCAGTCTGATATTAGGCCTATCCGTTCAGCTCAGCTTAAATACGATGCACATCGTATTTCCTTACTCTCGCCTCTGCTTAAGCTATACTGCATGGTTTTCAGTTTGTCCATTATTGGCTTTGAGCTCTGATTGGCAGATCGGTGGGTTACTTATCGGCCAGCTGGCCATGTAGTCCTCTAGTTTTTCTTTCTTTTCGGTTGCTCCATGTCCACTTTTGATTCGTCTTTTTTTCCCATGACTTTGTTCGCCTTGCAAATTCTCAGTTCCAAATGTCCTCTACAAGGAATCAGACGACAGCGCTGTTTCTACTCAGAGGCAAACGCGGACACTGGGACATTCCTTTGTAGGTGGATTCGAACCCGCATGCTCTAACAATTATCTCAACAGGCCACTCTGCTAGACCAGTGCTTCCAAAACTTTTCAGTATTACGGACCGGCAAAAATTAACTTTCCGTCTCACGGACCGGCAGGAATCTTCCCACTGCAGAGGGACCGGTTTCAAATTTAATGATCATTACTCTTTTTCGATCACCTAAAATAATATATTCCTCAAAATTTAATATGTATTAAAATTGTTTTAAAGCATGTTTAGCAAAATAAATTCTATTACTCTACTGCCCTTAAATAAGGGCTGTTAAAGGAAAGGCTTGGTTTTTTTTTAAACAAAAAACCGGAAAATTTGGTGTTTTACTTTTTTACAAATTTAGAAATTATAAATGCCAAAAATGGCATCTCTTTAACTCTCTTGGCAATAATACCTGAAAGGTCTTGATTATATCTTTATACGGCATTCTACGTACGGTTCTACTGTTCTTGTTATTTCATGTATGCATCTGATTAATTTGAACGATATTATGCCATTTTTATGAGTTTTGTGATCCGAAAAGGAAATTCTTAAAAATGAAAAAAAATAAAATAAAATTTTAAAAAAACAAAAAAAAACGAACTTTTCATTTAGAAAAACTTGGGTTTTTGCACCCCTGCCTTAAATGCTAGTCTAATAATTGTCTTTTTTATGACTTTAAAAAATAGCCATTTCTTTATTCTGAGACAATTTGACTAGTTTCTTGACTCACTTTGCGGACCGGCAACTGATAGCTCGCGGACCGGCACCGGTCCGCGGACCACCACTTTGGGAAGCACTGTGCTAGACCATCTCAAAACAATTACGACAGATTGCACTCAAAAACCAACTACGTCAGCTACAAATATATTGCATGAAACTACTGTTACTCGAATATCTATAAACGGCAATAAGCTCTTATTATTGCAATCCTATTCACCCGCCCGAGTCGTGGCAGACTCGCATTTTTCAAAATAACAGCGAGACCGCGTCTTTTGAAGTCATTAAACTCGCTGTGCAAGTGTTCATTAGCGTAGGCTACTTACATACGTACGTACATACATACATGCATACATACATACATACATACATACATATATGCATACATACATACATACATACATACATACATACATACATACATACATACATACATACATACATACATACATACATACATACATACATACATACATACATACATACATACATACATACATACATACATACATACATACATACATACATACATACATACATACATACATACATACATACATACATACATATATACATACGTACATACATACATAATACATACATACATACATACATACATACATACATACATACATACATACATACATACGTACATACATACATACATACATACATACATACATACATACATACGTACGTACGTACATACGTACGTACGTGCATACATACATGAAGATGATGGTGGTGATAACAAAGCCGACCAGGATCATGACGACGACAACGATGACGATGATGACGACAACCATGATGGTTGACGTTGTGTAATAAAAGTCCTGACCTGATGAGGAGACCCGTGCCAAGCCACGGAAATAAGAAGTCGTAGAAGAACGATTTTGTTATGCTCTTCGAACTCGTTAGAACAACCTGCATCAATTAATTCGGCAACAGATAAATCTCATCAACTAGAAGTACAAATAACCTATCAGTAGTACAAACGCAATTGCGGAAACAAATTATAGACTAAGAATGTAAACAAATATTAAAAGCATAAATGAAATTGCAATGTGATGTTAGTAAAATGTACTGACGGACATAGTTACATACATGCAGACAGACATGTGCATAATTAGAGAGATGGACACGAACTGAAGGATACATTGACTGATAATATAGGCCTACCTGGTACTAATAAAAAAAAACTGGTAAATTATGAAGTCCGGTTATCCCTTTTTCTTGGATTTAGGATTATCTTACGCATAGGCGGATGCAATGGTATAATAGCATCAAGATTCAAATTAATCAAATTTACTCAAGGTTCTATACTGGGTCCTCTTTTATTCTTGATATTAACGACCTTCCTAATGCAACCACTATCTTCAACTTTGTACTGTTTGCAGACGATTCATATATCTTCTTCTCACACAAATCTTATGACGAAGTATTTCGAATCCTTAACCAAGAACTTCTATTAGTGTCAGACTGGTTCAAAGCAAACAAATTATCTCTTAATTGGACAAACACAAATCATATTCTCTTCTGCTCTCATAGGAAATAAACCCCTCAACAGAAGGGAAAAGTCCAAATAAAAACAATATTCCTAGGAGTATACGTAGAGTCGTAGACCATCATCTCTCTTGGAACAATCATATTATAGAAGAAATAGCACTAAAAATAGCCAAAAATATAGGATTACTAACACGAATAGCTTACCTGCTACCTACAGACATTATGCTCACTTTATACCACTCTATTATTGATCAGTACCTTAACCATTGCAATATGATCTGGGCATCAAACTATAATTCTCGACTCCACAGAATAAATGTGTTGCAAAAAAGTCGTTAGATTAAAAGCTTGGTCCCGTATAATTCTCACACAAAGAAATTGTTCACACAGCTCTGGATTCTTAAAGTTTTACAAATCAAACAATTGCAGATTAGTGAATTCGATCAATTCTGACAATTCATGCATCGATGCACTTACAACACATTGTCTAGCTTTCATACCAACTTCTATAGCCTAGCCTCGGACATTTCCTCACACAACACAAGAAACCTGGCTTCATACAGAAGTGAGTTTGCTCGCACAAACACTAGTAAATTCTCGATCAAATGTGTTGGCCCAGCTGAATGGAACAGAATACGCCAAGACCTTCGTAGTATCTCAAATTTTAAATTATATAAACATAAGTTACGCATGTGGATAATTTATCAGAACGAATTGTCGGGTTCTTACCCCATTGTCTTTGTTTTTCTTAGTTAAGGTTTAATGTTTTGTATTGTATTGTATTGTATTGTATTGTATTGTATTTAAACATTTATAAAGCGCCTCTCACAGTGAACACCAATCAGAGGCGCTCCCAGTGCGAAAGTCCTCGAGAATAAAAACAAGTTTTGAGGTAGCGAAAAGATGTAGCAGGACCACCGGTAAGTATGGTAGAGCGAACAAAGGGGGGAAGTTGATCCCATAACGAAGGGCCAATGCAGGCAAAGGCACGGGACTGAGCTATGGCCGTTCTCACACGAGGAACAAAAAGGTCAAGACGATCGAAAGAGCGTAGCGGGTGAAGAGAAGCAGTCGAGGTAGGTCGACGTATTGAGTCACAGGGTATTTAAGGGAAGACCTAGGTAAGATCGGAAAATGAGGACAAGTACCTTTTACTGGATGCGTGCAGTAAGAGGAAGCCAACGTAGTTGTTCAAACATGAATGTAGATATATGGGAGTATCGCGGTAGACGGGCAACAAGTCTGGCAGTACCAGTAATACTGCATGCTAATAATACTGCATGTACTATGATACTTATTATGCGATTGCACTGTATTAGATAACCTCTGTTAACCATCTAGCAACTGACTTTGTATATAGTTGGCCCTAACCGGGACTCTGGTCCCTTCTGGGTTCCCTTTTGTGACCAATAACTTAGAACTTTGTTCTTCGTACAGCGAGATGTTACTTTGCTAATAAGCTTATATGGGCCCAAAAAATTGATGGTCATGGTTATGATTATGGTTATAGACAGACAGGTTTATACCTCAGCCGTTTCTGCTTTCGTGAGAACAATTATGGGACGAGTGACAAGCCAGATTCGTAAGATGCCGGTCTCGGTCGAGTAGGTTTTACATAAGTTGAAGACCTGATTGAAGAACTCTAAACAGAAAAGATCAAATAAACGACTACACATCGACTTTTATCTAGCGACTTTTCTAAAACTCTCAATTGCTAACCTCGATTTCACCCTTTATCTCTGTTCATCTATTTGCCTCTTTCTTCTCTCTGTTTTATTGTCTGCCTCTGTCTCTCTCTATCTGAATGTTTGTTTCTCTGGATTTACGGACATGAATCTCTTTAATAATCTTTTACCTAAGAGCAATATAAGGATTATTTCATTCATTCATTCATTTCAGATATTTATATAGCGCCCCTGCAAGATTTCTACTCAGAGGCGCTCCCGACTACAGCGCGGACACTGAATCGGAGTTTCACGCCGAAGCGCATAAGCAATTGCGAGTGAAGGACTTGCCCAGGGTCCCTACGCGGCGGCTTGAGGTGGATTCGAACCCGCAACCCTCCGGCTGCAAGGCACCAAATATACCCCTCTTGAGGTGGATTCGAACCCGCAACCCTCCGGCTGCAAGGCACCGAACATACCTCTACACCACCGCGCCCCACAGTTGCATATGTCTATATAATAATTATATGCAAGCCTACATGTATGTACTTTTATATGATTATACATGTGCGTATTTAACTAGATAAACACTTAAACATATATGCAAGTATAAGTATGTAGCCATCTGTTACGATTGTTCCTAATTATCTAAACCTTGTTCCTTACCTACTCTATCCGTTTTCAGCTGGTGAGCGTTGCCTAGTAACGGAACAACAAGTGGTGCAGGAATCTTATTCACGAGTCTTCGCATCTTAGAGCAGCGGATCCACCAGAAGGCCAGAAGAACGGAAGGAAGAAGAATAGCAGCTATGATGACACCGACAAACATTTCTCGGGCAAATTCCAAATCTCTATTTAAAGCGTTGCATCTATTATTTATAGCGCAACCCAAACAAGCTATAGGCGCAAAATTGAAACTCAGATTTTGAGACGTTCGCAGAAATCTGTCCAAGAATATTAAGGCGATCCTGTGACTCGTGCACGCTGCTTTCTCTTCTTATTTACCCGCGCGTGCTCTTTGCGTTTTCGTTGACTTTAACACCATGGGCATAAATGCCTCGAGAGTACATATACGAGAAGACGAGAATTTCAGACTCGTCACTGGTTCAGTTTTCCAGAGTATTGTTCCAATAGCTTAGCCACGTCAACCGCTAGGCATACACACTTTCAGAGTAGGTCTATATTGGGTTTTTATTAACGCAGCTACCTGTCAATGTGATTAGGTTCAGTTATTGGTTTAATGATGAATGGCCGAAAATTGGATATCGAATATATATGTATATATATATATATATATTATATAACCTGCATATATATATATATATATATATACGCATAGATGTCTGTGTCATGATATTTATTAATGTGTATATTCTGTATTAGTTGTGCTTAACCATAAAGTATACCACGTTTATATGCAATAAATTTACTTTAGCATAATAAAGTAAGCATCTGCGTCATGTTGGACCAATAAAACTATATGGCTACAAACAACGAGAATTCTATATTAGTCAGACTATCAATAAGAAAATTTCTTTGTTAGATACATGTAGGCCTACATTGCATATCAGCTTTAAAGTGCAATATTGCAACACTAATTTCAGACGTTTTTACTGTCATAATATAAGCCGCATATGCGCGTGGGAAGATCATTTTCTGCGTCGTTCAGAGTGTACCCTGTTCACCGAAAGCGCAGGATGCAGGCACGAGATCCGACGACATGATCACCGCACTCATTTTGCAATATGAATTTTATTTCGATCCCATCCCTCATAGTTGAATAACGCGTGAGTCATTGTATGCCGGCCAATCATTTTTAAATACTCACCAGCTATAAAAAGGTAAGTTATAACGTGTGCATATATTTATAGGCCTACGTTGAATTGAAAACAGCGCATAAAGCGCTGACGCGGTTATTGTGGGGGTTTGAGTGAGCGATGTTAGCGCCAGTTTAAAGCGCGCCTGGAGATACCGAGTTCTAAGTATATAGGTTGCCTGCATGATTCATACAAAGTTCCGTGGGATGTTCTTTGTTCCATTATTGCCCCTCTTCCGAATCCGGATCTCCTATTAACGAGAGAGCAGTCGACAGACAGGAAACATTGCAGGGAACAGAGAATATTACAGGGAACATAACAGTGAACATAGGACATTACAGGGAACGCAGAAATATTTTTAACATATGCAAACAGGTGGAATGACAATCATCAAATGAATTCAATTTAAGCAGACGCAGGCAGTGAACATCCAACTTTTGGCGAATCATAATTATACTCCTTCTCCTCCATATTGCGACTCATAAGGCAGACATTGAAAGAATTAAACTAAACCTTGATATGGGCTGAAGAGCAACATCACCATTCGGTGGCCATCATAATTTATCGAACAGGCGATTTTGTCCTTTGCACAAAGTTGGCAGTGCTTTATAACGTCATCGGGATGCTGGGTAAGTTATCCACACACGCCAGGGTTGGTGCTCTTCTCTTATAAGTTGTTGGATTAGATTCGAATGGACTGGAATGGAATAGATAAGCTTAGATTAGATTAGATTAGAGTAAATTAGATTAGATTAGTTAACGGCCCAGGTATACTAGTGTCTGCTCCTGTCTGACATTACTGTTGCTAAATTCCTAAGAGGAAGCATTTAATATGTCAATGGTCGTCTTCATAGAGCCAGACATACAAGAGGGACGTGGCTTTTCAAAGCGATGCGAGCGTCTGTCGAGCGTCAATTTCCACGAAGATCCCCTTTTCAGGGCGCGTGATGAGATCGGCGGTCGGTCTCAGTTCCTCTCTCGTCTGCAGTGATGTGATCTTGAACTTTCGAAATATATAGGTCAGGAGGACCTTCTCCTCCATCATCGCAAACTTCTGGCCTGAAATACAAACTATGTGATGTAATGGAATATAACGCAAGTCAATGCAATGTATTCATCTGTCATGACATTTAGTGGTGCCAGATATAGGGATAACCTGAGGAGGGCACAGAAAGCCGGAAAGGAGGTCAAAGGAGGACACATTGCATGCTGCACTCCGGATTCCGGAGTCAGGTATAGTCTCCTATAATTAGCACTCTGACCATAGAGTTTCATAGACAGTCCAGTATAGCTACATTGTTTGTAACATTACTTAGAATCTTAGATTATGGACTAGTAAAGTCTGGAAGAAATAGAACTGCAATAAAAAATTAAGAAGTAAGAAGATTGGACTATTAGCCTGGCAGGGCCCGAGGGGAACTTAGGGACAGCATGCGCATGTAAAGTCGTTAAAACTGCAGTTAAATAATTAACAGGTTTTAGCTTTACTGTTGGACAGAGGACATGAGGCCAAAAAGGAGGACATGTTCTTTTTTTGCCGGACGTCTGGCAACCCAAACTTCGCTGCATAAACGGTGAGGTATAGCACGGAGTTACCTATGCAGTTACGTGGTCCAGCGGAGAAGGCAATGAAGGCGAATGGATGTCGACCGACGGAATTCTCCGGAAGCCAGCGATCCGGATCGAATCGTTCCGGGTCGGGAAAGTGCTTCGGATCCAAGTGGATATAAGGAGTCATAATGACTGCTGTAGCGCCTTTCGGAATAACGAAATCTCCTATAAAGGTACAGTATATGCGTTGCTTGATAAATCTCTTATCTTTTCTGATCTAATGTTCTCTAGTCTGGTCCAACCTATTCTGTTGTAATGACGTCTATGAAGCCGTAGAAATAATGCAGAATACATCCAACGACAGTCACACTTTATGTGCTGATTAACTATTATTGATGAGGCTGGTTATGGTAATTGATGGTGGCAATGGTGATGATGATGATGACGGTGGTCGCGATGTGAGTGTAATTGCAACTGCAAACTTACATAGCTCCGTTTCAATAGAAACAAATACGAGGCTATTTCTACGCATTCCAAAACGACATTAAATGTTAATAAGAGCAGATAGCCTACTAATTGGTGAGATAACCAGAAAGTGAACAGAGAGCCATAGGTTTCGGCACACAGGCAGCATAAAACCGATTGCTTTCATCCACAAGTTGACAGATGCTACCATGTGTAGTAATAAATATTGATGATGATAATAGTAATTTATTATGGTGATAAAGAAGACGATTGTGCAGATTATGTAGATGATAACGATGATATTAATGATGATGTTAATGATGATGATACTTATTGTCATTATGGAGATGATGGTGATAAAGTTGATCATGATGATGAAGATGACGGTGATGATGATGGTGACGAAGACGACAACGACGACGACGACGTCCGTGGCGAAGATGTGGTGAGTGTATTGCAAAGACAATGATAACGATGATTTTGATGATTAAGATGATGATGATGGCGACAACCTACCGACTTTGCAGCTGTCTGTGATGAGACGAGCGAACATTGGAACGGATGGAAAGAGACGGAGAGACTCCTTGATGACACATTCCAGGTACTTCAGTTCCTTGATGTCATCCATCGTCACACTACGATTCGAATTACCTGTCAAAGAATTCGATCATCAGTGCCTTTAATTAAATTAAATTAATTTGAACGATGAGAGAGTTCAGAATACTTTGGCTAGAGTAATAGCTATATCAAGATACCCGGTATGTATACTTTATTTTCGCACAAAACAGAACAGAGAAACTAAGCAAAGACTAGAAAAAAATATAGAAAATACAAAAACTCTTTCCCAAATAGACTGGAAGACAAATCAAGCTATTGCTCCTCTGGAAGTGTACACGTTGTGCACCCGCGATCTTACATAAGACGTGTTGTTTTTTATTAACAAACCAAAACCATTAACTAAATTACTACACTCATGTCCATAACTGTATGCCAATGACAGCTTATTTAGTGTACTGTTATAGACACTTAGCATGTCTTTAAGAAATTTAAACATAGCAATAACTCTCAAAGATTTAAAGTCCAAACTCTCTTACTGATTCCCATTTGTTGAAACCAAGCACTTTATGATACACATTATTCCAGTAAGCGTTTAGTTGCTCAGGTGAGCATTAAGCCACTCTAATTAAATTATTCCATTAGGGTCCTGTTCAGCAGAGTCTCTTTCAAACTGGGACTTGTGGTTTATAAAGCATTGAACTGTAGCCAAACACAGTATTTAAACTCGTTCCTTATTCCTCAGTCACTATCACTACTGGACAGGATCATCTGACTGCCTTTCTTTGGTTATTCCAAAAACGTTAACAGTTCATATGAACGAGCATTTTTGGTTGCTCCAACCTAAATGTTGGAATGCATTCCCTGTATCTGTTCGTTCTGCTCAGTCATTGTGTCATTTGTTTTCATCTAATTAAAAATTGTCTATTTTCTATATTGTTTATCCACCATCGGCAGTCAATCCCTTGCTAGACTGATCTTCTGGATGTTGACTTGATTCCGGTCTGGTAATAATAGCAGAATTGGTGGTTGCAGCAGCAGCAATAGCAGTGGAAGAAGTAGCTGTGGCAGTCATGATAATAATAAAATAGGTTGAATGGTACACAGGTAGACTGGTAGATAGGTATATGGATATATAGGTAGATAGGTATGTATGTATTAGTTAGGTAATATAGTAGGTAGAAATGTTGGTGAACTAATCAAATCGAATGTTGCGGCCTCGAATACCAGTGATTTTCAACTGATACCTTGAAGTAGGTGGACAGATAGGTAGGTAGATTAGGTAAGTAGAGAGATACTAAATGCTCAGTGCATTAATTGATAATCACTGGTAGGTAAGAAGGTAAGTAAATAGGTAGGTGGATCAGATATGCTTTAATCATTTATATTACATGAGGTCAGGTCAGATGAGATACGTGACCGAATACTTGAACGAATACTGACCGAATACTCGATCGAGTTCCTCGTGCAGTTTCTCCTGAATTGTTGGATTGGCTCCAACTAAATGAACGGTCCAGTTGATAGCAGCCGACGTTGTGTCATGGCCCTGGATAAAAACACAGCACAACAATTGATCTCATGCACGATATCCACAGTGAGTTAGAACACAATATTAGTAGACCTACCTACATATATCCACCTACTTTAAGGTTACAGACGATAGGCCTATAGACGATTAGACAGGCAAACAGTCAACAGACAGGCAGACGGTCAGACAAACAGTCAGCAGAACGGAAACATAGACAGATGGATGGACAGACAATATTAGTGAGACAGACAGATAGCATTACTAAGATAAATAAATGAACAGACTGGCAGAGACGCATATACGCAAATATACAGACCGACAAACAGAAGGCACTATGATCCTCTTTACACTGTGGTGTGGCATGCAGTTCCCTGCTTTGCCTGCCTGACCTTATTAATTTACTTTGCTTCAGCTCGCCACACATCAACAGGTCTGTTAACAATACTGGGAAAAAGTATTTTCAAATACCCAAACCAATACTTCCTAATAAAAGTACTGACAATAACAATACCAACTCGGTTTCTTAAAAGTATTGCAATACAAATACCAATACCTTTGCCAATACTTTTCGATAAGTAACTTTACGTTTATTCACATAAAATACGTGCTGAGATCTAAATAACTGTCGTAGTGCATTTCCTAAGTAATTTAAAACGTGGTAAGAGGCAATTTTCGAAGCGTGATGAATTATTTCACATTATTTTGTTATCGTGACTTATTTAAGCAGATGAGAAACCATAAAAATTATAGTGGAAAAAGTATTGGTATGGAGTATCGCTGACAAGCTAAAAAAAAATCGGCGATGCACATGCGATACCAACAAACTAAAACTATCGCGATACTTGCTGTGGTACTGAAAAAGTATAACCGATACCAAGTATTGCGATACTTTATCGCGATATTAAGAGCCCTGCATACCACGTCCTTTGTCTTACCAAACTTATGTTATTTTACCTGACAATGCCTCTACCTTGTCCTTACCCTACCATACCTTGTTGTACTGTAATGTTTTCACTGTACCTCGAACATGAAAGTGTCGACCTCTTCTCGAATGTCCTCGTCGGTCAGAGATCCAGGATGGTCAAGGCTAGTCTGGAGCAGAAGGTCCAGGAAGGCCAACCTCCGCCTCGGCTTCTTCCCAAAGTGCTCATCGTCATCGTCCTTTGTGATTTCCTGAAGACTTTCTGCTGCTTCTGAACCACCTGCTCTTCGTCGCTCCTCAATCTCCGCACGACGCTCTCGGATTACCTGCGCGTATTATACCGACAGTAATGTGATGTGATGCTAATCAATGTCGCTAGTAAGTTCAATGCAGAACGGTGAATAATACAATGTCAAGTAATGCGATTTCATGTGACTTGTTATGTAATACTAAATATTATTTGGCGTTATATGGCGCAGTGTATTTTACTGCAATGTAAAGTAGTGTAGTATGAAAAAAAAATGAAATGTACTCCAAGATACATAAACAAATGGCATCAGAATAAATTACATTACGGTACATAAAATGGCAGTAAATAAGATGCCGCTAAATTAGAAAACAGTGAATGACACTGCATTAAACGGCGTTACAATAAATTATATCAAGTGATATTAGGCCTATACCAAAAATATTAAATAACATTTAATTATTTAACCATAGTCTGCACACTGTTCGATTCTCATTTTAGCGAGGATCATTCCTCCAATATAAAAACTTTCATAATTCATTTAAGTCAGACTTTATTGCATCCTGAACAACTGTTGAAATACTTCGGGCCTCGAACTGTCGGTATCAATCGTCCTAAGACCTCGAACTGAGAGTATCCGGGGGGATCCCAATCCATCGTCATACGCACCACGATAGTAGTGAAAATCGTCAAAATCACCAAAAACGAAGATTTTCAGGTCGACTTACGTAAAGATATTAATTTTTAAATGAGCAGTTAGAAACCGCAAAAAATGCAAATTAAACCGAATACAGTCACATATAATTATGGGGGATACTCTAGTACACCGGCTCCAATCTGTAGCTAGTGTAGCCAATTCGATTTTCAAAATTCTTCAATACAACTCGCGAAGTAATCAACGATATTTCTAACTTTATCAAACTATTTCTAACAAAATAATTGATTCTGCTCACTGAATAATGCATTTACGACTGCTTTTTAAATGATCTTCCTCGCGAAAATGGCAGATCAGATCGGTCTGATCTAAAGCGGGCTGTGACTTATCACAGTGTCAGCGTGTCATTTACCGCGCTGGCGTTCCCTTTCAAATTGCGCGCCAGCCGACTCCAAACCTCCCCACAGCCGTTCGATGCGTGGCAACCAGACGCATACAGCAAGCTGAAGCACATTAATACTGCGTATTAACTAGGCACATCAAGAAACTTGTCCCTTTAACGCACGTCCAAATGAAGAAACAACTTTCTCGGTGGTAGATGACTCATAGGTGTCTGGAGCTTCGTCATATAGGATATATCTATATGTTCTTATTTTCAATACAAACTGTTCTTTTTGCGCTGGAGTCGAGCGCCTCGCTAAGAGGCGCTATAAAAATGTTCTGAATGAATGAATGAATGCACGAATATTACGTTGACAATCAGCGCAATATTACGTTAAAATGAACTTTATGGAATAATTGTCTGACAGCCATTTGTAGAGTGCCTCTGAGAGATTGTCTTTGAGGGCACTATATAAAGTTATGTAGCAAATTACAATAAAATTACAATATCATCACAATACGTTGTAGGAATAGCTCACTTTGTCCGTGAAGGCATGCAGACTCTTGATGCACTTCTTTTGCTCTACACCGACCGACAAACGATCGAAGATGAAATTCGGCCACTGCCAAGGACTCTTAAATCTGATCAGCTATATCTCGGTGATTCTGTAAATGAAAATGTGAATGCAAATGTCAACGCTAACGTAATCGCAACCTCCGAATTTCTCAGCGCCATATACAAGCTATTCCCGGCTCTTAATCAAATCAAGTCTGCCACGTCCTGGTCGTTCTGCCATTTTACGAGCCAAGTCCGAATCTTCGTCAGTTCAGACGGGACAGCGTGGTGCTGTGTTGGAATGCAATTTTTATGACAACGGTGATCGTTGCGTTGCAAGCGCATCATAGTAGATAAATATAGAGCTATTCGCAGATCTTTTTCATCATCTACCTTCACCTCAATTATTGTCCATGCTTTTGTCTGTTCTCGAATTGACTATTGTAATTCTCTCCTTGTTGGCTTACACAGGGTTCGTCTATATCCTCTTCAGTCCGTACTGAATGCTGCTGCCAGACTTATAGCTCGCCTCCCTCGATTCTCTCTCAGATGGCCGAACATTCATTTCTCTCTGATGACTAATTTAAAGTTCTCATTCTCATGCTCAAATCTCAACTGGTTCTTGCTCCAAAATATCTTTGTCACCAAATTCTCCGCCCCCTCATCGTCCTCTCAGATCCTCTGACCGGCTTGGCTTTTTGTTCCCAGTGTTAGGACCACAATGCTCAATCCAGATCCTTTGATATATAGGTCCCTCTGAATGGAATTCCTGAATCTACGCTCTACAATCCTCTCTGCTAATTACCTCTTTCTCTCACCTTAATGAATGCACTGGAATGAAAGGCTTATGCTGAATGAATGATCAAATGAAATACAATATTAATAGAATTAATTAATTAATATATGATGGAAATAACGAAAGAATAAACGAAAGAACGAAGGAAGACGATTATCCAAATTGTTTGCGACAATAGAATGTCTGAATGGGCGAAGGTTGAACGCTAGTTTAGGTCCATAACTGTACAAAGACATAGGGATGCAATCCCTTCATCTCTTCTGTGATATACAACTCACTCCTGGAGGGAGTTACTGGAGAAATTTGAAGGAAACCGTCAATTTCAGGAGCATATGGTCACACATATTACAAGATATTTAGTTACATTTAAAGCAGTTAATATCTGTATCTGGTAATTAACATAATAAAATTGATTATATTAACAACACAATTTTAGAAATTAATCGCTACGCATCGGCAGGGTAGTACTATAATAACACTACGAATTTTATTAAATTATTTTTCTAATGGCAACTTGCTAATGAATGGATGTAGTGAAAAAATTAATTAATTAATGTCCTCTAATTAATTAAAGTCCTTTACTTGTACATCGATATCTAGGACCCCTACTGATTCGACACTGAGCTGGTGAATAATCTGGTGCCCTGCGCTTATCTTCAGAGTAGTCCTGTAGAAATTGGAGATTACGATTACGAATACGAGAGTTAAGTCCAACTGGTAGTGGTGAGCTTATGAATTTTATGAAAGAATGCAGATCCAGTGTCGGAAAAGTCTACAATTTCTTTGTGCCAGCAAATGAAATCAAAAATGAAATGTACTAGGATTGGCCGTTGAGTGGTCACGCTTTCTCTTTCAGGATGCAACAATATAAAAAAAATGTGCGTTCAAAGGTACCTTATATTGCCGTTCTAAGTGTTACGTGATTTCAGTTATTTACTAAGTTAGACAAAAATAATCCAAGCTGGTTCCACTTTTCCCGTAGAAAACGCAGCGTGGAATACCTAGCTACTGTGCCATGCCCCACCTCACCTCCAATACATTAATCCCTATTAGCATGCGATTATTGAAATAACCTGTAAATGGTTTTCACGTATTCGGAATCGCTGTGTGATTGGGCGTTGATGTTTTTTCCCATCGCAGTGCCTAAAAGTCACCAGAAACTATTATTTACTGAATGATGCAATATATTGCAACAGTATAACAGCACCGGTAAATCAAGCTAACGGCATTATCGCGAAAATGACAACTATTGTGATCTGACATATATTACAATGATCAAAATAGTTATTTAAGATTTCATTTTATACCTTATTATGTAGCCTACATGTATATATGAGCCCATTTATAAGATTCTTTAAGTAGCACCTTGGTGATATTCTCTAAAAGGCGTTATGCGAAGAGCCAGGTACATACATTTAACCTTCAGGCTACCAAGATTTTTTTGCGACATCGGCTACCAAGGGCTTCGGGTTTCGTGTTTGGTTTCACATATCATATCAAGTAATATAGCAATTGATTCAGCATTCATTCGTCAAATACGGTATGTCGGTGGTTCTTGCAGTTATTGCAAGCTACTCCCGTGGTTTGGTGCGAATGCTTCCTGCAAACAGGCTTCTCACAGTCTCACTTCATCTTCAGTATCTGTTTCAGCTAATATAAGTTCTAAATCTGTAGCTGTTAACCAACGTTAACGTAGAAATATCGGTTTACGTTGTGATGCTGCATTCGGCCATTTTCACACAGATAACGCGTATTATAATTTATTATGATCACTTCCAGTTTTCAAAAGACAAATTAGTAAGCAAGGAAATGAAGCCCTGCATTCCCTCTAAAGAATGGCATATTTGTTTCTCTTCTAAAAAGAATAATGAATACGCTATAGTCGAAAAACTCAGGGGGTGGTATCCACCCCTCTGGTACCTGGGTATATATCGGGTAGGCCTATAACGTTTTAATGACGTGGGATACCAGCATGATGTTTACCTCAAAATGTGCGCAAATGAACCTGTTACAGCTACATAATATGTCAAAATTATATTCCATATGTAACAAGTTTGTGAAGCAAAAAACGTAGGGGGTGGTAACCACCCCCCTTTGGTAGCCCGAGGGTTAATACATACAAGGGCAAAACACGTATGCATGCAAGTCAACATATTCTACAGGGTGTTTTATCACCCATACAAGCGGTGAACCATGACTGTCTTATTATAGAACTGACGAGTTGTGTCTTGATAATAAGATGAAATTGTCTCTTGAACTATTTCTGGCGATAAAGTTTTATCAATTCAGATGGTTCAATGCAACAAAAGAAACTACGTGTCGGAATCATTTTTATCAGCAAACAGGCTTTCATCTGCTGCACGGCTCTGCGTTCATCCATCTGCTGGAAAGCGACTGTTTCGGGATGATTTGGCTGGACTATAATTACGGACAATTGCAAAGAGATTAACGTGGTTCACTACCGATAGGTCTTCATTCAGGATCACGCCAAGGTCCAGACGATGCGTTGTTGCTCCCCCCTCAAGCTTGGAATATCACCGCAATCTTCTACACTGCACCTGTCAATCTGTGCTTAGCTGATAAACGGACGTCTGAGTATACCTGTTCAGAGAAGAGGCTGTTTGCGTGTTTGGCTGTCGACCTCAGTCGCACACCTATCGTCAAAACTGATATCTGGATAATCTGGCAATCATGAACTTTGACCAGGTGACCCTGTCTATCTGATGTGACCGCAAATGTCGTCCAGTACGGAGAAAAGTCCATGGTTGAAAGCGGTTTTAACGACAGGTAAGTCACGCAATGAGGGTAAAACAATGGTGAGTCACGAACATGGTTCACATTTTTGGTTCACCGACAAAAGGTTGACCTAGGTTGACGACAAGAGGTTCTCAATGTTTTGTTATCTAAGCACATTTAAAATAAGTAATCTGTCTTAGTAATTGTCTATTTCTGTAATGGCTAACCCGTAGCTTGCGAGACTAAATAATCCTTGTACTCGTGTGTCTTGTCAATCTTTTCTCGTCCATACCTGAACCTTTTGGCAGAGAACCATTTGTCCCTGAACCTTCTCCTCTCCTCTGAACCATTCTGACTCTGGAACCCTTGCATGGACAGCTGCACATATCGAATCAGCATTAATCAGTCCCTTGTCTTTTCTCTGGCGTCACATCAAAGTCACAACGTTTTTCAAATACATCCACGAATGCTTTGAATTGATACTTTGAAGACCCTTCATCTGTTTTTCTGTCCATCTGTCCATCTCCTCCTCCCTCCGCCTGTCTGTTTGTCCATTTGTCTCGCCATGCCTATCCAGTTTTCTATATGTATGAACCTCTATCGGTCTCTGTACTGTCTAGATGTTTATCAGCCCATGTGACTGTCTGTCTGTCTGTCCAACTGTTTGTCTGTCTTTCCGTTCTGTATCCGTCTGTCTGCTCTCTGTTTGTCCAGGCAATCGTGAACTCTGACCAGATGACCCTGAACTCTAACTGACCGCAAATGATGTCCAGTGTACAGAGCGTGACGTATGGCGTCATTTCCAAGCGTCCTTTGCCAACCTTCGAATCGAGTCGTTCGATCATGACGGCCGATTGTTCGTTGAAGATTTGCAGGAAGTCTTCGAGAATCTTGAAGTGAAACGTCGGAGTCAACATCTTGCGACGTGAATGCCACTTCTCACCAGTACTGCAAGCAACAGCAACCGAATACGAATGGTGATTATGATAAGGACGATGGATTTGAACTTCGTGGTGCTCTGAGTTAGATTTTTACCGACGCTTCCATTACTTATCAGGTTTCTTAAAACCATTTAAAGCCATCTATGACTGCCATAACGATGACGAAGACATGACCTACAGATGCTACAGTGTAATCAAAGTCCTGACCTGATGAGGAGACCGGTGCCAAGCCACGGAAGTATGAAGTCGTAGAAGAACGATTTCGTTATATTCTTCGAACTCGTCAGAACAACCTGCATCAATTAATTCGGCAACAGGTTAATCTCATCAACTAGAACTACAAAAACGAAATTGCAAAACAAATTATATAAAATACGAATATAAACGAATATTAAAGGCATAAATGAAATTACTATATGTGATGTTTTTAAATGTCCTGACGGACATAGTTATATACATACACACAGAATGATGTATGCATAATTAGACAGATCGACAAGAACCGAAGGATACATACAGAGCCGGATTAACCTATAAGCGAAATAAGCCATGGCTTAGGGCCCCACAACGTGTTGAAGGGCCCCAACTGTCAGGAAATAATAAATCAGATGGTACAAAAGTCCTATTTGACAATTTTCTTCTGGAAAAAAGATGGAAAAGCAGAAAAAAGTCATCAGAAATTTTTCAAAGTAATAAACATGGTTTTTCTCCAAATCTGGAAAAACATTTGTTTGCATGGCTTTCATATATTAGGGCCCCCGGATGTCTTAACCCGGCCCTTGGCTTAGGGCCCCAGAAAGTCTTAATCCGGCCCTGGATACATAGACTGATAGATAGACAGAAGTTTATACCTCAGCCGTTTCTGGTTTCGTGAGAAAGATGACGGGATGCGTGCCACCCCAGAGTCGAAAAACGCCGGTCTCGGCCGAATAAGTTTTACAGAAGTTCAAGATCTGCTTGAAGAACTCTAGACAGAAAAGATCACATAAATAAATAAATAAACTTATACGACAGCAACTTTTATCAAGCGACTTTTGTTAAGCTCTCGTTTACTAAACTCGCTTTTCAACCTCAATCTCTTTAAGAAGATGCATGCTGTGCAAATAATATTATTGTCATGATTACATTACATTATTATTTCTGATTAGGTTACATTACATGATTACATTACATTATTATTATTATGCATGTAATAGCTCCTCTATTTGTATCTTTCTCTTTATGCTTTTTTTGTGTCTGTCCCTCACTCTGTCTCTGCCTGTTTGTGTCTCTCTGTCTGTCTCTTTGTTTCTCTGGATTAACTGACATATTAAGAATCTCCATTATTATCCTTTACCTAAAAGCAATATAAGGGTTATGTCTATAAGATTTATATTTAGGCCTATATAAATGCATGTAGTTTTGTATATTAAATTACTAATTAAATTAATTAAATTAGTATTATATCATTGGATCAACAATCAAATCTATATACTACTATAAGTATTAAGTATATAGCGATCTGTTAAGATTGTTCCTAATTATCTAAACCTTGTTCCTTACCTACTCTATCCGTTTTCAGCTGGTGCGCGTTGCCTATCAACGGAATAGCAGGTGGTCCCGGAATCTTATTCACGAGTCTTCGCATCTTAGAGCCGCGAATCCACCAGAAGGCCAGAAGGACGGAAGGAAGAAGAATAACAGCTACGATGACGCCGACAAACATTTCTCAGGCAAATTCGTAAACGTTATCTAAAGCGTTGGCTCTGTTATATGTAGCGCTACCTAAACAAGGTGAGCGTAAAGTTGTTACTTAGATGTTGGGACGTTCGCAAAAATCTGTCCAAGAATTATTATTATTAAGACGTTCCCGTTATTCGTGATCGCAAATTTCTCGATTCAATACTTTGCGTCTTTAACCGCGGCTGCTCCTTGTGTTTTCGTTGATTTTAGTTAGCACCAAGGCCACAAATGCCTCGAGATTATACATACGAGAAGACGAGAATTTCAGACTCGTAGCTGGTTCAGCTTTCCAGAGTATTGCTTCAAGAGCCAGGATAAACGAGGAGGGCGACGCAAATCATCTTTGTTATGACACAGTGTGGTTAAATAGCAACCAACCAACTAACCACACATGAGCGTTGAGGTTCATTTTCTGTATCGTTCAGAGTGTTCCCTGTTCACCGAATGCACAGATAAGCACGAGGACCAACGATTGCAATACGAATTTCATTTCGACCCCTTCTCTCGCAGTTGATTAACGCGTGTGTCATTGTATGCCGACCAGTCATTGATTAGACACTCGCCAGCTTACAAAAGGTATAGTGTGCATATGCGTTATCGTAATCTCGATACTAGGCCTACTACAGCATCCTTATGTACATACAGAAATCCTTTACATGGGTTTTTCCCATGTAAGGGATTTTGGTTTGGCAAAATTAGAACAGTAGTCGTAATCTCGAAATTTCTTCAGCGCCCAAAAAGTGAAGTCGCGGGAACCAGCTTATTTGCAGACAATTAGTGAAAAGAAAATCGATAGGAGGGTGGAGTAAAAGTCGGTTCCATGTCAATATTCAAAGGGCTCAGGCAGGAAGAATTTAAACGGCGAGGTGAGGTAACTCCCTCGCCGTTTCAATTCTAAACACCACCCACTTTAATCATTTGACTGAGGAGAAATCAGGATAGGATTTGTGAAAGAGCAAAGTTTTCAATTTTGAGTGAAAGATCTGTGAAGAGATAGCAAGAGGTGGGATTTTGGTGAGTAAGTGTCAGGTATTTGGCGTAATTCTGGCGGGAGTTTATTCCAGAGAGGTGGAACAGTTATGCCTATACGGAGCGATTTGCAAAGTTTATTTAAGAGGTGAAAGAAGGGCGGAGATGTGTTAGGGCTGCGGGTTGAGCGAAGTGATTGGACCGTGAACAACTGATGGAGATAGGAGCAGGGGTGGACTGCCAGGACCGGTGATATAATAATTTAATCAATTTAGTACAGATGATACAGGTTTTATTACAAAAAATTGCGGCATCGGTTAACCGGTTTTTAGTTTCGGTTAACCGGTTTGTAAATTAACTGAAAAAGAGCAATGCATACTTACTTACCTACAGTGCTCCGTACAGCCAGCGGCCGCCATGTTAGATAAGAATTTACATCTTCCATTCTACTTCCGGCGTCTTCCACTGAGTTTGTTTTGATAAAATTTCTTTTAAATTTGTTAGTTAGTAATAAGTAATATTAATTAAATAAGATATGTTACGGTTATGAGTGATATAAATCCGAAACGTAAATGTAAAGGTGGTGCGGAGAAAGTAAGAGATAAGAAACTAAAGATTCTTGGTAAAGATGGAGCTAAATGCCGAAATCTAGTCGATTTATTTAAAGCCACTCCAATTCAAACTGAAGACACCAGCTCTCAACAAACACCTTCTGCAAGTAAACAACCCGACACAAATCGAAACGATGAAAACAATCAGCATTCGGTCCAATCAGTCGTGCCAACAAACTTTATTCCCACCTTACATTTAGAAAATGTTACGGAGCCGTCGGAGTTAACTGACAACACAACGCTGGCAGTGAGTCCGAATAAATTGATTTATAACTTGAGTTGACGCATTCTTAATATTTTATATATAATTATAAATTATATATGCGATTTATCGTTTTTTGTTATTGCATAATGTAATTTGTAAAGTGACCCATGACTTTGGAGGTCACTGGCCCTCGGGTATGCATGAAAAAATGCACAAAGAAAATAAAAGTCATGAAGTTAGGGCCGCTTTTTGTTTTTTTCCCGGGCCGCTTGAACTCCCCAGTCCACCCCTGGATAGGAGGGCTGCGAGGATTGAAGTGTGTTTTAGGTGAGTGATAATGACTTTCAGCTCCAAGATAGCAGCAGTATCAAGCTAAATTGTGATCTTTATTCCTTGACGTATTATTAAATTCAACTTTCGCTCGGAGTCGCCGACACTTGCTGCCAACTCACTCTGGTAATTTTCAACTGATTCTGTAGCTTTTTCAATTTCTTGACGGTTTCCTCTTTCAACTGCTGCTTCCACTTCTTGCTCCTCTGCTTTTAACTACATTTACCATTTCCGTCAGGTCCGAGCCATCCGACGCTCTCTCCTTTCATACTGTCACTATTTTAATTCACGCTATTATGTGCACCAGGGTGGACTTTGGTAAAGCCATCTTTGCTGGACTTTCACAAGCTAATATTTCGAAATTTCAGTATGTTCTTAGTGTCGCTCCCTGTCTTATTGGAGCTGTCCAAACAGGTTTGGCCATATAGACTTATAGCCATATATAGCTTCCTTTATGCGGGATACTTTACACTGGCTCCTCATCTAGCAGCGTATTCAGTTTAAGATTCTGACCCTTATGCACAAATGTCTTGTTGGCTCTGCTCCATCATACCTTAGGGACTTTTGCATTTCAGTCTCCTCGGTCCTGGGTCGTGGCACCCTTTAGGTGGGCTCACCATAGACTCCTGACTGTCCCTCAAATGCATAGAGCCTATTGCTACAACTCAATCAAGCTTTCCCTATGCTTGACCCACCAGCTGGAATCGCCTTTCTCGAGAGCTCCTCAGTTGCTCTATTCCACAGTTTCGCAATTTTATATAGTGTCTCTACAGACTACTGTGCAACACTAGCTGGTTAAACCTTATTGTTAGTTTTATTAACCTTGTAACAGATGCCTTCCAGTTAGACTCAAACTGGTCGGCGGGCTCCCGGTCTGCATTGTAAATGACTTGATGATAACTTCTTTCCCCAACACCTGTGCTCCCTTCCCTTGCAAAGGCCTTCCGCCGTCTGTGATGCTCATAGTCTCTAAACACTTAAAGACGCTACAGCTGTTTGATGGTAGTGTTGAGTTCTGAGATCTTCAGTGGCGCTTTATAAATGTGAATGTTACGCGATTTTATATAGCGACCGTATGGGACCGGAACGACCCTGCGTTCCGGTTTTTTTGACAATGAATTTCTTTCTTTGATTAGCATGGCGCCTGAAGTTCCGGTTCTTCCTGAAGAGGGCCGACTGCCCGTTTCGAGATAGGTCGCCACAGTTTCGCAATTTTATATGGTGTCTCTACAGACTACTGACAACACTAGAATTACACTTTATTGCTAGTTTTATTAACCTTGTAACAGCTCTCCTTACTCCCACTCCTTCATAATACCCTTGACCTTCTTCCCCATATTATCTCTCCCCTTACAGAATCCACAACTTACGATGTCATTATCCGGCACCACTACAATAATCGTAATCTCCAAACTTCTAAAGCGCGCAGCTGTATACGCTCTAACCAATGTAGCCAAGTGGGTTAGTAGCAGAAGCGGTAGTGTATGTAGTATAATTATAAAATAATTAATGGTTGGATTTCTCGTAAGCACATAGTTCTGAACAGATACGCTTAAGTCGTTTCCATCAGCACTTTGTGTCTCTGTCGTTGTATTGCTGCAATGCCGTAGCACGCAGTGGTCTGTGCCTCAGCCGTAGGCTCCTTTGACCTTCGACACGACACTTCTGAAGAGTTTCTAGCATTACCTTTACTTTTCTAATACAGGTGTTACTCTGGAGTTAAAACGCTCTAGACTGCCCTCACTCTCCAGCAGTGATATTTTACTTCTCAAAATAATTCCTAATTCAGTTTTAATTCAGTTCTGAGTCCTTGAATTTTACTTCTAATTCTAATTTTACTTCCAAATAATTTTACTTATCATTCCTATTTTAGTTCTCAATTAATTTTACTTCTTATTTTAGTTTTCCAAATAATTATTAATTTCAGTGCAGTAAAAAGTATTTTAACGTTACTACATGCACGTATAAGATATCTTTGTTCAATTTCAAGAACACTCTCATTTCCAGAAATTTTTTCATGCGATTTCTTCGTCCATCAGTCAAAATTCCATGTAAAAATTCTTTCCACAAAGGCCTGTGTGGCTGGATCCGACAAAAGATCCTCTGCAATGGTGCAATTTTGCTGTACAAAGTTTGCCTTTTCTTCCAGGAAGCAAGAGGATTCCTTGTATCATTCTCCCTTATGTCTGCCAAATAACGATCCATCTGAGTTGTTACACAGTCTTGGTTGCTGCTGCTGCTGGACGATGTTGATGTTGTTTGTGACTTTAGTTTCATGTGGAGAAATTTAAATTTATACAGTGCAGGTGAAACTGTGCTTTGACGTTTACAAGTAATCTCCTATCTTGATCTTCGGGACCTACAGCGACGCTGGCATATCTTCTAAATAACTGTTTCACCCTTTGCTCGTCTCAACTTAAGGGCCAAAAGAAGTAAAATGATTTTACTTCTGAAAATAATTCCTAATTTCATTCATAATTTTAGTTCTGCAAATAATTCATAATTTAATTCGTTTTTGAAGCCAAAATAATTCCTACTTTTATGTTAACGAAATCCTTTATTTTTACTTCTAATTTTAGTTTTCGTTAACGAAAATATCACTGCTCTCCAGGCAAAAATGTCGTCTTAGACTTCTTAAATTCAGGCATAGGCCTAATTTTATTTTGCACAAAACTTTGTAATTCATTGTACATCAGTAAACGTTTACACGCTACAAGTGAAAAAATTCTGCTTAGTAGACCTACACATAAATTTCAATGAGAACAGTCTCCAACGATCGAACGACGAAAAAAACAGACGAACAGAAGATGTGAAATAAAATTCGTATACATAAAATGACTACAAATAGGCTAACTACACACCAGTTGGTCAGGTACCTCTTGTAAAATCAAATATCAAGACTTAGTAAATAAGAACAAAGTACCGCAAAACAAGTGAAAACGTTTACGAAAGTATTCACAATACGACTCTACCGACAAACGGACAAGCTAGTGGTAGCTAAATGTTACTGTTTACCTACATTATGTACCTATTAAAATCAAGTATGAAGATCTAGTTTTTGCAAGAAACAAGTACTGCAGTCTTCTTCTGTTCTCTCTTCGGTCAGGTGTGACAATGAGGTCTTTACAAGATGGCTCCATTTCTTCTGTCTCTGATGGTATCTAGGGCCGTTCTCATGTCCATGTCTTTTCCTGCAAGATCTTGTCTCACGTTGTTCATCCATGTCTTTGTTTGTCTTCCACGACTCTGTGTTCGCTCCACGTGGAATATAATGCCCTTGCTGGCACTGCAGTATCACCTCCTTAAAGACTGGATTCTTAATTCCGTTATGAAATTACAATGATCGAGAAAACTTTATACGGTCGAATGAGACAGCGCTTCCTAAAACAGCAGCAGTACGAGTAATCTAATTGGCATAGAAGTTGAAACCCGACAGATTGAAAGTCAACTAATGGAAGTCTAGGGTGTACCATCTAATCACAAAGACTTGAAAGTTACAATTCCTCAGCTGGCTTACACACAGCCACTAGACATAGTAAGAAACTTGTTCGAACAAGTACGCGTAAATTCGTTCAAGTGTAACCACTACGGACGTAGCACTCTGAAGAAGTCGGTTAGAATGCCGTCATCGTTCACTAGTTCACGCATCATCGCATCGCCGTGAAGAGCCACCTTTCCACAAGCAAGAAGACTTCTTCGAGGGAAGCTGGCTGCAAAATGGTTCACGCCAGCACAGCAGAAACTCCGTTGATTTTAGTCTTAGTCCACTTTAGTCAAGTTCGCTTAAGTTCTAGTCCGATTTAGTCCTTGTCTATACTCTGTAAGTTTTCTGTGCATAGTTCGATCAGCGGAAATCGGTTGCATTTGATTGAACTCAGTCAGCGCTTGCTTGCAGCACTGTGAAGTTATCCAAACTGCTCAGCGAGGCGCTGAAAGCGATGGCTTAAACCCTGCGATTTTGGTCAAGTTTTACCAGTTTTACTGAGCCAGCAGAAAGTTGAGAATGGTTACATTACAACAGCAATTTGAGCTTAAAATTCGGCTAAATATATCCATTTTTGCAAGAATTTTAAACGAATTTATTTATGAATTTATAATGTATAATTTATAAATTAGCCTATTTACAAAGTAACGGCCTATCCAATAAAAGACCTCTGTCGTTTTTCGTAAGAAGTCATTAATGACACAATAGAGCTATTCTGGATATTCCTTTAGGTCTGTCACCATTAATTTTGTCAAACTTTTCATCTAGTTTCCAAAGTAGGCCTATTTCTTGAATTCGTGATTAATTTAAAATATCAATTTCGCGCCATTATAAATCTTAAACTTCATTCAGAATTTATTTTGAAATAAGTTTATGATTGAAGGGCAGTAAGCCCCACGATTAATTTCGGAGCAATAAAATTTGGTTGACTTTCGAGTTATTCGTAACGCCTTCTGAAAACTAGACTATCCGATAATGGCAAGATTTTTTTACAATTTTTTAAAATAATTTTAACAAATTGCTGTTTAAAGTTATTGATGTTTTACTTCAATCTTGATCATCGCTTACCACAGTTTTGGTAATTTGTTCAAACTTTAATCTTTTATTGCCAGAATCTTTGATACTTTGCTTAAATTCTGTTCGCTTTTGCTGCAAAGTTTTGGCATTTTCCTCAGATGTTGGTAATTTCTGTAAAAAATATAGATCAATGGCTTATCAGAATTGGATCATTTCTTCCGGATTTAATCTCGTAACTAGAGACAATAATTCTCCACAAGTCACAATTCATGCGACGGCCAACCGTCCATCTGTTCTACCCTCTCTACCGAACCCGTTTCTCCCTCGTTACCCGTACGGAATTTTATAGGGTGCCAAGTCCACGTCATCGTCGCTAAAGTACCCGGTAGACGGTGGTTTCGGAAGGCTTGTCTGCTTGATCATCTCTGCCTGCCTCGACGCGATGACCCGCGCAGCTACGGTGACGTTCTCGGCTGACCGGGTCTTGCTGCCCGGCCGGCGGGCCTCGGCTGTGCTCCCTGTTTCGTGCACTGCCATGCCCATGTTCGAATAGGAACAGTTCCTTGACGACGATTCTGGGTTGTACGTGAGAACGCTCTCCGATGGACTCATCTCCTCTGAGACTGGTCGATGCCAGGAGAAGCGATTGCTCCGAGAGCTCTGGAAACTCTGGATGCTGCGTCGCTCATCCACATCCGCCAGTACGTTACGGAAAGCTCGAGCAACACGCAGCTACATAAATAAATACATATACACCGTGATTCAATGAAAAGTAAGCCAAACTTTGTATTTCATATAAGTGCTTCTAACATGAAAACAGTATTTAGTATTTTTGTGAAGAAACTCTCAGTAGTATGGTTTGATTGTTTAATTAAAGAAGTAGTTCAAAATGTCCTCCTTCTGCTTGCACGTAAGCCTTTGGGCAACAGCATCGTCGACACGGGCAACGTTTTCTTCAGATATAGGCTACAAATTTTAAAGAACTTATCTAGTAACTGCCATTCAAGATATAGCCTACTTGTACTTTCTGATTTTCAGATATTTTTAAATCTCAAATGACGTAAGGTGGGATTCTGAAAGAAGTCCAGGAAGTTCAAGTAAGTAAAGTGTTCAGGACCAGTAAAAGGTACAATGGTATGAAAACGCGAACGAGCTCAGTGATATTATTTTCTGATTGTGGTTTTTCCAAGATAAGGTCTACATCGGCTACATCCGTTAAGGTGAGGCAATGCATAGCCAGCCCGGCCGTAAGACGATAAGGGCCTATATCTGCAGTCGATTTGGTCACAAGGCAGGCTCTTGTTAAGCCAAAAACCGTCGCTGTTTAAAGTGTTCTGAGGCCCACGATGAGAAGAACTGAAAGGTAAGTGAACGAAGTTTTAAATGTGCCTTGGGAATCATGAAAGAAAGAGGCGAATTACTGGTATGCACCTAACATAACATAACCCTAAAAGGAAAAACGCCCTATAACAGAAGTTTCACAGCTGAGGAAATCTATACAAATTGATGCGATAAGCAATCCTCATTTCAAACTAGAAGCACCCATCCACGGATACCACAGACGAGCACCCCGGCCCAGCAGAGGCAGCCTATACCAGAAGACAACTGACTTTCAACCATGCGCAACGTCCGATGAGACAGGAAGCTACTCAGATAAGCTCAACTCCTGTTCATGCAGTTAACCAGTTAATAATCAGTAGAATCTGCCTTAAAGGTCTCTCAAAATCCAATCACAGATCATCAGGTAAGGCGGGTCAAGGTGGCAATCGCTTTATAACAATGCAGGGGCTTCTAAGTTCTAACCAGGTTAGTTTGCTACCATTGATTGATTGATTGTCTGGTATACCTGATGTTGTAACCGGGTCAGTCCTCTGATCCAGAGGATCTGGCCTCGAGGAAGATCGTCAGACAGTTCGTCATACTCCGCTTCGTTCTGCTTCTCCATCATTTCGATCTCCTGACCGGAACTTCGTGACAATTGAGTCGGCAACCGATGCGTCGGAACACTTGTTACAACCTAAACAACATATATTAGAGTGAATTTTATCGATTTATCTGTTAATTCGTGACTTTTTCTAAAATAACATCAGGGCCTATTTTTGTGCACCGATAGGCAATCAGATGGGTAGGCGATCACAATGCATGTTACGTTTAAATTAGGCCTGCTCCAAGTGATATTACTTAACGCATTTACATTACATTGCATATCCTACTGGATTAAACTTAAAGTATAATGCATTACAATACATTACATTAAATCATATTTACAGGACAGCGACAGAAAATGTGAGTAACTATGGTACATGCACGTTTAGTAGCCTACCGCATCCAGTGACCTTTGACTCAGCGGCCACTATAACTACTGACATCAGTGGCGTAGCTAAGTACTTTGACACCTAGGATAAGTGATGGCAATACCCCAATAGAAATTTCGATTTTATTTTAACGGAAACCATCCATTTACAGAAACGTAGTGGGTTTCCTTACATTAATTGACGGCATTCACTGTTTTGGTCATCCAAAATGACTGAAGAATTATTGCCTCTGTGAAAATCTGTCAAAAATTCCATGGAACTTGCTGAAACTGTTGATCTCTTCTCTCGCAATTTCTTTAAATGAGCTCCGCTTAGTGTCATTCGGTGATTCATGTTTAATAAAGGCAAGTGATGCGAACAAAATAATGAACAAAAACGTTAAATTGCTTATAACACCTGACAAATATTCCACGGTTCCGTACCTAAACGTCATCGCCTTGTTGAACTTCCACTTAAGCGGCCCTTGCCTTAAGAAAAGGTCAAGAAGGTGACTAATCAGGGCATCATGCATAATACAAACCTTACGCTTGAAACTACCGTTTAACAGGAGTAAATTTAGCTGTTGAAATATAGATGATCTTCCTCATCAACCAGAGACGGAAAACGTTTTTATCTGATACGTGTAATATGTCATCCTGCAAGACATAGGAGAGTGCAGAGAAATTTGGAAAGACAGTGACAGGTAGAAAGAAGAAGGGGGCTGTTTTGACAGCGGTGACGATCATAGAGCTTAAATATAGCATAATACTCAGTTCATGGATTTGGAGAGGCATAATATCAGACAGACAGACAGGCAGACACAGCTCAACTCAGAGTTGAAACTCTGTAAAACTGTACACTATACATTATTGTGTACAGTATGCCTATCGAGTGTGAAGTCTCTCGTCAGCACAATCTTAATGTGAAATGGCTGGAGAGAAAGAAAGAGACCAGACCTGACCCCAGAGAAGTTCTCCAGCGCCGAACAAGAAACACCAGGTCCACTGGTCGATGGTCAGACCAGTCGTTGAGAACGCTGCTCCGCCAAACTCAACGATTATTATCTGCACCAGAAACACCACAGCAACAACATAACGTAATACTTAAAAAATTATGTGGCGCCCGTATAAAACGCTTTTTGAATTATTTTTACCTCGAGGGTAGGTCATACAAGGCCGAAACCAGGACCATCGACGCCGAGGTTGGGAGAAAGACGTGCTACAGAGTTTATGTCATCATCTGACATAAACTCTTTAAATGAAAAAACAGTCAAGTACTCGTTGTGTAAAATCACTTCGGTAAAGTAGTCATATCAGTTCAATCAATCAATTAATTTTTGTTTATATCATCAGAACAAGTTGTCACAGACGCATCACTTTTACATCCTTAAGTGATGTCAGTTCAGCTCTAAGATCGAGTTGTTTTGTTCTCGTAAGGTTAATACACATTTTTAAATAGAGCACGAGTAGTAACTGTCGACAATACATTTACCTCACCATCATTACCACCACCTCTGTCCAGGGTCCAAAACCCGTCACTGTCCAATGCATATTTAATAGTTCTGTGCACTATCTTTACGTTATTGTATTGCATTAATGCATTGTATCTATAAATTTATATAGCGCCTCTCGCAGTGCACACCAATCAGAGGTGCTCCCAGTGCGAAAGACCCAGCGAAAAGAAAGAGGTCTTCAGACAACGAAAAGAGGCACTTGGCCCACCAGTAACTAATAAACAGGAACGTATCGAAGGAGGAAGCTGGTTCCATAGTGCAGGGCCAATGAAGGCAAACGCTCGCGTTTTAGCCATAGCAGTTCTGGCTCGCGGGACAAAGAGATCATGCCGGTTTAGTGAACGTGAATTTAGCACGTGAATTACTTCGACAGAGGTTGTCTGATTAGGAAATGCTCCTCACTTGAGCGATGAAAGTCGTGATCCAGATCCCGATGAAGACTGGGTTTCGACCGAGGCCTTCGAAGACGTTTCGCTGGCCGTGGATCTTACGGGCGTTGATCTCATTGAACAGAGTCATCATCACAAACGAGTTGAAGATGATCGTGAAATGTTGAGATGGCGGGGCGTGCAGCGATACGTCTCTTCCGCTGTCGATGTCGAACATTATCTCACCTTAGACACAGATCAACAAATTCGCCAAATATTACGTTGAATTATGCATAAATCAATGAAAATATGGTGTAAACATATATTGACATTAGACTTATTTACAATATCACAATAAATCACTTAAACTAACAGAACACTGTAGACAATTTCTCCCAAGAAAACAAACCTTGTCATATGATACTTCATAATATTATTCCACAACTATTACATCACATTATGTTGTAATCACTGGAAATATTTTACCGAACAGGAAGCCAACGCAGAGATTTAAATGTAAGATATAAGTTATATGCTAATATCTTGATATATAGTCAAAAAAGTTCTGAACCTTCTAGAACTCCTGCATATTAGACTTATTTATACCAATAAGAAGCGAATTACAGTAATCCACTCGACTGTACACCAAAGCATTCGCCACAGATATCCTATACAGACAATGGGACATGACGCTTAATTCCGAGCACGTCACACATTATGTACGATGATTTACAAATGTCACTGACACAGTAGGTAAAGGACATATGAGAGTCTAAGCCTCTAAGGCAACACACAAGTGACGAACAGAAGAAACCACCTCAACAAGTGAGTCTCCCAGATTGAAAGGTTGAAACTATTCAAACTGTTCAACCTGCCCAGGAACAGAAATTCATTCCCTTGACGGGATAAGGAGTAGCTTAATAGCAGCTATCCAAGACTTCACCTCTTCAGAGGCAGAGGACAACAGCTGCACAGATGATATTCACAAGACAATCTGTCAAGGACATGTTTGAGTAAAATTTACGTACAATAACATTTTATCGAAAATATTACCTGCAAATAGAATGCTGAATACGACTGCCATTTGGTAGATGGCGTGACCTATAATATTCTTGACCATCGTCCGCGATAGAAGAGGTTTCGTGCGACCGTAAGGCTTCCGTTCGAGGAGTTCCTCTGAGGGAAGCTCCGTTGCTAGGGCCAACGACGCCAGGGTGTCCATGATCAGGTTCACC